>JBAMAX010002331.1:0-75285 GCA_037043745.1 Chymomyza amoena | reverse complement strand
TATACTTTTAAATTTATTGTTTGAGTGCGCGACTCCATTCTATACGGTTGGCACGGTTTTTCATTTCGTTTAAGAAACCGATTTGTCGTCTTTGTTAGATTGAATTTACACACACCAACACACATACATACACAAAAACACCCACACACACACAAATACACTCTAATAATATAAACTACATACTTGGCTAATTAGTAGTGAGTGAACTTCAGTTATATTTAAATCGAAATATAAAATTCGATGGATTAGCATGGATTAACTTTTAGCAGTGATTTAATTTGGACCCTTCCAAATTGCCCATTACGTATAGATATTGTGTACAACTTTTATACATAACATTAAACATTGTATGAAGCCATTTATTCATATGCGGCAAATGCTAGCAGAAGCTAATGTTGTATGTTCTATTTTATAAAACGTTTGTGAGATTGGCAACTTGGCAAGTAAATTGCGGCGACCGACCTGTCCCAAAGTTGGTGAGCATTGTTCTTTGTAAATTTAAGCGATATAGAAGCGCATTTTGTTTGCCGCATCATTTAAGCCTATAACAAAAACTTGTAAATTTAAGTGTTTTATTGAGCGAATGAAACAAGTGGGACGAAAGAAAAGGCGCAAGCGTATTTTTATTTGCATTTAAATGGGCGGGTAGTTGCTCAATTCTTTTATAGACGCAGTTTTAACTGATATATTTCGATAAACGATAAGTGTATTATTTTTCAAAGGCAGTAACATTTTTTAGCATATTTAAATTCACACATGTGTGCACACTTGCGTATTTTTGCGCTGCATTTGGTGTGTACACATTGTGCCTGTGCCTCGTTTGTTCAGCGAAAAATTCATCATCTCGGAAACAATTTTTTTTGTTATTTTTTTTTTGTATAAACTTAATAACTTAATAAAATTGTAAAGCAGCAAATGCAATAACTTACACGCTAAACAATTAATTTAGTGCTCGTTTAAAAGTTTGCCAAAGTCATTGAGCAAAAAAAACAAAATCCAGCTAAAGCTGCAGTACGTAGTAAATATAAAACAAAAGCAAAACGTCAAAAAAATTTGCCAATTGGTCTAGCCTCAGCCAGCAACAGCAACAGTAGCAGCAGCAGCCGTCGCCAACGTCGCCGCAGCAGCTGTAGCGTAATAGTAGCACGCACAAAGTGAAAACATATGCAAATTACAAAAAATATCTCAAAGTAAAATAAAAGTTCGCATAATAAAATATATTAATAAATCTATGGTTGCTCTGTCAGCTGCTGTCAGCAAAAAGAAAAGCAACGTAACGCAAAGGCACGCAGCTGCTGGCGGAAGCGTCGGCGTCAGCGTCTGTCACTGACACCTTGCAACTGCAAAAAAAATAAAAAATAAATACAAACGCCTACAAAACGTGCAGCTGCAGCACAGCAAGCGTCGCTGCTGCCGCATATTTGGTGTATTAGCTGGCTTTGGCTAGAAAACAGATTGTTATAAAAAGTGTTTTAAGTTTATAGTGTGTGTGTGTTTATTGTGGTGTTTGTATGTGGTGGTAACAAAGTATTTTAATTAACTTCGCAACACAACAGGAACAACATTAGACCCAGAAGCATAGCCAACTATCGTGCGGAGCAGCAGCAACAAGCGCCAGCAATAGTGGTAGAGGCAGACGGGGAGTGGGAGCAGCTATAGAGCTATTGCAATGGCATTAGAGACCAGCACGCAGACAATGACGGGCAGCAATGCGCTGACATCATCGTTTACGACGAAAAAGAAGGATGCCGCCGCCGCCGAGAAGGAGAATCTTTGGTAAGCAGCGCAGCTCCTTTTGCTTGCGTCTTTTTATTTTGCCACAAAAATGACACTTGAAATTGCAGCATAACCATAAAAAAAAAATTTTTTTTTTTTTTTTTTTTTTTTTTTTGAGCACAAATTGCAATTCGTAACGTTTTGGGCCATATTCTCTGCTCTCTAATTTGTGTCTATCTTTAACGACTTTCTTTAGCTGACGTTTGCAATAATTTGGTGTTACTTTGTTAACTTATTTTCTTCGCTCATTCTTTGCTCTCTCATTTGGTTGGTGCTGTTGCCGGCTACGGCTGTTTACCACACCCAACCGCCCACCCAACCAACCCCCTCTGCAAATGCTGTCATTCATATTGAGCAAAAGCAGCTGATTCTTGTCTTTGCTAGACATTTAAATTTAGTGCATGTTGTCATTTAAATATTACATACGCTCATAACCTCAAACTGCGTTTGGCTCACACGCATACACAAACACACACACACACACACACACACACACACACACACACACACACACATGTACATATGTGTTTTGGCAATTTTCTTTTAGTCTTTTATTTGCTTAAATATGTTAAGTATGCGTTTCATTTGGTGACAATGAATTTGCAGCATAAACACAAAACATTTAACAACAAATATTTAATTGTGTGTCAACGAGAGCGCCGCAAAGAGAGTCAGCGAAAGAGCGAGAGAGTGAGCGCGAGGAAACTCACTGGATGGATGATTCATTAATGGCCCTCATTTGGGCTACAGCAATGCCAAAAAAAAAAAAAACAAAAAACAAAAACAAAAATATTCAATACTGCCTGTTGGCGTGTGTGTGCGTGAGCTCACTTTATCAATTTATGTTTTGTCTAATACGAAAGTAAGCAAAAGACAAGAAGGCAACAATCACACACACAAACATACGCACACAATTATAGCGAAATGTTTAAGCCGAGCTTAATATGTCATTGTGTGCTCATTCGTTTATCGATAAAAGAGAACGAACGCAACTAAAATTTGTCATCGTCTTTATTTGGGCACATTGCACAGTGGTTAATAATGTAATTGAATAGGAGTAAAAATATGTTTTTGAATTTTCGCCGTTATATGAAAAGTAACAAGAAACTTCAGCAAAGATTTTCGCATATTTGCAAATCTCAATTATCTACATTTTGATTTTTCGAGGAAAATTCATTAATTTTCATTAAATTCCTATTACATCAATATTTTGAGTCTTTTTTATTCGAATGGATAATGAATAAAATAACAAAATTAAATCGAATTTTTAAGTATTTAGTCACTCCTAATAGTTTTAATAATATGCTTTAAGGGGGTCTTACTATGTAATACCTGATTTTCTAGCGCTATATTCAAAAATTGATTACTAGAAAACTACAAATGATTTCGGGAAGCAGTTTTTTGTATTGTTATCATACAATTATTGAACTTTATATAGTTTTTTTGGTTTTACATAAAAATTACGTATGTGACCGCTACACGTCCTTCACTGCGTCCCCGTCTAAAGTGTTCAGGTCGCACAGGGTGAACGATTTTGACCGATCAGGTGATATGAAACCAAAAAACCTTTAAAATTAATTTTCCACATCCCCTTGGCTATGGATAGACACGAGCTTTTTCAAATACTCAAAAAATTCTTATAGTAATAGAATTTAAAAAAAAAACAAAATTTTTTGGCACTTTTTTCTGCTATGCAAGGCTGTTAAAAATTTTTGGACGAGAACTTCAAAAAAAGCTCGTGGGTATCTGTTGCGACATGTCTGATGATAAAAATGTTTAGTATGACAAGATCGGTCAGGCAGATTTTTCGAAAACGTTCATCCCACCTCTAAAAAGACGACTTTCGGAAAAACACGTTTAAAGATTGACAACGTAATAAGAGATATACAGCAGAAACACGAAAAACGACCGCGCGTGACCGTGAAAAATGCTCTGTCACTGCCAAACGAGCCCGTCCACAGTTAAATCCTTTTACCAGCGTATTTCTAACACTATTTAGATGAAAGAAATGTAAAAAAAAAAATCGATTTTTTGAAACTGTTACATAGTAAGACCCCCTTAAATAACAAAATTAAATCGAATTTTTAAGCATTTAGTCACTCCTAATAGTTGTGAATATATAACAACAAAGTGTGTTACTAGACTAAAAATTAAAGCAAAAACAATTTTAAAACTTGTATTATTTAAAACAAAACGCATTTTCATCTTTTAACCCTTTACAACAAATCGAACTATCGTATTTTAACCCTTTATAACCAAAAAATAATTGCCCAGTATTTCAATTATTTTTACCCAAAGACAAAAGTTTAAAATTTACGTTTCTCCAAAAGAGTCCTGCTTCAGCAAAAAAATGTCTAAAAATTATACTCAACAATTAAGGTAAATAATGATGAAACATTAAAGTCAAGGGATCAAAGATTATTTTTTTTTTTTAATTCACATAAACATTCGTTGTAGTTCAAAAGATAGTGGAATTTTGTACAGAAACATAGTGCATGAAAGGGTTAAGGCCTTAGGCCCTGCTCAGGGGCTTAGCGAGGAGGGGGTGTAACACCCCCCAAACATCCAGCAGTCGGGAAATCTCGTATATTACCTTATCACTTTTACCCAATTACTATTCATGCATGCAGTCGGTAATTTGTTGAATCGACTCGGCATTTTGAGGCTCATCACCCGTCCACATTCAACGCTCTTGCTTCGCCACTGGCCCTGGTAGATAATAGTCTTACCTATATAGTTTGCTAAGAACTATTTATTTTCAGAAATTTCGTTATATATAGATATATTAGTTATGTTGTAGTATTATTACCATATATGAGCTTTATTTTAAGGTTTAGAGTTGGGCATAAATTAAGTATATGAACAATAGTAATAATATTTGTTTCTAGTGCATGTATTAGGGTGAATGTTAAGGGGCGTTTTTTGCGGTTATTTGTCTGAAATCCATTAGAAATCCCAACAAATTATGTTGGGGAAATTCGGTAGTATTATTGTGGATTATTGTCGGTTAGTTATTGATATTTTCTATGAAAGCAAGTCTACTTGCTGGAACTAGTCATAAATATACAAATATGCTTTAAGTTTAATAGTTTGTTTTGTTTAAAGTTATTAAAAAAATGTACAATTTAGAAGTACAAATATTTTTAGCTGAGATAGGGCTATTTTTAAAGTTATGAATTGAAATTTTAGGTATGTTGTCATTGTGTAGTTAAGGAAAGTAAATTTAAAAACTTTGATCCAAAGCAAAAAAAAAAAAAAATTTATAGAATAAAAAAAAAGATAAAATAAAATAGTATAATAGTGTAGAAATCATTAAATGTAGCTTATTTTAAAAGCTGCAGAGGTCGCGATAAAGCTATTATAAAGCTAGTTCTGCTTACCTATAATGAAGCCCTGCATGCAGATTTTGCAACTTATATAGCTACCAAGACTTTGACCTGGGACAATAGTCTAAAGAGCAAAGCAGAAAAATATTATTGAACTCTGCGGCTTAAACGTTTCTGCCTTTATTAAAGAGATTCCTGCCTATTGATAACGGAAAAACGTACTTCTTCCTAAAAATATCGTTATAAAAATTACGCTTTTTTGTCAGCTATGATTTTAGCTTTTGATTCGAGTTGGTAGACTCAAAAAAAAAAAAAAGACATGCTCCTGTAATAGCAATTTTTACTTTGTAAGTGAGACAAGCTTGGCTTAGGTTTTCAATTAGTTTCTTCCTAACTAAGTAAAAATACAGTTTTTTGCATAATTTGTGCACCAATTATGTTTGTTAAGCATATGACACTTATTATTCCACAAAACCCCATACAAATCGTTCGTGTACCACTGTGCCAAATCATTAGACGCAAGGTAAACAGCGTAGCTCAAAGCTTGGGCCTTTACTCTGAATACGCATGCACTTGTATTGGTGCGTATATGTATGTTTGTATGTGTATGTAGACGATGTTGTCATCGTTTAGATATGCCACAATGCGAGCCAAAGCTTTAGTTCGTAGGGCAAGGGGCTAGGAAATCAAGAATTAATATTAATATAAAGATCTCTAGTTTTCAATATTCGACGGGGCTTATTTATTATTCAATAATATAGCAATGATCAATGTTAAGTTATATGCGACTAAGCAACTCGACTTCAAATTGGTTATAACAAATTTTAAGCGTTTACATTTCCTCAATAAAAACGTCATCCTCATCATCGTCGTCGTTTTCGTTATCATTAGCTGAGCTATCGGCCACTCCTGACTCCTCTGTCTGCTTGTCAAAATTGTTTTGTATGCGCTCCAACAAGTCCGTGGCCACAACTGCAAAATCTTCCCAAAGCATATCGGGCGCCTCTGTTTCCGTTTCCGTTTCTGTATCTGTCTCTGTTTGCGCTTCGGTATTCTCGTCCTGCTCATTGTCAGCAGCTTGCCCCAAGCGCTCTTCATCCAAATAGTCAGCCAGTAAATCACTGACCTCATCCAGTGTGCTGCTGTGACACAATGTGCCAGCACATTGAGCATCAATAAGTAGATTCCACAGAGCCTGACACACAATAGTCGCCAGGAACCAATCCTCCTGCTCCAGTGCGCCGCGCAGCAGCAGTGCCAGCACCTCGGCACCGCTTAAATGCAAAAAAGGCGCACGCTGCTCGCTATCGCCTAGTAGATTTACCAGCACACCAATGGCACAGGTCTTTAGCTCATAGTCCTGGCAAGCAGGATTCTTGGTCAACTGCTGCACAATCAGCGGTAAACCGCCTGCTGCACAGAAATGTCGGCGTGCCTGCTCATTACGCGTCAGATTGCCCAGCACACGTGCCAGTTCCACTTTGGTAGCTTCCATGGGACAGCTGCGCAGCGCTGTGCATAAACCTACGGCCAGCTGTGCAATTACGCTCTGCAGCGAATCCTTTGCCTCCAGCACTTGCGTTGGTGGCGTTGTCTGCTTGTCCTGATAAAAGCATAGGTTATGCAATGCGCCCAAGGTGGCATGCAAGAGTTCCTGCAGCTCAGCTTGCTGCAATAGTTGCGAGATGTGAGATTGTATTTCAATTTTATTCTTAAGCTTTTGCTTACCTGCTTAACGCTAAGCTGTGTGGAGCCATCTAGCGCTGCAGATGTTGTGGTCAAGAGCTGCAGCAGCACAGCGCCGAGCGCACGTGTGTTACCCAGGCCAAAGCCAACCTCAGCGTTAACACTCATATTGGCCACAACACGTATGAGCTTGATTTGCACATCGATCAGTGTGTCGCCTTGTGAGTTGCTCGGCTGTAGTGTCATGGGCGTCTTGGTAAACACCTCGAGCACATTTAGTAGATACTCCATAGCAACATCGTTATGATAGTACTACAAGTTGAACATTGTGTATTAACTGACTCGGAATGACTTTGAAGTTATATACCTGCACACGCGCACTTTCATATTTGGCCAAAATATTGCCCAGTATATAACCCAGACGACTGAGCACGGCCAGCAAACGCTCGGCGGACTGGCCAGCTTGTGCAGCTGTGGTAGCTGCATCTGCACAGGGACCCAGCAGCATGCCAATGCGTGCGGCATAGTTGAGCAAAGTTTCGCAGCAGTCCACATCCTCGGAGAGCACGCTGTGGGCACATGGAATACCAGCTTTGTGTATAAATTAAAAGCAGCTCCAGGTGCTACTACACTTACCTTAGTGTGCGCACCACATTGGCCTGCACCTCTAGTTCACCCATTGAGACCTCGGCGGCACGTATTAAATGTGGGCAGGCCAGCTCCAAGTGCAGCTGTTTGGTACCAGACTCACTTTCGCAACGTTGCTGACCCACATCGGCCAAGGCTCTCAATGCTGCCGACAGCTGATAGAGCGTATGCAAAGGCGAGCCACTAAGACGACGAGTAGCGCCGGCTTCATTAAGCATTTGTAAATGTAGAATCATTAGCTCGACAGCACCATGACGCGATAGACGCTCCATCAATGTATACTGACGACTAAGTTTAGTATAACGAGCGGCTGCTTGCTGGATCATACAATCGTTTGGCAATTGAACCACATTTAGCGGCGGCGGTGGTGCAGGTGCAGGCGGAGGAGGCTCATCCAAGCAGTTGGTCCAATTTCGATTTAAAGCATCGTCACGCTCCTGTGCGCTGCTCGCAGTAAGAAAACGTATAGAGCCGTAAGCATAAATGCAAGCCTCTGGTTCGTCTAGAGGGCTGGCGTGACCTAAGCCATCAATAAGTAGCTCCAACAAATCATTCTCATGAAACAGGCTATCGTTCTGCTCGTTACGTGCTACCTTAAAGATTAGTTTGCAGGCGCCGGTCAAGTTACTGCCAGTTACGCGCAGCTGTCAGAGAATAGGATGTAAAATGAGAAGAAGGGGGAATTAATGTGCACAATGTGCACTTACCGCCAGCACAACACGTGCTACGGCCAGTAGAACACGTGGTGCATTGCACTCTACCAAGCCATAGAGACCGCCCAAAATGAATCCACGTTTGTAGCTTTTTTCCTGTTTGCGTACGCGTGTATATAGCTCTTGGAGTATCTGGTTAAGACATACAAATCAATAGTAATTTAAGAAACCAATTAGCAAACGATTAGTTACCGCATTGATGTGCTGCACGGTTTCCTCGCTGCAATCCTTAAGGCCGGAATGCTGCTTGAGCAGCTCAATTAGTGTTTCGGTGCTTGACTGTGAAAGTAGGGCGCCATTGCGCGTGGGCGGTGGCAATCCATCGCCATTTAATGCGGGCAATTGTCGTGGCGCCGACTTACTGCTCTCCAACCTGCTGCAAACATCAAAGACAGCGCCAATGCGCCTTCCTAGATACATATCTTTGGCATTACCATTAGCATTGCCATTGCGCAGCTCGCCCGAGCGTATGGTTTGCAGTGCAGGTGTTTGGGGTGTCAAGGGCTTGTTGGACTCGTTTTGTAAATAACGCATGCTAAAAAAAAACCAACTCATAATTTGGCAGGCCTTGAGATGTTTTAAGCACTCAAACTTACGAGAACGCGCTGGGTGGACGTCCAGCTAGTGCTACCTTGCCATAAAGCACGCGTCCTGGCTCACGTGGTGTGATAGGTCGCCTTGTGCTGACCAAACGTGCGCCACCGACTGTGTGGTAAAAAGTAAAAGCTACAATCCCGCGTAGCTTTGGCAGCTGAAAGAGTTGGTCACTTACCATTAGCCAAATGCTGCACGCTAGGCAGCGGCGTTGTCGTGTCGCCCAGAAATAATTTTGCCTCGCTTATGAGCTCCGCCGAGGTCTTGCGTCGACCCATACTATATGCCCGCGTAGAGCTGAGCTCCGTTGGCTGCTGCGGCTGTTGCTCCAGACCCAACATGTGTAAATGCTGCTCACTGCCACGCTGTTGCAGTGGCTCCCGAGCACGAGCGCGTCTTGGTCTTTCATTGCGCGTTGTTGCTGCGGTATCTGTTGGCTGCGTTGCAGCTGCTGCTGGCGGCTGTGGACGCGTCTCGCTGCGTGAGCGACGCTTTAGGAGCAGGTTCATTGCAGCTAACTAATTTTACTTTTTGGTCGGCACAATAAGTTTCCAATGTGAACCGTAAAGCTGCTGCTTTAAGCTTCAACTGCGAGCTGCTCTTTGCGCCTTTTCCTATTTCTTTAGGATGGTGTTGGAAAATATTTTTCGTTTTGGCCTTTCGTGCACCATGCCAACCAGCACAAACGCAATGGTTAGGAGGGACAGTGTGAAGTTACCCATATAGCAGCACAGGCACATAAACAAAGCGATACACACACACACACACACAACTAGGCAAAGAGTCACCCCGAAAACACCTTAGAAGCCAACATGCAATCGATATTCCCAGTTAGTCGTGCATATTGTGTTGGCTATAATATACTAATACAGTGTTACCCGGCTATGATGAACTTTTAAGTGTTGCCAACTCCAGGATACGCTATTTTATTGCGTCTTCTTCAAGTCCTTCAACCCCGGTTGGGGCATAGGGCGGCGACAAACTTCCTCCATCCTTCCCGATCTGCGGCCAGATACTTCAGCTGTGGCTACGTTTTACGCTGTGTTGCTGCTTCGGCCAATACTGTTGATTTCCAAGTAGTTCTTGGTCTACCAACTCGCCGTGTACCTTGAGGATTCCATTCGAAAGCACTGCTTCACGATGCTGTCGTTTGGTCTCCTCAACGTGTGGGCAATCCAGCGCTACTTCCGCTGTCCAATTTCGACATTCAAAAGCTTTTGACTCGTTATGCGCCACAATTCTTGATTCGATATAATTTGCGGCCATCGGATCTTAAGAATGTATCAAAGGTAGCGGTTTACAAATGCCTGTAAACTTTTCGTGATAGAGGTAGAGACTTTCCAGGTTTCACAGGCATACAGCAGTACAGATTTGACATTGGATTCGTAGATCCTTAACTTGGTGCGTAGGGAAATTTGATTAGAGTTCCATACTGAAGACAACATTCCAAAGGCGCTGCGGGCTTTACTTATTCTGCTGTTAACATCCAGATCCGTTCCTCCGTCTGACGATACAGAACTTCCTAGATAGCTAAACTGTTTGACCTCCTCAATGGGCGTCTGTCTCAAAATAATGGGCTGATGTGCTGAGCGACCAGTGTGCATTATTTTCGTTAAAAAAGAATTTTATTCCGTGATAAATTATATTATCATTGAGTAAACCATGTTCGTATGTCAAAATTTTCGACCCCCAACTATGAAACATATTTGCTCGAAAAATATTTAGAAAGGTCTGGTTCGTAGCTAATCAATCACTCTAGTTGTACCCGATCAGCGCACGCGTTCTCCACTCCATGATAATAAAGTAGACTATTGGAGAGAATACCGCAAGATACGGTCTACCTTTTAGACAAGTAACCCCAATAACCGTCTTAAAAAAAAGTTTACTCACGAAAAATTTTTGCAAACCAGCAGAGTTTAAATTTATATTTACCTTAGAAATATATTTGAAAATTCCCTATTCTGCAAAGTTCGCGACTATTTCATTTTGTTTTATTTAAAATAGAGGTAAAGCCTTTAAAATTGGGTACCCTATCAATCGGTCTCGCATTTTACGCATTACAAAAAGTACATTCTTTTGAGAATTACACGATTTAAGTTATTTTTTAGTATTTTTTATAATAATGCCTGGATTACATAAAATCACTTTTTGTCTAGTTAGCTAGTGAAGTCTCGTGTCAATTTTATTTAATTCCACTCATTTCAGACCTTTAACAGGTCTACAAATTTCGGGGCATGACAGTTGTTGTAACGTTAAGGCTTCCGACGTAATTTACTGCGTAGAATCCGAATCCGGGCTCAGAATTGTTCCATTACGTCAGCATTTAAAGATACTTAAGGCTATATACCCGAAAAAACGCGTACAGGGTGCAAATAATTTTTACGGTCTGTCTCTCCAATTCCATAATTTAGTACCACTTTTACCCTTCAATTTAAAAGTTCAAGAGGTCAAGTACGATTTTTTTTCGCAAAGTTATGGCTATTTGGATTCGGATTCTACGCCGCAAATTACTTCAGAAATGTCCCTTAACTTTCCAACAATTAAACCATGTTGACCTGTGTAATAAACGAATTACTTTATTTCTTAAATATTATTTGCTACTCCTCCGAACATAATCATTCTCTTCATAGATTATGTTACATTGTTGTATAAATCTTCCATATAGTTTTCTTTTCATGTTGGAGTCAATTAAGGTGACTTGTGTTATGTTGGGGAGTAATCACTGTTCACTTCTACTGGCGCTCCTACAGCTTTTCCTCTGAGCCAATAGCCGAATAAATTAATGTGACCAGCTTTATGTAAAGGAGTGATCACTGTGGAATTTTCATTGGCAACTCTGCACAATTTTTACAGCGAAAATTTTCAATTTTTCTTTGGAGCAAATTAAAAATACAAACAATATCAGGAAATCTAGTAAAAATATTTCTAGCATAGCATAAATAAGAAGAATAAGAATTTAAAATTTTTTTGGCACAGTTTGTTTTTGGAAACGAAAGTTTTATTTTTCCAAATTCTGCCTTGAATTTGGAGAAAAATTATTGCTACTTTCTTTATATATATTCAATATCTTCTGTATATATAAAACAAAACATTGCTACTTTCTTTATATATATTCAATATCTTCTGTATATATAAAACAAAGTCGTGTTATATATTTGAATTCCAGAACTCGTTTTCGGATTATTAGGTTTGTTTGGAGTTGGTTTTGTTGTTCTTTCATTTTCAATTTAGTTCAAAAGATGTAAAATTTTTGACAAACCTAAATGGCATAGCATCGAAACTTCAAATATTGAGTCCTAGGGTGGTTTGCTAAATACATTACCCACATGTACTGCTTGAGAGCGTTTGTTGCCTAACAAGCAGTGCGATGTAAATTTATGCATGCCAACAAGCAGTGCTTAACGTAAAAATTTGCTATGAGAGAACTAACTAAAGATTAAGGCTTAAAGAACGAAACCTTGAGCTTAATAGAGAAAATCTTTGAAATTTGGCGTGATCCTTATAATTTTTATGGTACCTTCTCTTGGTATATCCTCTTTTGCAAATTATTCTTACGTTGAACACCTAGATCTCAGAGATGGTAAGAGCTAGAGTAACCAAACTTTCACATTAGATCCCATATTATTCCATAGAAGACAAGTTTATTTAGTTTTTTGATATCGGGGATAAATTATATAGCTCCCATATGGGTGTTTGAGACGACCTCGACAAAAAGAAAAGGTTTTAGATGGATAATTCGTTTGTTCATGAAGATATCGTAACCAAATTTGGTATTTAAAAGTTTTTTGTGGTTCCCAAGTACTGTACCCAATTTCATCAAAGTCGGTTGACTATATCATATAGCTCCCATAGGACCGTTCGGCCAAAATAACTTTTTTAAATCAAAATACGCTATATTTTGTTTTTAAATAAAGATATCGTAACTAGATATGGCGTTTGGAAATTTTTAAGAGCACTTAAGCAATGTGCCAAATTTGAACAAAATCGGTTGACTATATCAAATAGGTCCCATAGGGCCGATCTTGCAAAAAATCGATTTTTTAACTCAATTTGTTGTGTTTCGTTTGTTTGTTGAGATATTGGGACCAAATTTGATACTCCTAAGCACTGTCCTAAATTTAATCCAAATATCCAATATCATATAGCTCCAATAGGACCAATCAGTCCAAAAAAACGTTTTTTATACAAAATCCGATGTGTTTCATTTGTTTGTAAAGATATTTGAACTAAATTCTGCATTCAGATCTTTTTTAAGGTATTTAAGCACTGTGTCAAATTTTATTGAAATCGGTTGACTATATCATATAGCTCCCATAGGAACGATTGGTCAAATAAAAAAATTTTCGCTTAAAAATTCTTCTGTGTTTGGTTTTATTTGAAGGAACCGAATTTTATTGCAAGCTAGGGGTACAGGGTATCCCAAAGTCGTCCGCGCCCAACTTTACGTACGCCATTTTTTTATATTTGGATTCAATGCATTTTAAAAGTTTTACTACGTTTTTGCCTAGGAAGTTTTTTTTACTTTGAATCCAAATTTGTACAGAAATTCTTAAAAAATAAATACAACAGAAACAGTTCCAATTTCTGTGTAAATGCGGAATTGAAATCAAATTATTTGTATATCAATTTAATAAAAACATTTTCTAGAAGTCCAGTTCAATGGTGTTTTTTATTTTGAGGAACTTAGATTCGACCATTAAACCCATTGGATATGCTTTAATTTGTCGCCTAATTTTTGACGCATTTAACATGCGCAATTTCCACTGTATATGTTAAAAGAGTATATAAATGGTTTAATGGATGTGTGATAAAATATTCCACGAATAAGCCTGGCTAGCAAATGCCAGTCATTTGACCAATTTCAACTAATCGGACCATTTGCCAATTGCATGTCGAATTGTTTTTTACCAAAACCACAAGGACAACAAGAAACACAAGGAATTGGCTTAGTAAATGTTTAAATCAAATAAATATTTCATTTGATTAATTCAATTGCACAATAAAAAAAAAAAATAAAAACTTTAAGGCATTGGAAATTATGCTCTCGAGTAAGTTGGCATGACCGTGAATCCCACAGAGACGTTATAAAAGTAAAACGTTTGTAAGACCGTAAAATATTAATGCAGGTCAAATTTAGTGGGCAGACCCTTAGAAGCCGTCGTAATTAAGACTAATCGCTTAGCGGGGCGGTATTCAAATTGCTTGGAAATGCTCACCAACAATTTTTGGAATAGTCATAAAAACTTTTGACTCACATTCCCCAACTTTTTGTATTTTCTTTTGCAGGTCTGCGATATTGAATGAAGTACAAACACAAGGCAGCACAAAACTTCCTTCAAACAAATCTGTACTAGTATTAGGCGATAATGCCACCGGCAAGACCACACTCATTGCCAAGCTGCAGGGCGTTGAGGATCCCAAGAAGGGCTCTGGCCTGGAGTATGCCTATATTGATGTCAAGGATGATTATAGAGACGGTAAGAAAAACTAAACTTGCATATTTTTATAAAATATATATAATAAATGAAATTTATTTGTAGATATGACACGCCTGGGCGTTTGGGTGCTAGACGGCGATCCAGGACATACAAATCTGTTACATTATGCGCTTAACGAAACGAACTATGCACACACCCTCGTCATACTCACAGTCTCGATGACACAGCCCTGGGGCTGGCTCGAGCAGCTCAATCAGTGGATCAAAGTTTTGGCCAAGCACATTGAAAGCCTGCAGCTGGATCCAAAAGAGAAAGAGGCGGCAAGGCAGCGTTTGGTAACGACGTGGCAAAGTTATTGCGAGGTGAGCGATGATCTCGATCCTGGCTCGCCAGTTAAACGTACTATGCGCAACAATTCCATCGATGAGGATGATCTGTTGCCGCTGACAGAGGACGCACTTATTACCAACTTGGGCCTCGATATTGTAGTCGTGGTTACAAAGGTACGTTATCACAGCTATATATATTATATAATGCTAAATTAAATATTATTGTAGACGGACTACATGACGACGCTGGAGAAGGAATACGAATATCGTGATGAGCATTTCGACTTCATACAGCAATGGATACGAAACTTCTGTCTGCGGCATGGCACATCACTTTTTTACACAAGTGTTAAAGAAGACAAAAACTGTGATCTCCTCTATAAATATCTAACGCATCGAATTTATGGTCTACCATTCCGTACGCCAGCGCTAGTCGTCGAAAAAGATGCGGTCCTTATGTATGTTTGCTTTTGAAAAAAAAAGCTGCTAGAATTTATTATATAATTATGTATATAATTTTTTGCCTACAGTCCGGCCGGCTGGGATAGCTTAAAGAAAATAAGCATTCTTTATGAGAACATGCAGGCAGTGAAAGCAAAGGATAACTATGCAGAAATTATTAAGGCTCCACCAACCAGAAAGGTGCGTAATTTGTTTTATGTGTATTTGCGCTAAATTTAAAGCATTTGTTTACTTTTTAATTTATAGGCCGTTTCAAATCGAGAGGCCGAGGTTCAAACCGAAGATGAGCAAGCCTTTTTGGCACGTCAGCTGGAGATAATCAAGCAGGGTGGCCAGACACGTGGTGAATCACCCTTGCGTTCTCAAGGTGGCGTAGGCGGTAATTCCAACAAGAATTCGCCACGCACGCCCGGCAGTGCCGGCCAAAGTTCCCCCAAAAAGGTAAGCCGGTCAAGCCTTGTGCCTTGGTAGTTTGTCAGGGAAATCAGTAGGGTTTTGCATATTAGGTAGCTCAACTATTCCGAAAGTGCAGACAAACGCTTGTGCGCTTGGTGTTAGAACTATCAAGCTTAAATAAAAACTTGCAATTTAGAATCAGATACAAATTTTATAAAATCATGAATGTAAAGATAAAATATAAGATTTTATTGCTAAGATAAAGTTTTATAACGAAGAAGAAGCCTCAAAAATATTTAAGTATTTGGTATGTTTTATATACACCACTTGCTACTTTATATAATACTTTGCATTCTGACTATCCTGGCAGTTATATTAAGTATTTATTACAATCTTTAAAGATTCTGGTGTGAAGAAAGGTTTCGACCTAAAGGTTTTTGGCATTAATTTCGATGTCACCTTAATAAGGCTAAATGATTTAATGGCAACTATTTCGAAACTGTTGCTAAAAGTTTTCTTAATGTTTAAATATGCTTTTTTATCATGGTGGCATTTAAGAGATATTTTAAAGTTGGAACTTAAGTTGACAGACCTAAGTGGAACGTCCAAAAAAGCTAATTTTTATAGTTTTGCCTTGTGCACTGCATCATTTGAGATCGTTAAAGGAAAGACTAGTTAATGTGTTTTTTTTTTTAAATTTTGTTTCCTTGTTTGTTTTCAAGTCTTACTCGCAGTTTATGTGATGTTCAGAGAATTTCGTAATATACAAGCTAGGTCCACTTAGGTAGGTAGGTAGGTAGGTAAAGTGGCTGTCATTTGACGCACCTAGGCCTGTTGTATTCCCATTGTGATACCACCGGGGCTGTTCCTCTCCTCACTCTACGCTGTCCTCATTGAACCAACCTGTAGTCTTGATGTAACTAACAATCTTTGTTAGTTTTATTTTTGCAACTTCTGTCATGTGGTCCAGAAAGCTTTGTCCAAGAGTATTTAGCCTTCTTCTACACAGAGCCATGCACCCGCATAGAAGGTGTTCTACAGTCTCTTCTTCTACAGCGTCTCCACAACTTCTGTAGTAATCGTTATAAGGCGCCCCCAATCTACTGGCGTGTCTACCTATTAGGCAGTGCCCTGTTAGAACCCCAACTAGGTTTCTTACGTCATTTCTGTTAAGTTTCAGCAGTCGGTTTGTGCGGCCCATATTCCATTCTGGCCACGTCAATCTACTTGTTGCATAGGTCGTGGATTGAGTCCATAGGACGTTGACGGATTTGATGGTATGTCTATCTATTAGCAGCCTGCAAGTTGCTAATGGTATAGGTGTGCTTGCTTTATCTGGCAGGATTGGCATTGTTGTACCCAATCTAGCTAATTCATCTGCTTTGCAATTACCTTCTATGTCTCTATGACCCGGAACCCAGAGCAGATTTATTGTAAAATATTGTGCTAGTTCTATTAATACGTCGATACATTCCTTTACTGTCTTCGAGGTGATTTTAGGAGATTTTAACGATTTAAGGGCCGCTTGGCTTGGCTATCTGAGTAAATATTGATTTCTCTTGCGGTGAGAACACTTTTCTCTAACAATAATAGGCTCCACTTAAGAACTCAGTAAAACGATTGTCTATTTTGTAATCTTGTATAGCTAGGAAGGAATAATGGATAGCTAATTTGTGCACCCAAGATAAGTTTTAGAAACAACTACATTTTATTTCAATACATATTTAAATAGTTAAGAATTAGAACAAAAACACTAATGAGTTTTGTTTTGTATTATAGATTGATCCAAAGCTTACTCCAGCGACGCCAGGCGGCGAAGGAGTGCTGGCGAATTTCTTTAATTCACTGCTTCACAAAAAGTCTGGCGGACCTGCTGGTGGACCAGTTGGCCCCGGCAGTCCGTCAGGCGCACCACGTGCCAATGGAACCGTGGACAACAGCGGATTGATGACGGCCGAAAAGATTGCCGTGCGAACGGATGCGGCAGCAGAGCTCGATCGTTTATCACGTAGCGTGAAAAAAGATATTGATATGTCGCAGAGTGAGTGTTGAGCACACACACACACACACCACACACACTACACACACTACACATACGACACACACACATGCACTCACAGTTAGGTGGAAAAACACAAAACAAAATGGCGTAAATATATAATATACATATATAGTAAAAGCAGCAGAAAATAATGAAGTTCGAAAACGAAACAGATTTAAATAATGGCTTAGCTTAGCAAAGAGCAAAAAAAAAAAACAAAAACAAACAAAAAAGAAATTAAGGAAAAAGCAACAAATTTATGTTTAATTTAAAAACAAAAAGTGTTTGAATTATCATATATATATATACATATATGTATGTGCATGTGTATGCACTCATTTAACAGTGTATGATAAATTATTTAAATAATGTAAAAAAAAAAACAAACCAAGAATAAGAAGAGAAGCATAAAGTAAATTTTAGTAAAACGAGAAAAGCAACAAAAAAGGCAAACTACAATAAAGCCGTGAGATTGTAATGCAAAAATGCAAAGCTGTTTACACACACACGCATATATTTATATAAGAAGAGAGACACAGCTAACTGTAGTTTATAGTTTGTATGTACTTTTTAATTATATTAATTATACAACACTCTCTCACACACACACACACACTGGCGTTATGTATTTGTAATAATTATAATTATTTTTTTGTATTTTATGACGCCCTTAATTAATTTAAACAAAAAAATCAAAGCTGTATTTAAGAAGCTGCATATTATATGTACTATGTATTTAGACAAACGAGATGAAGCGAAAGAGAGAGAGAGAGAGAGAGAGAGAGAAATTGAAAAGAAACAACGCATAAGAATGTGCAAGAGCGTATAATTTATTTTAAATTTAAATTTTAAAAGCTTAAAGCATAAAGTTATGTTGCTTTTTTTTTCTGTTTTGGTTTGGTTTGCTCAAACGCTACACGCCTTTAATTTTAAACAAACAACAAAAATAAGAAAAATATCTAAAAACAATGAAACAAAAACAAAAAAAAAACAAACACTATCTATATATTTTTAAACTAATTTTATTAAGTCAATTTTTAACTAAAACATAAAACTAATAATGAATTCTTTTGCATGTTTAACAACAACAACAACTACAACAACAACAATAAGTTATCAATTACAAGCAAGATCTAAAAACAATATTTCCAAAATTTGGCAAACAGCTGACGCACAAATTTACTTTGAAACGCTTCAACTAAATGTGTTCAAGGCATCAGTCAGTCAAACAGTCAATCAATCAATCAATCAATCAAGCAATCAATCAAACAAAATCTTAATGCAGTTATGTTGTGTGTTCAGTTTATTATTTTTTGGTTATTTTTACTTTTATTGTATTCCATTTTGTTGTGTAAAGTTTATTAAAATAAAAACTTAAAAAAAAAAATTATAGCTAATAATAATAATAAAAAAGAAAAAAAAACTGCTTTTATGTTTGTAACTGAGCGAGTTGGCAATATTTCACTCAACAACAACTATTAACTAAAAACCTCGCTTAAACTTATACTTTTTGTATGCCTCATAACTCAAGTCTACTCCTAATTATAGCTTACTTAAATGGCCATAACTTTACCGCTACTGCTCTACAAAATACCAGATATATACATTAATTTATTTTTCGATTTTTGTGAATTTTTATTTTTATTTTTTTGCTTAAATCTCGCTCTGTGCCATGCAAAAAACAAGAACCGCAGCAGTTAATTTTTTAAATTAACTTGTCAAAATTTATTAAACGCCTTACGTACAGCATATACCTACACTATATATATATAGAGAAACTTACAGTTTATTATGCGCAAAATTATTTACAACAAATTTAATGGTATTTAAAAACAAAAATTACAAATAGAACAAAAAAGAGGAGGATCGATCCACTACTTAATTGTTGATAAAAAAACATGTAAGCGAAAACAAAAGAACAAACTTAATGTATATTCTTAAAAAACATTTGAAAGATATAAAATGAAAAGTAAGAAATACAAAAAAAAAAAAAACACAAAAAACATATTCATAAAAAAAAATATTTAAATAAAAAAAATTTCCAAAACAAATGCAATGTTTTTATTAATTTTATAAAAATTATAATAATTATAATATGATTGCCATTTTTAGAGTTTAGTTTGCTTCTGAAAGATAATTTCTTATAAATGTTTTTAATTTGTTTTAGACTCCAGACCGTTGATCTGCACAGCAATTGATCTAGACATGTTCGCCCATCTGTCGTTAAGATCTAGAACCACCAAACTTTTTGAATATAGCTCTTATAATGTCATTGGATTTATAAATATAATAGAGATCTAGATAAATACCTTAGAGATCAAAATCGATTGACTATATAAATATTTTATAGCCTCAATCGTTCAAAAAATGTTTTCAGGCCACAATTAGTTTTTTTTTATAATCTTTACCATAGCATCCAACGGCTGACGAGCAAGAACGTCAATCTGGACGTGTTGCGAAGATTACTGGAGAACATAGTCAACCTAGAGATGCAGCTAAGCTCAGCTCGACCTACTGAATGAAAGTTGAACGAAGATTTTCAGCTATAGGAGGACTGAACCCCTGGGTTATACGCCTGAAGTTAGACACAGTCTATTGTAGACTACTCGTAACATTAAAAGACAGTCATGTCAAACAGATCCACTAAGAGGCCCTTACTGATACTCATCTGATATAAAAAAAAACCATTAATTTTAATATTTTATTTATTCAAAATTGACAATTTTTTACTATAATATAATATTAATTTGTATGTTCAATTAAATTCATTTAACGAAACGTAAAAATGTAAATAATGTATGTAAAAAATATCTTATTTTTAAAGTATAAGCAATCAACAAATACTTTCAAAATAAAAGGCTAAATAACGAAATTAAAATTTAACTCTTTACAAATTATTAGATTTATTATTTTTCATTGTTAAATAAACAAAATAAAGAGAAATAACTTAAACAAATGAGATTTTTTATTTAATAGCAGGATAGTCAGAGCGAAAAATTTTAAGCCACCCTAAAAATTAAAATAAGTAATAATAATAAAAAAAATCAAATAAAAGGTAATAAATAATCATAAAGAAAATAAAATAAAATACAATAAAATTAAAAATAAATAAACTAAAAATTAAATAATAAAAAAAAATAGTAATGACAAAAAAAATTAATTTTTGAAGCGATTTCCGCAAAATTTTTGGTTTTCAGATGTCAGGCGAACACAATTCAATTTTTTTAGTGTATATTTTATTAAATATTAATATAAAATTTGTATGTATTATTTAAAAGCAAAAGTTAATTTAGGGCTTAACAGAAACATTAATACACATACAACAAAAAATTTATATTACAAAATTCTCAAGCTGTGGAGGAAGTGATTGTCATCATCATCATCAATTCCTTTCTCCGGTTGGAGCATAGGGCCTCAATAAAGCAATTCCACCTGGTTCGATTTTTGGCTAGCAATTTTAGCTTGTTCCATGATTTTTCGCAGTCATCGACCTCTTTTTGTAGCGACCTCCTCCATGTTGTCTTAGGGCGGCCCTTTTGCGGCTTCCTTGGGGAGTTCAATCAAGAGCTTGACGGCAAATTTCCTTTGCATCCTTCCGCACTGTGTGGCCTATCCATCTCCATTTCCTTAGCTTGATAGTGTTGTCCATGGGTTCCAGGTTGCACTTTTTATATAGGTCGGCATTGCTGATGACGTTTGGCCACCACACTTTAAGAAGACATCTATTCACAAAACTTTGGATTTTTCCTGTTAGAAGGTCGGTTACAAGCCAGGTCTCGCATCCATAAAGCAGCACTGAGATGAAGTGATTGTAAAGGAGAAAAAAAAAGAAGAGGTAGCAAGAAACTTCAGAAAATTGCAAGAAGAAGAAAATGGATGTGGATGCAGTGTTGAAGGAAGCGACTTCTCTGCCGGGCAATTCGATGCATATTTCTCTACAATCACTACTGCAAGTTTTATGGACAACGGAATTTCTCCTAAATGTGAATACAACATTGGAGACTTTGATCTCTCTCTCCTTGAGGGAGTAACAATACGATCACAATTCCTACAACGTGCACAGAAAATAAGTCTCCCAAAAGAAAGAATTAAGCAAGTGTTCATTGATGAATTTGCGAGTCGTCCACGAAGTATGAAAAAATCGTCATCAGATTGGATTTTGAACAAATATGCTGAAAGTTTTCAGGAGCCATCCTCATCATCTCGCATCATGGAAGTACCTCCACATTGTCCACGACTGCAACTACTCCAACAACTCCTGCCGATGCGTGCAAGAGTTCGTCGGTAGAAGATTCGCTAGAAAAGTTGTTTCAAACTGGAAATTCACGATGCAACACTGGATTAATTTGTCAATCTATCTGCAGCAGGCAATAGCCAAGAATTCTCTTTGAGAGATCCTGTGATTGGCACCGTTTCAATTTTCCCTTCCTACCTCTGGAAGATGGTCTCTCAGAACTCAGTAGTCGTGCTAGTAAATTTGGATAAGATCTAAAATTCTCTAAATACTTTTTCGCCTGTATTTGGATCACATCGCCTACTCTAGGCACCCTCAAATCTCTTTCTATATCCCTAGTACGCATGTAATTTAATTAAAATTAATTAAATTTCTTAATATTTTGCTCTTGGCGACTCTTATTTTATTGAAGTTAGATTTCGCTGCGATTTCGTAAATTTGAATCGCGTACCTCCATATTGGGCTTACAATGGATTTGTAAATTGTAACTTTTTTAAGTAAGGAAAGCTGAGCAGGGTGTCGTTGGACCCAACACCAGAATCTCTACTGCAATGGGCATCTGGCCCAGCGTCTTTCAAGCAGATATTCAATCCATAGAGATCTACGCCCCTAGTATCATTTACAAGGGAACGAGGGTAGCAAACATCTCTATTTATTTAGATAGCCAAGCTGCTAGCTAGGAGGGTTGAAGAATGCCATATATACTTCCAAACGCAGTCCTCCTCGGTCTATGTTGGGTACCTGGTCAATCAGGAGTGGATGGTAACACGATCGCTGACAATCTAGCATGACAGGGTGCCTCCACCCTCCACCCTGTCTACATCTTCTGCGCCGTTCTGTGCTATTGGTTGGTCCACAATTAAGACCATGATAAACAAATGGGCTGCAGGAGAACATAGAAGATATTGGTTCTCCTTACCGGAGCTGCGTCAAGCAAAAGTGCTAGTCAAAACCTATGGATATTATAAAGGCAAACGGTCTTGGCAGAGCGGACTTAAAATTCCTGGTAGCTTACCTATTTGGCCATCACACTGTCAGATACCATCTACAGAAAATTGGCCAATCGGACTCTTCAGAGTGCAGACTCTGTCTCGAAGACCAGACATATTCTCTGTGACTGCCCAGCGCTGGTATGGGACAGAGCCTGTCACATGAGAAAGGAACGGGTTAGTGCCTTCCATCTTAGGTCAATACCAACTTTTCATTCGAAAAGTCTTTTGCTGTAATTTATGGATACGGCACAAAAGATCTTATAGTCGCAGTGCCCCACCTCTTTGTGAGGAACGCATACTAGGCAAAAAAAATGTTTATAATAACTTTCTACGGTCTTATGTACAAACCGTCAAGTACAGCCTGCCAGCTTTACTTTCAATGACCGCAAATACTTCTGGAAGACTTTTCGTAGAGCTACGAATGAATCCCATATATTCCGCATATTCAACAGACATATATACTCTATATATGATGTATACATACAAGTATATGGTGGCCCAGCCGTATTAGTAATGTAGATCTTTGGAATGCAACAAATCAGAAACCAGCGCCAGTAGAAGAATGCGAGCGTAAGCAGAATCCATCGCATACTCTTCGAAGATCCTGCGAGTACATCGCTCGGCAAGCACTTCGTTGGAACATAAATCAACCTATCGATTATGAATTACAAGCTGCCAGTTAGTCCTGGACTCATATCTGCCGTGAATCCTGTAATAGTGTTCGCTGTATGAGTATGGTCCAGGCCCTGTGCTCCACTGGGAGTAGAGGATGACAAAAGAAGCTACATACAAGTTGACTAGATTTAAGCAAGACTACAAGATTGCGAGATCAACTGTTTCTGGTTTTATTCTGCATGAATACTTAAAATTGTTGTATAATTTTGTGTAGTTGTGTGGTCATAGTATTACTCTGCCGGAATTGGTTTTACAGGTTCCACTGGTTTGCTGCAAAATAAAGTCCGTTTAATATAATATTACCTAAATAAAAGTTGTCATTTTCCGAAACATACCCATTATCTGCAACATCCACCTTAGACTTCTGCTTTTCGACAAATTCGACGCGTTTCATAAAAGTCTCTCGAGTTTTCAACACTACTGTTAAATAATCCAAAAACTCAGACATAGACAGATTTCCAGTATCTTCGGCATACTGGCAAAGTGGATCATGTATCCAGGTACGCTGATTAGAGGAGGATTCATCAACATCGAAACGAACTTTGTTCCAAGCATCCCCGTCTAGTTTCAAAGCTGCCCTAAGGATCAGTGGACGTAAAACTGCAGTCAGATCTGGGTGCATCTTTTTTATGTCCTTAGATAAAGGCTCTAGAGCATGGTTTGGCATCAATTCATAACGCACTGCGTTAAAAAGAAGGGACATGTACTGCTTACGTCCTACGAAATCGTGCTCCAGCCAGAGATGAACTGCATAATACACTTCTATCTCGCAGTGTACGCCTAATTTTGATGATTCCAATAGGGTCAACAAATCCTCGGGATGCATGCGTTGAAAGTTTGTGGTGCATAGTATCATCAAAAAAGATTTGGATACACGGTTCAGCATTGTGTCCGCAACATCGCCAATACCATTCAGCCGTGCTTGCCAGAAACTATCGAAGGCTTTTTCTTCGCAAAATATATCCTTATCATTAAGACATTTTATTATATTGCCGTAAGCACCGTAAGCTCCCAGTCCTTCACAAACAGCCATGGTATCCAACAATAGATCGGGTGCCGGTATTACATTTTGGACACCTACCAAACAGTTGTAAAAAACACGAAAACCTTCGGCAGTAAAACGCCCTTCTGGTAAAGACCATTTTCCGTTCGTTGGCAATGGAAGTTCCGAAAAAATACTGCAGCTGCCAATTAATAAACTGAGATTACAGTCAAAAACTTCTCCTTCCACAGTAATTGCAATTGAGCTGAACTTTGGATCACTCAAAATGCTCGCCAACGATTTCTGCCGTGTCTCCTTTTGGAGGTCTTCTGCATTAAGGTTAGCGCGATTAATAAATGGCAACCAAGTGATCGGGTGTTGCTCTCCACGATAAGCTGGGACATTTTCTTCATCGTTTGCTGCGGCCATTTTCAGTCTAGAGTTAAAAAATTGTTGTGGTAATAAAAATTTAACTGGAGCACAATTGTCACGTGTACCTTCGCACAGGTTTAATATGAAAAGACAGTCGATGACATTGTTATCGAAGACGTACACGTTGCGACTGTTTGTACGACTAAAAAGATATTCAATTGTACAAAAACAGTCGAAACTTATTGTGTTTGGCTTGGGTAGCCGCATTTGAGCGGAACGAATGGCATTTGGAACAGCTGACGTACACAAACGGTTGACAGATCATGCTCATTTTTGGAATAGTTTTTACTATAGTCGTACAGAAATACAGAAACTCAAAAACTAGCGAGCAGGTTAAATTTTAAAACAATTTATTTTTAGTTTTATGTCAAACTCTTCCAATTTTTAGCGCTATGAGGGTTTGTTACCTAAAATATGATCAGGGTGAATAGAGAAGCCGATATACCCATGTTCGTCTGTTACCATACTTTCACATTAGATCCCATATTATTCCATAGGAGACAAGTTTATTTTATTTTTTGATATCGGGGATAAATTATATAGCTCCCATATGGGTGTTTGAGACGACCTCGACAAAAAAAAGTTTTAGATGAATAATTCGTTTGCTTATGAAAATATCGTAACCAAATTTGATATTCGAAAGTTTTTTATAGTTCCCAATCACTGTACCAAATTTGATTAAAATCGGTTGACTATATCATATAGCTCCCATAGGACCAAATAACTTTTTTAAAGATTCGCTATATTTCGTTTTTTAATAAAGATATCGTAACCAGATTTGGCGTTTGGTTTTTTTAGACCACTTAATCAATGTGCCAAATTGGAACAAAATCGGTTGACTATATCAAATAGCTCCCATAGGTCCGATCTTCCAAAAATCGATTTTTTAACAAAATTTGTTGTGTTTCGTTTGTTTGTTAAGATATTTGAACTAAATTCGGCATTCAGATCTTTTTTAAGGTATTTAAGCACTGTGTCAAATTTTATTGAAATCGGTTGACTATATCATATAGCTCCCATAGGAACGATCGGTCAAAAAAAAACGTTTGCTTAAAAATTCTTCTGTTTTTGGTTTTTTGTGAAGGAACCGGGTTTTATTGCAAGCTAGTGGCACAGGGTATACTAAAGTCTTCCGCGCCCGACTTTACGTACGCCATTTTTTAGAATGGGAATGCTATCAGTATCATTGTAGCCAAGATTCATTTAATTTTATGATACTATGATATTTAATGTTGTAAGAACTTTTTTTTTCTGTGGAGAATATGTTTGAATCAATATAATTTGGCTTCCTGTTAATTTTGTTGTTTTATTTATTTGCAATTCCACAAAAATAGTTCAAACGCAATTTGAATGGAACGAATGGAATGTGAAACAGCGACTCATGGCCATGGGATATTTGTGAAGCGAATCGAGAATTTTAAAAGGCAGTTTTTCTTCCGTAACGAGCTGCACACACGCTTCTTTTACATCTTTATTATTAATATTATTATTTATTAATAATATAAATATTATTTATTAATATTAAAATTTTCTGTTTTTTCCAGGGGACCGCTAATTTGCTGTTCCACCTAATTTTTATAAATATCACGGTGGCACTCTTCCACATGCCACCTCAAATTTGTAATATAAGTCCCCTTGAAGGAATGGCTACAAAGTTGACACTTTAAAACATTTTCCTCTGTTTGGAATTTAAAAAAGTTGCGCACAAAATAATCACGTTTTCGACCCATCGCGTTCGTCACTCTAATGAAGTTTAGAATGTTACCAACATAAGCCAACAATACATAAGAGATGGTGCTTTTCATCATCATCATCGTATGGCCATTACAACCCGCTCTCGGGTTACGGCCGACCTCAGCAGCTCTCGCCAGGCGCCTCTGCTTTGCGCGCGCCTTCTCCCATTAGAAATACCAAGGGAGGATAGGTTCTCCTCCACTTGAACTCTCCATCGGAGATTCAGATTCAGAAATCTGTGTATAGTGGCGGATCCAGAATTTTACCATGGGGGTTTTGGATTTTTAATTTAATTTACTTTTAAATTTCTTAATACATTCCAGAACAACGCCCAGATATTCATGACGCAATGCAGATCCATTATTGATATACCTTGAGACGAACTTCATCTGTTGTTAAAAATGATACTAGTTCACTTGCTGGTGTTGATGCCGATATTCGACATTAGCGCCCACTTTCCAAAGCTATCTACTTCTATTCTTGCTATAGGGCTGCTGTGGCCACATCAAGAGAGAAACTTCTTGTTAGCACAGCTGTAGGTTGCATTGAGGATATCGTTCTCCTCTAAGGAAGATACCGACTCTGCTGTTGGCATATCGGCCGTGTAAATTGTATAAAGGCTGGGACCTAGTACACTAAATTTTGGGACACCAGCACAAATTTTTCTTTTGGTTGATTCAGACAAAAGGACAGAATGCCACACTCGATCAAAAGCTTGCTGTATATCCATGAACAACAGCTTCCACGGTGAAGTTAGGGCAGAGACATTTGAAAAGGCTCTGCTAAAGCTATACCGAACACTCCACGAGTTTCCTCAGAGGTGAGATTGAGTGGCTTAAATCTGTCTTCCAGATTGTTTCCAAAAACGTCAGCTTGGCGCTGGCTTCAAAGGCACCAACCTCACGCTGGAACTCGAATTGGGCTCTTTGGAGTTGCCTGCCTTTTGTATTTGCTTGAGAGCTTCCACAAAGAGTATTTCGTAGATGCATCAGGGCTTTTGTTGGCAGGCAAGCGGCTATAGAATAAAATTTTTACTAAAATTGACACTAAAAGTATGCTACAGTTTTCAAGACTTTTTTTGTGCAAAAAATTTATTGCATACTTTTAGTTGCGAATTTAAAGTTTCCTACCTGATTTGTCGCATTTCTGTTCACCTGGTAGTTTCCACTGGTTGCAAGACCATTTTTCATAGTAAAATCGATTTAAAAATTGTAAAATTTGTTTTTTGTGGGAAATTACAATGCAGAATATCTGTACCACAATTTTGGTTGGTTTTTGAATACAATGCATTTCTGTTCGCCTTATATTTACTAGAAAAATTAAAAAAAATTTGTTGGATTTGAGAGCAAATCCTTCGGATTAGATTATATCTGTTGAAGAAATTTAGTTTTTTCAAAGTTATTTACGAAATAACCCCATGGGTGAACTTTTTAATGATAAATTAATATTAGATCAATCTAGATTGGTAATTTCTTCTACATTAGTTGCATTGGGCACTGCTAGAGTCACTCCGGCAAATTTCGCGTTTGGATTTGCGACTACATCCGGACAAAAATCAAAAAGCTGTCCATAAATTCAAGGCGTACATTGCACCAGTATAAATTAAATATATCCCACTGTCCTCATTGTATCTAAATTTTTGCTGGCCAGCTGGTCACCCTGTATATAAAATTCTTAAGTAAAAAATGGCTGAATCAAATATTTTTATACCCTGTACCGTATGGTACAAAGGGTATATTAAGTTTGTGCAAGCCGAAAATGTATGTAACATATAGAAGGAGACGTCGGAGACACCCCAAAGTTACCTAAAATATAATCAGGGTTAATAGAGAAGTCGATATACCCATGTCCGTCTGTCCGTCCGTCTGTCCGTTTGAACGCCTAGATCCCATATTATTCCATAGGAGTCAAGTTTATTTTATTTTTTTGATATCTGGGATAAATTATATAGCTCCCATACAGGTGTTTGAGACGACCTCGACAAAAAAAAAAGTTTTATATGGATAATTCGATTGTTCATGAAGATATCGTAACCAAATTTGGCATTCAAAAGTTTTTTATAGTTCCCAGACACTGTACCAATTTTTATCAATTGGTTGACTATATCATATAGCTCCCATAGGACCGATCGGCCATAATAATTTTGTTTAAAGCAAAATTCGCTATATTTCGTTTTTTAATAAAGATATCGTAACCAGGTTTGGCGTTTGAAAATTTTTTAGAGCACTTAAGCAATGTGCCAAATAAAATCGGTTGACTATATCATATAGCTCCCATAGGGCCGATCTTACGAAAAATCGATTTCTCTACACAATTCGTTGTGTTTCGTCGGTTTGTAAAGATATTTGAATTAAATTCGGCATTCAGATCTTTTTTAAGGCATTAAAGCACTGTGTCAAATTTTATTGAAATCGGTTGACTATATTATATAGTTCCCATAGGAACGATCGGTCAAAAAAAAAATGTTTGATTAAAAATTCTTCTGTTTTGGTTTTTTGTGAAGGAACCGGATTTTATAGCAAGTGGTACAGGGTGTCCCAAAGTCGTCCGCGCTCGACTTTACGTACGCCATTTTTTTGTATAAGTTTGAAAGTGTTTTTTTTGTAATGATTATTCGGTTCCAGCAAAATGGACAAACTAGAGCCTAACAAAAGATATTATTGTGGGTAGAAGTTATAATAGTTTGGATGAAAACTTTTACACTTGGCTGTAAACTTCTTTATGTAAATGAAGTAAACATTTGGAGAATGCTAAAGTCGGGCGTGGCCGACTT
Source organism: Chymomyza amoena (assembly GCA_037043745.1). Classification (NCBI taxonomy): domain Eukaryota; kingdom Metazoa; phylum Arthropoda; class Insecta; order Diptera; family Drosophilidae; genus Chymomyza; species Chymomyza amoena. The sequence goes on along the minus strand of JBAMAX010002331.1, from coordinate 46,054 downwards.
TTTGATACCCTTTAGCAGCATATTAAAATGATAATAAAATAATTTATTATTGTTTAGGTAAAAAAAAGAATTGAATTCGTGAACAATGGTTTAAATTCCAACAATAGTAAAAAAAACGCTTTAAAACCGTTTGTGTCACGAAAGATAGCGAAATTGAGCTACCTGCTCCAATCCTATGTTTGTTTATTCCAGCTTATTAAAAGAACTCAAGATCTAGGCGTTCTTCTAGACGAACTGACATGTCTGATATAGATCAAGCGTTATTTGAGTAGATATTGTCAGCAAAAAATGTAAACTTGGAAGCACACAAAAACGAAAACGAACAATATTTTAATGGTTTTCATACTTCAATCATAATTTTCTGGGAAAAACTAAGCCAAGTGTATTTCAGTGTCGATACAGCATGGACCAAAACAGTCGGGCAAAGCCCCGACTCTATTGAATTTTTTTTCATTATCAAAGGTTGTTTGTTTGAACATCTCAAAACTACTTTTCATTCAACATTAATCGCTCTCAGAATTGCATAGATTTGCTTTAGGCCGAACAATGATGAATTTTTTAAAATCAGTTGTGTAAAGACTCTCCACGAGATAACTTCTCTCGCTTTAAATAAAGTACGAAATGAAAATATTTTAATTATTAGTAATAAAATTCAAACAATGTTAGGGGGATTACTCATCAAGAACCGGAACAAAACTGTGCATTGTTTGCGTTCAAAGTTCGGCTATTAAAACTTGGTTTTGACGTACATAGTACATTAATTTATATACAACTTGTTCCCAGAGGGGGCGTGTAAAAATACTTGAAAGTGCTAAAAGCTTTTGTAAATAAAATTCTTAACAAATTACAATGAATCATTATAACACAGTATATTTTAAGTTTGTGCAAGAGTAAGTAACCTAGAGCAGAAGATACCGGATGTTCCGAAGCATAAAAGGAATTAATGGTCGTTCCGTTTGTACGACAATAAGTGTTGGAATTACAAAGCTTCAGATTTGGGCTTTTTTTTTTTTATATAATCGCAGTATAGTAAATGATAGGACGAGCTAAGAATGGCTGAGTTTGCTGTTGGTCTCATAGCTAGGGAACTCGTTTCAACTTTCTGTATAATGTGACGGTATAGAGCAACTCAAAGTCGGCCGTGACCTACCTCAAACTGTGATACTCTACTATAGAAATTAGCAAGATATTTTTTTCGTTTTACAATTTATTATTGTTATAAAATTTTATGAATCTCCGCAGAATCTTTCAAAGCCATGTCTACAAAATTCGGTTTGTTTCTGTTCTTGTCGGAATTTCTTTGGAGCCAAGCAGCATTACAATTTAAAGGTGAGTTAAAATAAAGCGGGAGCTTACAATCGGAATATCCAGAGTACGTAAACATAAACTTCATCTATGATTATAACCTGTACTTAAAAATAAAAGGATTTGTGCAATGTATGTAACGGTCAGAAGGAGGCGCGGCAGACCCTAATACCTTTATACCAAAATGCGTTAACGCCTAGATCTCGGAGACCAGAAGAGCTAGAGACACCAAAGTTTTCCAGCTGGTGCGCATATTTGCTCAGAAGATGAAGTTTGTTGAAACAAGTCAATATCTTTCCCCGATCCCCTGCAGTAGATTTTTGCGTTTTTTTATTTAAAAGAGTGAAGTGATATGGCACTGTGTCTCAAAAATGAACAAGATCGTACAAATACAGCAAAAGTTATAGTCAAAAATATATCTGTCTATATCTGCTTCAATAGTTGACTCTACCTAATTATGGTTAATAGTCACCTCGAATCACAATTTTTGGTAAACTGATTCATGGCTCTAATGAACAAATCCACATCCAAATTTGATCGATGCAGATCCCCCACCCAGGGTTGCCAGTAAAAGTTACGGCAGTATAGCCATCTGGCGGACGGAATATAGCCAAAAGTAGCCAACTTCCTATATAAAATAGCTAAAAGTAAATAGCCAAATTATGAATCGAATATTAACTCTCATATTTATTTTCTAACCCTTTTTTGATAGTTGAGTACTTTTTACGCAATACTGTGGATATTATTGTAAGTTATGTAATACCATTTTTTACATACATACTTGTTAGTAATTATGTTTTGCGTAGTTATTGGTGGTAATTATTTTAATTTTGGGATTGGGTAATTACTTTAATTTTGGGAATACGACGAAAAAATTCAGTGCTCTAATTTTTTTACTGGTCAAGTCAAAACCTCAAGGAACATGGATCGCAAAAATCTTATAGTTAACAGAGCTAAATTATCTTCACTAATCTCTGTTTAAATATCTGTGCTTAGAAGTACAATAAATCTTTGCTTATAAACTGCTTAGACTCTGCTTAAAATCTCCGTCTACAGTACGAACTCTGCTTAAAGTAATAAATCTCTGCTTACAACATATATGTATGTATCATATGTATGTACTACAGTACATATGTATATGATGTATATTTTTGTATATATGCGAAGAGAGTGAATAAGTGATGAAACACGCGAAATCAGAATAATAGCCAAAAAGTAGCCAAGATTTTGAGAAAATAGCCATTAAAATAGCCATAGCCAAGAATGATATTTTTTCTAGCCACAGCTGATCAAATATAGCCACTTTGGCTATAAATAGCCAATACTGGCAACCCTGCCCCCACCAGCCGCAATCGATTTACAGTGTTTTCTACCACACCCCTCAACATATCAACTTGAAACTTACCCCATATACTTTAAAAAGCTTCTTTGACGTAACTTTCATCACAATCGGTCAAAATTTACGAAACTTATAGATATAAATATCGAATTTCACAAAAAAAAATTTAATTCCAATTGGAAAGTTCTTAGAAAAGGTACAGCGTATTCCGCTGTCTGGCATCGCCTTGACTGTACCACATTTTTATCAATACGTACCCTACATTGTACGGACAAGGCTTGTAATTCACAATCAGTTCAAGCAGCAGATAGTCTAAGTCAATAACCATGTTTTTTCATATACGTTTCTTATATTTATTTTTATTATTAAATACTAAATGCTTAAATCTTAGTATCAATTCTCCAATATTTGGTAAACTTAACTCTTGAAAAAGTTTCTGCATCGTTTATGCCTTACACACACACTATAAAAATCGAAAACTTAAAAAGAATGCCAAAAAAAAAAAATTATTTTAATATTTATTGTTTAAAACTTTAAACTTTTTATATTTTTGACGATGTTTATCGCTTCATATTTAGTTTGATACTATTAAATGCTAAATTACTTAAATAATGATTTAACTCTTACAATAACGATTTTGGAATATGATAAGTAGCATTATAGTATAGTGATGGGCTCGATCTTTTCGGCCCATTCTCAAAAAAAAAACGATTTAATCGATTAATCGCACTAAAACGGTAGGCACTAGCAAGATAAAACCGAAAATAATTATAGAAAATAAAAAATCTTTATACAAAAAATAATATGTAGCTATGAAAAATTCACTTAAGTTTATATCCATAATTCACAATAATGAAAACAAAAATTCAAATCATGATAAAAGAAATCACAAAGTTAATAGTTCGTTGGATTCAAAAGTTAAAACTTAAAACATAAAAAATAAGTAGCAATTTGTTTGAATTTTTGTCACATAAAAAAAAAGTAATTTTAAAATTATTGTAGAAAAAAAATGGCGTACGTAAAGTCGGGCGCGGACGACTTTAGGATACCCTGTGCCACTAGCTTGCAATAAAATCCGGTTCCTTCATAAAAAAACAAAAACAGAAGAAATTTTAAGCAACAAATTTTTTTTGACCGATCGTTCCTATGGGAGCTATATGATATAGTCAACCGATTTGGATTAAATTTAGTACAGTGCATAGGAACTAAAAAATACTCACAAATGTCAAATTTGGTCCCAATATCTTAAAAAACAAACGAAACACAACAAATTTTGTTAAAAAATCGATTTTTTTGGAAGATCGGACCTATGGGAGCTATATGATCAATCGATTTTGTTCAAATTTGGCACATTGCTTAAGTGCTCTAAAAAATTTCCAAACGCCAAATCTAGTCATGATATCTTTATTAAAAAACAAAAAATGGCGAATTTTGATTTAAAAAAGTTATTTTGGCCGATCGGTCCTTTGGGAGCTATATGATATAGTCAACCGATTTTGATGAAATTTGTTACAGTGCTTGGAAACTATAAAAAACTTTTAAATACCAAATTTGGCTATATCTTCATGAACAAACGAATTATCCATCTAAAAAATTATTTTTTTTTGTCGAGTTCGTCTCAAACACCCATATGGGAGCTACATAATTCATCCACGATATCAAAAAAATAAAATAAACATGTCTCCTATGGAATAATATGGGATCTAATGTGAAAGTTTGGTTACTCTAGTTCTTACTATCTCTGAGATCTAGGCGTTCATACGGACAGACAGACAGACGGACGGACAGACGGACAGACTGATCATATTTTAGGTAACTTTGGGGTATCTCCGACGTCTCCTTCTATATGTTACATACATTTTCGGCTTGCACAAACTCAATAGATATAGTCAGCATTTTTGGCCCCTCTCAATTGCTTGAAGCTACACATACCTCATATATCCTTTTACTAGACAAATAAAACTTTTTCAAATTTTATACCCAGTTGGTGACCCTTGTCCCGTCGAAACCGGAACTTACTGTGCGCCTATTTACGAATGTGCCACACTCAAGGCGCACTTTGAAGCGGGTTCACTTTCCCTAGACACGCTGGTAAATTGTGGCTTTACCTTAACACAAGAGAAGATTTGCTGTCCCCAGGAGTATCCTCAAACTGCAGAGCACTGGACCGGCCCAGTAACCCCAAAACCGTAAGTAGTGCATCATTATGTAGACAACAAAAAATAAAATGTTTACACTTTATTAGCAAAACAGCTTGGACAGCAACAAATGTGGTTACCCCAAGGCAACCAGAGCAAATCCGCAACTTTACAAATCTGGTAGTACTGTCCTATTACTCTGCAATCAACGTGGACTTTGAACATCGCTGTACGGCTGTCTTTATTAACAAAAAGTTTCTAGTAACTTCTAGAATTTGCGCCGGCGAGGATCTAACACATCAACCTCAAAATGCAATTTTTGGATTAAAATATCTTGGTGATTTATATACCACACAAAATATACTGAAAATCCATAAAATTCATCCGTTTAATAATGATATTGTATTGCTGGAGCTACAAACTGCCTTGGAACTGGAATATGTGGATGTTAATATCTTACCAATTTGTAGTGCTCACGAAAATGATGGAAGCTTTATTAGCAGCGGTTGGCCATCCGTAGCGGAATCTAAAACCAGCAGCTGCGCCTTGTACCAACTACAATTGAAACCACGATCCAGTGAAGCTTGCGGCTCCATAAGAAATACCCAAATGGTAGCAGACTTGGATAGTAATGCGCTTCATCGCTGCTTTGAGAGCTTTGCTAGCGAAATGTGGTACGCAGATGAATGCAAAAAATGCCCCATTTTAGACAGTAACGTGTTGCATCTGCAGTTGCCAGATGATAGTTTTTGCTTGGCAGGCATTGCCACGCCCACCAGCAAGGATTGCCAAAGTACCACGGGCTGTTATTTCTATACCATGCTAAGTGCACCAAGTATTGCAAGTTTTATAAAACTCACAACTGCACCACAATGGTATAATTTTAGATCGAACTGATCTGTGCGTATGGAGAATCTTAAAAAAGAGTAGTGGCAAATTTTTTTTTAGTTTTTTATATAAGATATTAACTTTATATATTTATATTATTGTAAGCACATAAGCACAAAAACTAGCTTGCGCCATCTAGCGGCCATAATAAAAAGCCAATTAAATGATGACGATGATGATGTTAAATAACGTTTTTTTTTTAAAGAAAAATGGGCAGTTCTTAAATAAATCAAACGTATTAAAAAAGTGGAATTTATAAAAATAGGAATTTGAATGTTTGACAAATTACAGTATCTTACGAATTTCAGGATCATCGCGTGTGTTTAAGGGTATCACAAAAATTACATTTTACTTTTTATTTTAAGAACCATTATCGGTTTTTTTCTTAAAAATATTTTTTTACACTTTTTTTCAGTTTTTCGTGAATCTCTCTTTAATGAAACGTAAACCAAAAATTTTTAAATTTGACAAATGGCTGAAAATTATACTTTTTTCGACTTTAGTTGCTTGAAACATGAAAATGTTGAAATAATCTGTGCGTATCATCATTATATATCAACGGAAAAAACACATCAACACCTTTCTACCTAATTGTCTTTCATGTCCAAACGAATAACTGAAAAGGGTGTCTAAAAAAATGTTTTTCATAAGTATTTCGAGATGGTTCTTGAAAAATATATATATATGATATATATATAGATATGATTTGTGCTAAATTCTGTATTTTGCTCAAAAACTCATAAAGATACAAATTTAATTGACAAATTTTGGTTACGATATTTTCAGAAACAAACGAATGAAAAGGAATTCGGCACTCAAAAAAATATTTTGACCGACCGATTTTGTTTAAACTTGATACAGGGGCTTGGGAGCTATCATCATCATCATCAATTCCTTTATCTCCGGTTGGAGCATAGGGCCTCTCTTGTGTATTTTTGAGGTTTCTGCTATAGGTGAATATGTGTTAATGTGACATGAATTTTGCATCTCCAAATCCGATGTGCAGGCAGCCGGAGCAGGGGGATTTCTCGAAACACGATTACCCCTTGGAGACTTTCTAATCATTACGTTTTGATCCATGTTTAAATTAACTCTTATTCAGGTTGGTAGTTTTTCCGCGATAGTTATAAGCACAAAGCGGAAGCTTAGTAGGAACTACCATTCTCTGATGACTAAGCACATGTTGGAAGCAAACTTCCGGGAAGTCTGTGAACGCTATCGTTGGCTCGCGAGGAGCTCCTCCGCTACCGTGCCTTCAACACGAGTCTGCCAACTCATGTGGGGGCTTGCAATGCATTAAAGCATAGGTTGTTAGCGCGATTGGTTATTGTATGGCGCCAAATCACTCGCCATGACGCTAGGAGAATCTTAGATACTCAGGATTTATAAGGAGTTCGGTGCCACCTAAAAACCTCTCTGAGACTCTCCCCTCCTAGCCGCTGTACGCTGTCCGGGACTGCTTATTGGTTATTCGCAGGTAGCCTTCATCTCTGAACCTGTGACCCGTCCGGTTGCCTACAGCTCGGCATACGCGAAGTGCCCCTAATATCGCGATCCGGAGCTATAATTACTAAGAATTTGGTTACAATACTTAAGAAGCAAGCAAAAACTTGTTGCGTAGAAAAAAAAAAGTTTGTTTATCCTATCTGTTCTATAAGAGCTATATGATGTAGTCGACTAATTTCGATCATATTTGATTTTGTGGTGGGAACTCTAAGAAACTATTATACTCCAAATTTGGTAACGATATCTTCTATCTATCTATTCTATATCCAACCACCCCTTTTCTTCGATCGAACTTTATGAGCCTTAAATAACAATGTATAAAAAAAATTTTTGTAAATTTTTAAATTTACATTCGAAATAGAATGCCTCTCAAAAATTTGATGAGAATAACGAAAAATTGCATACGAATCGATAAATAACGACCAAACCGTGAATTTTACGAAATATGATCGATGGTTAATTCAATTACCTAAATAATAATAAAAATTACTCAAATCAGCTTAGTACAACCAGAGACATTTGCTTATAAGTACACTTTTTTTTAAATTTCGAAATCGGGATTTATAAAAGATTTCAGAATCCGTGCCATGAAAACATTTTTGGACTGCATTATCGGTTTCAGCATTTTCTACTGCACATGTTAAGGTTATACTTTGCTAAAAACTGGTGTAATCGAATAAACCTAAGCACTTCCATGTTCCGGTAGTATCCATAAAGTGTAAATATAACACAGCCCTACAAAAAAAAGCAGGGTCTGTACTTTTGACCCGACACATCTTATAATATGGATTTTGGTGCGCTGAATCCGAATCTGAAATAAAAATAACACATTTCCCGACTGGTTTTTAAGATAACCTCAAAAAATCGTATTTATCACAAATGTATTGGCCCCTTCCATTACAAAACGCCCGGTCCGGGCAGGTCATTATTTTAGATTTCAATAAAACTGAATTATGTTATTCCTTGGTCCATTTCATAAGACACGTATTTTTTTTTTAGCCGAAAAAAATTTTTTTTTCTCGGACTTTTCGCCATTTTCGTTTTAGAGGTAAATGTCGATTTTAAGTCACTTTTTTTTTAATGTGCATAACTTTGTCAAAAGTGGATGGATTTTGACGGTTAAACATGTGAAATGACCGGATTGAGTTGGCTTTGTAGTAAGTTTTTTTTAAAAATCAGGAGAGTAGGTCTACAAGTTATATACAAGTTCTTCTCGTAAATATATCTAATTATCGAGTGTTTTTTATAGTATTTCGGGAGAGTGGCTGGGCTTATCGATTTAAATCGATATCAGTAGTGATAACGCACGTTTTTTAGCAACATTTCGGGTTCCTTATTGCTTATATGATCTTATTTTTATATCGTCTTGGTTGTTTTTGCTGATTGAGAATAGATATTTGACTAGGGGGTTTTGCTCCCTGCAAGCTGCAGACCTGCTTCTATAAAGCATTTTTCACTAAAACCAAAATATAGGATTCGTTACTTGATTATGTGGAATTCTAAGAAAAAATCTATCACCTGCTGTCTGGTTAGGCAGTCAACTACTAAAACTACAAAAAAAGGTGTAATTAAAGAATCTTGAACTACATAGAATGCGCATCTCATACAAAAAAAATTTTACTATATGGGGTACTGATATTAGTACCCAAAGTTCTATTTCTATTACCAGTTCTATATTCTTTGATGTAACCCTTGATGACGTATAGAAAGCACAGATAAAAACTGCCTGCTAAAGTTGTGTAAAATGAACTGGCTCATGAACCATCGCAGCCGTCTGCCACTCCGATGTAAAAGAGCCTTATAAAAATACCATAAGATGACGTCTAAGACATCACTAGCTAAACAAGCTGTATTGGCGAGCAAAAAATAAGCAAATTCATAAAAGTATGGGGGAGCGTGGGGCAAAACGCGCCACTTTTGATATTATTGCCTTTTTGTGGCAGCCAAAGAGCTGAGGGGCTCTTAAGTATTCTTAAGTAGCTAAAACTTAGCCTTAAACAACTTTCAGTTCAAGCTGCTCTAATTGCCTCAAATAATGACTTTTTTAAAAAACACTTTTTTTGCCTCATCCTAGGATAAAACGCGCCACCTGTGGAGCAAAACGCGCCCTACCGGAGTACGCGGTTTTCGCGGGGTTTTTTGCTGAAAAAATGTGGGAAACATAAAACGACAGAAAGAAATTGTATTTTGAAAATGTCAAGAAAATTATAGATTTCTTCAATGCATTGCGGATGCATTGTTTTTTGGCTTGTTTGCTCTGTGCCAGAGCATTCATAAGCTCGGGGTTGGTAAAAATGACAGTAAACGCGACGTTTTCCACCCCGGCGTAAAGTTTGCTTCGGCCAAAGCCAAAAAAGCGTAGCGCCTCATGCAAAGCGGCGCATTTTGCCCCATGGGTACGATTTCACGTCGGTAACGCATGGTTCGAAAGCGAGCTAAAATTTTGCCAAACCGATTTCATTTTCGCTTTCTTCACCCACAAATTACTATAAAAACTCACTTTTAATTAGGTCCGATTGACCAAAATATGATATTTCCATTCACCGAAATATTTGTGAAGTGCTGCTCAAAACACACTTCTTTAAATATAACACAAATGCCACGCCCAAATGAAATGCGCCTATAGATATTTAGAGCTCTCCGCCAAAGCTATGTATGAACAAAATTTAAAGCCCCCAGCCAACGGTAGTCGCTGGTAATCCAGGTTTAATATTTCCCAAGTGGCAAGCTTTGTCCCATGTGTTTTTGATAATTTTGCAAATCAATAAACAAAAAAAATTGCTGATAAGAATTAAGCTTCATAAAAATTTCTTATTTATAGATCGAACTCAAATGTTTCGCTCAAAATGCGTCTGCTGGAACAGTTGTTTACGAACCTTTAAAAGTGAAGCTTTTAATGAAATGTTTACGAAAATAAATTTTATAATATTGCTGATGATCTATGGTAGATGTCAGGCCAGATATCAATTGGAAGGTAAGCAAAATGCAATATCATAGTTAAAATGTAATGGAAGACTTCTGCTACAGAAGGTGAACCATGCCCACACCAGCCAGGAAGTTATTGTACGCCCATTCTCGAATGCCCCACACTCAAGGCACATTTTGATGCTGGCCTATTAAATCTAACAACTCTAAAGAACTGTGGCTTTACCATAACACATGAGATGATTTGCTGTCCACAGAATTATCCGCCAGCTGGAAAGCAGCAGATTACGCCAGTTACAGATAAGCCGTAAGTAGCCACAAGGACTTGAGACTCTCTCTAAGATTTTCAACTTTCATTTAAGGCTTATGGGCGAATCGCTGACGGCAGCTCTGGACTCTATAAAACTGGTTAGACTAGCTTATCTAAACGAATACCATGATGACTATATCCTGCGCTGCACGGCGGTCTGGATATCACCCAAGTTCTTAATAACTACAACAACCTGTGCCAGCGCCGAGATACTCAAACGACCCAAGTATGCAGTTGTGGGTCTTAAACGTCTTGACGATTCCTTTAGTGAGGACAATTTATTACCCATTAAAAAATTACTTGCCTATGGCCAAGCTTTAGTGCTGTTGGAACTGGAGCATGCTGTGGATGCAACTGGTATGGTCTCACCAGTGCAGAGCACGCCCATATGCCATGGCCAAGAACCTGCCATAAGATACTTCGGCAGCGCCTGGACAGAAACGGGCAGCTGCGGCATTTATCATCAGCTGTTAACGCCTCTGCCCAGTTGGAATTGTCCACCTTTAAGACACTTGGGCAGTAGTTCCGAACAAGGTTGTTTCGCCAACCACGCAGCCGAAAAGTGGACAAATCCGTCTGGCGATAAATGCTTGACTGGTGCTGGCCATGTGCTGCATCACCAACGTGCAGATGGCAGTATTTGTTTGGCAGGACTGGCTACTCCCATCGGTAATGATGGACAAAATTCGACGGGAATCTACTACTATACAATGCTCAGTACGCCAAATATCACAGAGTTCATAAAGAGCAAAACAGGAGCAGAGCAGCATAGTTCTGGTTCTGGTCTATCAATGCGCATGGGTGCTTGACTTATCAAAATCTTAGGGATTATAAATTAAAAAAAAAAAAATGGCGTACGTAATGACGGGCGCGGACGACTTTGGGACACCCTGTACCACTAGCTTGCAATAAAATACGGTTCCTTCACAAAAAACCAAAATCAGAAGAATTTTTAAGCAAACATTTTTTCATCTATGATATAGTCAACCGATTTCGATCAAAGTGCCTTAATACCTTAAAAAAAATGTGAATGCCGAATTTAATTCAAATATCTTTGCAAACAAATGAAACACATCGGATTTTGTATAAAAAACTTTTTTTGGACCGATTGGTCCTATTGGAGCTTTATGAAATAATCAACCGATTTGGATTAAATTTAGTACAGTGCTTAGGAACTATAAAAAACTCACGAATATCAAATTTGGTCCCAATATCTCAACAAACAAACGAAACACAACAAATTTTGTTCAAAAATCGATTTTTTGGAAGATCGGGAGCTATATAGCCAACCGATTTTGTTTAAATTTGACACATTGCTTAAGTGCTCTAAAAAATTTCCAAACGCCAAATCTAGTTACGATATCTTTATTAAAAAACGAAATATAGCGAATTTTGATTTAAAAAAGTTATTTTGGCCGATCGGTCCTATGGGAGCTATATGATATAGGCAACCGATTTTGATGAAATTTGGTACAATACTTGGAACCATAAAAAACTTTTGAATACCAAATTTGGTTACAATATCTTCATGAACATACGAATTATCAATCTAAAACCTTTTTTTTTGTCGAGGTCGTTTCAAACATCCATATGGGGGCTATATAATTTATCCCCGATATCAAAAAAATAAAATAAACTTGTCTCCTATGGAATAATATGGGAAATATGGGATCTAATGTGAAAGTTTGGTAGCTCTAGCTCTTACCATCTCTGTGATCTAGGCTTACAAACGGACAGTCGGACAGACGGATGGACGGACATGGGTATATCGACTTCTCTATTCACCCTGATCATATTTGAGGTAACTTTGGGGTGTCTCCGACGTCTCCTTCTATATGTTACATACATTTTCGGCTTGCACAAACTTAATATACCCTTTGTACCATACGGTACAGGGTATAAAAACTCGGAACGCAAAGTTGAGAAGCTTGATTTTAGAAAATAGATCTACAAACCCTCATCGCGCTAAAAATTGGAAGAGTTTAACATAAAACTAAAAATAAATTGTTTTAAAATTTAAACTGCTCGCTAGTTTTTGAGTTTCTGTATTTCTGTAGGACTGTAGTAAAAACTATTCCAAAAATGAGCTTGATCTGTCAACCGTTTGTGTACGTCAGCTGTTCCAAATGCCATTCGTTCCGCTCAAATGCGGCTACCCAAGCCAAACACAATAAGTTTCGACTGTTTTTGTACAATTGAATATCTTTTTAGTCGTACAAACAGTCGCAACGTGTACGTCTTCGATAACAATGTCATCGACTGTCTTTTCATATTAAACCTGTGCGAAGTTACACGTGACAATTGTGCTCCAGTTAAATTTTTTTTCGCACAACAATTTTTTAACTCTAGACTGAAAATGGCCGCAGCAAACGCTGAAGAAAATGTCCCAGCTTATCGTGGAGAGCAACACCCGATCACTTGGTTGCCATTTATTAATCGCGCTAACCTTAATGCAGAAGACCTCCAAAAGGAGACACGGCAGAAATCTTTGGCGAGCATTTTGAGTGATCCAAAATTCAGCTCAATTGCAATTACTGTGGAAGGAGAAGTTTTTGACTGCAATCTAAGTTTATTAATTGGCAGCTGCAGTATATTTTCGGAACTTCCATTGCCAACGAACGGAAAATGGTCTTTACCAGAAGGGCGTTTTACTGCCGAAGGTTTTCGTGTTTTTTACAACTGTTTGGTAGGTGTCCAAAATATAATACCGAAACACGATCTATTGTTGGATACCATGGCTGTTTGTGAAGGACTGGGAGCTTACGGTGCTTACGGCAATATAATAAAATGTCTGAATGATACGGATATATTTTGCGAAGAAAAAGCCTTCGATAGTTTCTGGCAAGCACGGCTTAATGGTCTTGGCAGTGTTGCGGACTCAATGCTAAACCGTGTATCCAAATCTTTTTTGATGATACTATGCACCACGAACTTTCAACGCATGCATCACGAGGATTTGTTGACCCTATTGGAATCATCAAAATTAGGCGTACACTGCGAGTTGGAAGTGTATTATGCAGTTCATCTCTGGCTAGAGCATGATTTCGTAGGACGTAAGCAGTACATGTCCCTTCTTTTCAACGCAGTGCGTTATGAATTGATGCCAAACCATGCTCTAGAGCCTTTATTTAAGGACATAAAAAAGCTGCACCCAGATCTGACTGCAGTTTTACGTCCACTGATCCTTAGGGCAGCTTTGAAACTAGACGGGGATGCTTGGAACAAAGTTCGTTTCGATGTTGATGAGTCCTCCTCTAATCAGCGTACCTGGATACATGATCCACTTTGCCAGTATGCCGAAGATACTGGAAATCTGTCTATGTCTGAGTTTTTGGATTATTTAACAGTAGTGTTGAAAACTCGAGAGACTTTTATGAAACGCGTCGAATTTGTCGAAAAGCAGAAGTCTAAGGTGGATGTTGCAGATAATGGGTATGTTTCGGAAAATGACAACTTTTATTTAGGTAATATTATATTAAACGAACTTTATTTTGCAGCAAACCAGTGGAACCTGTAAAACCAATTCCGGCAGAGTAATACTATGACCACACAATTACACAAAATTACATCAACAATTTTAAGTATTCATGCAGAATAAAACCAGAAACAGTTGATCTCGCAATCTTGTAGTCTTGCTTAAATCTAGTCAACTTGTATGTAGCTTCTTTTGTCATCCTCTACTCCCAGTGGAGCACAGGGCCTGGACCATACTCATACAGCGAACACTATTACAGGATTCACGGCAGATATGAGTCCAGGACTAACTGGCAGCTTGTAATTCATAATCGATAGGTTGATTTATGTTCCAACGAAGTGCTTGCCGAGCGATGTACTCGCAGGATCTTCGAAGGGTATGCGATGGATTCTGCTTACGCTCGCATTCTTCTACTGGCGCTGGTTTCTGATTTGTTGCATTCCAAAGATCTACATTACTAATACGGTTGGGCCACCATATACTTGTATGGATACATCATATGCTGAATATGCGAAGTATATGGGAATAGCACTAAGAAAACTCTTCCAGAAGTATTTGCGGTCATTGAAAGTAAAGCTGGCAGGCTGCACTTGACGGTTTATACATAAGATCGTGGAAAGTTATTATAAACATTTTTTTTCCTAGTATGGGTTCCTCACAAAGAGGTGGGGCACTGCGACTATAAGATCTTTTGTGCCGTATCCATAAATTACGGCAAAAGACTTTTCGAATGAAAAGTTGGTATTGACCTAAGATGGAAGGGACTAATCCGTTCCTTTCTCATGTGACAGGCTCTGTCCCATACCAGCGCTGGGCAGTCATAGAGAATATGTCTGGTCTTCGAGACAGAGTCTGCACTCTGAATAGTCCAATAGGCCAATTTTCTGTAGATGGTATCTGACAGTTTGGTGGCCAAATAGGTATGCTACCAGGAATTTTAAGTCCGCTGTGCCAAGAGCATTTGCCTTTATAATATCCATAGGTTTGACTAGCACTTTTGCTTGACGCAGCTCCGGTAAGGAGAACCACTATCTCCTATGTTCTGTACAGTTGACAATTCTAGACGGTGCGACCAATGCAGCGGCGTCTGTCGCCAAGAATGTGCACAGTGTCGAGCGCAGCAATGACGCAGTGAACAGCTTATTCATTGACTGGCTACGAGAAAACCTTTTTGTGCACCTAGTTTTAGGACCCACAATACGCTGGTGAAAAACGTCTGAATATATGGCGAATACTGGCTGCCCACGAGAGGGTAGTAGCTGGCTGTTTAGAAAAATGGTCCAGTATCGATTACTTAGGCACCAGTTATAACGCTGACTTTTACAGATGTGGGTACAACTTGGCATTCCATTAAAGCGTTCTCCGCACTGCTGGCAGCCGCCTCAAGACGCACCTACACACAGCCATTACTGAATCTGGACATCGGTTTATGGAAAGAAGCAGAAAGCAAATCAGTTTTGCAAAAGACGCGATACATAAATTTTTTATTTGTCCAAGATTAGGACTACCTGGTGTCCGCTTTTAAGCAAACATGAAAGCTTTTTCTGTCTCGTATTCGCTTGTCCGCTTTTTACAAAAATGTTTGCATTTTTTGCTGACTTTTGTCATACATATTTTCATATCTTTTACCAAGTATTTAACCCTAGTTATATTTTATACGTTTTGTTACATGATTACGATTTTGAATGGTTTATACCTTTAATCCGAAATCATTTAATGGTATGTAGTTAATTAAATATCGAACTATCGAAAAAAAAGGTTAAGATATACTTTTTGTTGTTTTTCGTTTTTTAAACAATTTAAAAAAGCAAAATGCCTATTTTTGCATTAGACAATTCGACTAATATTGTGTGTCTCCCTGTTGCATCTGTAACATTTCGTATCGGATGCTATTTCAACCAGAAATCACATGACCATTTTGGCTACTAATTTCGAAAAAGCTTTTGATCGTGTTGTTTCCAAACTGTCCTTCAACAACTTCTGTCTTAGGGAGTGGGTCCAAAAGTGTTCAACTTGGTAAAAACTTTTATGATCCGCCGATCATTCAGAGTCGGCTATAATAACAACCTCTCCTTTTTTTGTATCCAACTTTTCCGTCAGACAACACTGAACCACCTAAGATTAAGTTAACTCAAGAAGCTAAATATAATAAAATATCTTAGTTGCAAAAACTCTTTTATCAATGTTAACACTCTTATAAATGTTACAAGTGTCCTTATATTGTCAAAATTCCAGTATGGGCTTCCCATTTTTAGGTGGAGTGCTAAGTCAAACATCAAGCTATTTACGGTAGTCCGTCGGAGCATCAACGCTTTTCCAACATCCCCAACAAGAATGCTTACACTGCTGACCACGGTCAAGCTAATTAAGAAACTACTGGTCAACAATTCTATAACTAATAGTTACAGCAATATACTCAAATAGAAACTTCGAAATCAGTCTATGCTTCGTCGACCTTTAGACTGCCGCTCTCCTAAGCAGTCTCATGCCCTTTGCATCCTAAATCACTACATTACAGAGGTATCCTAAAAATTCCACTCCTGGCGAAATCTATAGGAGGCTTTTGCAAATGAGTCATTCGAACTTCGGCTTACTAGTTGGAATTGGTTGTTTACCGTTGGAACAAAAAATGACAAGGAAACTGATTCTGCCGTTACAGACAAATGTGGATTGAGAATAAAACAGCAGAAGCAACAGCTATTCTTCATGCAGTTCGATTTGCCCAAAATCAATACCAACAGCCAATCTAAGAATATTAGCAACCGTAACCCAGCTATCAACTTTATAAGAGATGCTTGTATTAAGTCTCCAGCTAAAATCAAAATTTTTTGGGTACCCCGCCACAAGTGATAGTTGGCTATGAATTAGCAGATAAGTCCGCTAAACTTGCCTCGCAGTCACCGCTATATACCTTTACATCTTGTAACGCAAAAGATTATCTTAATCAAGGACCAGCAAACTATAGAGTTAAACTCGTTCCAAGCTACAAGGCCTTCAACGCTAGAATATCCAATTCCCATTTGAACACTCTTACTATATGTAAATCCGGGGTCCAACGTGCCAACACTGTTGTCAAGCGTTTTGTGCAAAATACAGTACGTATGAACCATAGGACCACTGGTCTAGGCTTAAGCACATTTTTTCACAAACGTGGTTCAGAGTACATAAAACAAACATATTGAACATTTTTGAAGTTTTAAATTAGCGTTTGGCGTCAGCGCACAGGCAGCACGGCGTCAGCGCCAAAGTAGTTGCCGCAGCACCACGCCCAGCAGCTGAGTCAGCACCACCACCATAAGCGGCATAGGTACCCGCGCCGTTGGAGAACAGCATTGATGCCACCGAAACCAGTGTGGAGCAGTCCACAAGCCACAAGTGTCCACAAGTGTGGCATATTCCATGGTGCCGCTTTGAGCGGCTCACCTTGGCACGCACGTAACTATGCTGGCCATGACGGCTATAGCTTGCAACTGGCTTGAGCAGCTTGCTTTTTGGCTGCCGCACCCGGAGCACATAGTGCCCATAGTCACTTTGTCAAATATGCTGCTGCAAACGAAGCACTCGGAAAAGCCTATCCAAGCCAAGATTCTCTGCTGAGCTAAGGCATCGATGGCACATATGCATATGTACATAGTCCCATAGTCATTGACTTGGCAAAAAAAAACATGCACATACATACAGTATATACAACATCCATATGTATTTATGTAGCATACACATATGGGCATTTACCGCGGTTTTTGCGCGTCACAAAAATGTAGCAAAGAAACGAAATAGCAGAACTAAATAAACTAGAACAAGTTAAGAATGAGCATAAAGAAGAACCAAACTAAGTCATTCGCTCAACCAAAGAACGAGCAATCAAACGCATGCAAATTAAGAGAGAGTGAGATAAGCGTATGGCGCATTCTCCGCAGCGACATTTTTGTTGCACTTGTTCTTAGCTACTTAGAGAATTTTCCACCCCTCCCCCCTCGTTGAACACATGCAGTAAATGCAAAAAAATTGGTCAATAGCTTGTACCAAAGAATATAGAACTAGATCTATAGTAAATAGTAGTAGTTCTATATTCTTTGCTTGTACATAACAAACATATGTATGTATGTACATATATGTGGGGACGGCGAAAATATGTATAGCATATGTATATTTTTGTTGCTATGCGTGGACGTACATATGTACATACATATACATATATATATATACATAGGTATGTAATTTTATGTACGCCTGTAAGTGCGTAAGTTTGCATGTACATATATACATATGTATGTATGTATGTATTATGTGCAAGGAAAGACAGCAAAGTTTTGTAACTACAGCGGCATTTTGCGTAAAATCCATTCAATTTATTCAAATTTTAGTTTAAATTATAAAAGCCTGCATCCGAATCGAGATTATTTATCGTTACGATGTTTGCTCTCCATTCCATCACGGGACACTGGTTGGGAGGAAACCACGCACCCAGGTTGAATGCTCCCCACCATGACTTCTGTAGACGCTGTGGCGATGATGAGGAGCTGGAGACGGTGGAACACTTCTTCTGTCACTGCCCTGGACTAGGCAGTAAAAGATTTAGGTTCCTATAGTCACACTTTCTAGACGATTTTTCTCAGCTCACTAAACAGAGTCCAAAATGCTTTTTAAGGTTTATTCAAGCAGCCGGATGGCTTCCTCACCTTTCGTATTGGACCTCTCATGTGGGGAAGAGTGGTGAACTAGCTCACTCTAGCGGTATCGCAACGGGCCTATCCTTGGCCTAAGTGAGTACTTGCAATTGTTTAAACATTTATGTACACCAAAAGTCTCATGATGCGTCGTATGGAATTTTATGCGTTTTGTGAATTGTCGCTTTTGTTTGAATTTTTTTTGGCGCAATTTCTGCCTCATCTCGTTTTTTCGCGCGTGTTCGTGCATAGCAAAGTCAGGAAGTGCGAAAAAGACAGACAGGTTTGTAAAAAGTGTTGCCACATCTTTCCACAAAATCTATTATGTTGTAGTTTGTATGGGCTAGCACTAAAATTTGCCATATATTCATTTAAAACAGTGCGTGGTGGGGACAGCACTTAAGCCGGCTTTTTAGTTATTGGACTGCAGTTTGAAATAATTAAATTGTCTCTAAAGTTACTACTATTATACCAAAAAGCGTTACGGCATATTTGCGTTTATAAATTATAAATATTCTACTTGGTAAGTTTTTGCTTTGTTGCATTTCGTACTTTTGTTTTTGCTTGTGCCGCCTTTTTTGAAAACAATTAAGGTTAAGTTGAATGGCACTCGCACAAAACAAACAATAAAAACTTATATTAAGCTTGTTTTATATTAACCAAGATAACTATGGCCGGGCAACCATTCATGAACTTCGAAGAGGAGCTCGTTGATTATAGTGTCACGCCAGACCAGCTGCAGCAGCAACAATTTAACCCGCGTCCGCAGTCGCATTATGATTATTTGGAAAGTCGACGCAAACGCAACAAAGAACTTGAGGAGCAGCATGGGCCCACTAGCAGTAAATCTAAGGAAGTACAAGAAGGCTTGGCTATGATTCAGCATATACAACAAATAGCCAACACCAAACCTTTGGGCGAAAAGGCTACCTTGGCTGATTTGTATGATAACAGCACCATAGAAAAGGAAGCTATTGCCATGATGCGCCACTTTGGAATGATGCCATTTGTACAACATAATCTATCGCCAGCTTCTGCTGAAAAAGAGGAGTCACACAAGACTGATATACACGTAATGCACAGTGGGTATCGCAAGTTTCCGTTTATATTGGATCCTAAATATTTCGAACCACGCCGAGCAGCGGGCACGAGCAGACAAAGCGATTCTTTAAGCAGCAGCAGTAGTAATTCCGACGAATCCCAGCAAAGCACCAATGCCACCAATTTAACTTGCAGCAGCAACTGCATTAGTTCGTTCAATGAGGAATCTTATGTGACTGCCAGCAACAACAACAGTGATACGGAAAGTTTATGGACTAGCAATAGCGATTATAGTGGTTCACTTCCAGCTAGCAATTCCAAAACTAATACGGAGAGTGAGTTGGAGTTACCGTACCAGCACACAAAGGCAGGCTTAAAGAAGAAACAAGGTCGCCGCTCTCTGCCGTCTAAGAAGTTATATAGATTTTAGTTCATACGAGAATAACCTGGACAAAATTGGTGTACTTTGTCGCACAGTAAATGGTGCTAGTGGTTATATTATAATTTTTGTCTTGAAATAGTTTAAGCCAGTTTCATAAAATCTTTGTTTCTTTTTGTATCCACATACTTGGTGATATGCACAGCTCCTGTTTATCATAGACTAGCTGTGTAAAACGGGCAAGAGTCCAGCAGTTTGTAAAATCAAGAAACTCTTGTACTAAAAGGGCAAACAGGTATATTAAAAAGATGGCGTACGTTAAAGTCAGATGCAGTCTTATATGTGTCTACATACATATGAACATATGTGTAGCATATATGTACATATGTATTTGTCTTAACTAGAAATCGCCTACTTGAAGTTTTATGACCTGTCAATTTTGTAGTTATACGAGCATCTTCTTCCTGCATATTTGAAGAG
This sequence comes from Chymomyza amoena, assembly GCA_037043745.1. NCBI lineage: Eukaryota > Metazoa > Arthropoda > Insecta > Diptera > Drosophilidae > Chymomyza > Chymomyza amoena. The sequence continues at coordinate 25,601 of JBAMAX010002331.1, read as the reverse complement.
TTAAAATCTCAAGAACCCACAACCTTCCTGTTAAAATGTTAAGAACTTTACAAGAAATGGTTGTTGTCATTATCGCCTGATGGCCAAACTGCAGCTTATTCCAAAATGTTCAAAGCCCGCCTGCATCATAAGTATAGATCAGTGATCGGCCAGAAATACACTCACATTTTAGGGATGCACAGGGATGCGTCGATACAAGCATCTGCATTGCTTTACTCGTTATGAAAAGTTTGGCTTGCAGCTGTCGAAATGAAAAGTATTTTGCTTTGATTTGCTTAAATAAACGCATTAATGCCACCAAAATTAATTTTGTATTATTTTTTAATGTTTTAAGAAAATTTAGATGTGCTCAATTCAACGAATCAAGGTTAATTTTCATTATATATTTTTATGATAAAAAATGTATATATATTAAAATTGTGTATACATGCAAAACCAAAACGAGTGGAATGAAAGTAAGGTGTTCTGGATTTCAGACAAAACAAAACTTCGAAATGTGTATTGTGTAGCCGTGTTGTCGTGTTGCACAAGTAAATTCGAAGATAATTTTATTAATGGATGGCTTAAAATATGTATATAAAATAAATTGTAGCAAAATTGGTAAATAAATTAAAAATATTTGTCTCTCAGAAAGATGTTGGCAGAAAGAAAAGAATTAAATTAATAAAATGGATGTTGCTTGGGCCAGAAAACTTGAGGTAACTCTACAAGTGAACTTATCGATGGTTGATCAGCTGATCAGGAACTGTAAGCAAAACACATTTGTTTGGAATTTGGCGCACTTTTTAAATAAACAACAATGATCCGCTTTTTTTTAGTATAATTGTAGTAACACATTTTTGCTTTTAAGCGAGTCGAAACAGAACAGCGCTGAGTAAGAACACAATAAACGTTGTGCAAATGCCTATGGCAAACATGCAGCATCCAAAATGTCAAACAACATACAAGCGGAGATGTGAGCAGCAGAAGTAACCAACTGAAGGTGGCTCTGAAACTGCTCGAACAATATCACGCGAGAAGTAACTGAAGGTGGCTCTGAAACTACGTTAAAATAATTCGACTAAAATAAAATAAACACATAGAGTTGGCGAAAAATTGTATGTTATACTTTTAAAACTAAAATGCAAACTACAAATTGCTTAAGTTTTTACTACGTGCAAGTTTTTATACGTGTCCATTTTTAAAAGACGGCTGCTGTATGATGCCGCTTCCATTTCAATTTAGCGCCATATAAACAAACATAAACAACACAGCTGCTTCGGGTCTAAACGAAAACGATTCGAAAACGATTCGAAGTGGATTCGAACTCGGTCGAAATCTAGAACACCATTTGTCGGAATGCACTCGTTATGACTTTTCAAAACGAGTCGAAATCTAGAACAGGCCTGATTAAGAACTTTACAAGAAATGGTTGTAGTCATTATCGCCTGATGGCCAAAATAAACCAATTGATTCACCTTTATACTTGAAAGCATGACAATATTGACACTCTTTGTCCATACTACCTATCGTGATTAGTGCATTTGACGAATAATCTATTTCATGAACATATTCGAACGCGAGACGATTAAATGATGCTCGTGACAATGCTCGATTATGTTGCACTTGTTGATGGTGATGGTCTCTATGTGCGTCGGTAGCTCGTTGACGTGCCTCTCGTTGTCTCAATGCATTAGCATGAAGACGTTGAACGCGTTGCTCTGAATTCTCATTTGCTCGTGAACATGCAACTTGATTCATTAAAATTTCTTAAATTTTCATTATCCGTTAAGTGTTCTTCAATTGATCTATTTGACCGACGATCATGGACTAATTGGGCGTTCCGAGTACGCCGACCAATGTTTTGTGCTCTTCCATGAAGACGTGGCATTTTTCTGTATAAGGAAAATACTGTAAAATAATACATAACGAAAATGAGTGTAAATTTGATAAAAAAAACTATAAGAAATATACTCACTTCGATTCTGCACTAAATTCGCAAAATGTATAGTTTTTTAGGCACACTTCAAAACTCTTCTCAAAACACTCAGTACCTTTTAATTTAATATTTGATCCAGCACATGGTCTACAATAACACAATGATAACAAAACCGATTTCACAATTTTGTCCGCTGGACAATGTTTTGACGTGACGTCTTAAATTATATTGGGCTCGGTCAGAGAGAACTAAAACATAGAGGCGAAATAACTCGAAAAGTTTTTTTTTCCCGTTGAACAATTTACTAAAAAATATTAGTTAATCTGACAATGTACACAATGCCAACCTAAATTAACAAAAAAAAATGTTGTATTGGAAAATCAAATTGTCCTTTTTAGTAGTTGCGTCGCAATTAGCGGACAAAATTGTGAATCCAAACCATTCTCAGATCCCCTTGAACACAGACAAAAAATTTCATCAAAATCGGTCCAGTCGTTTAAGAGAAGTTCAATGACATACACACTCACAGAAGAATTATATATATAAAGAAGATAATTAATTGTAAGTTACATGACTTAATATCCTCCGGTTTCACTAAGAACACTTAGAAAGTAATTTGATGAAAGCTGTGTTTTATGGTACAGTGCCCCACCTCTTTGTGAGGAACCCATACGAGGAAAAAAAAGTTGTAGAAACTGTAGTTGGACCAACTGGGGAAGAGTGGTGAACTAGCTCACTCTAGCGGTATCGCAACGGGCCTATCCTTGGCCTAAGTGAGGTGGGTCAACTGCCGCCCTAACCTAACCTACCATAACCTATGCTCTTGTTACGTTCTAAGCCAGCTCCATGTGGCTACGGAAACATAATCTTTTGCTGATGGGCTTCAAACTGTCATATTCATTGCTTCAAATTGAGACGCAACTAATACGATTCTAAGCTCCTTTTGTTTTAGTTTACGAGATATAGCCATTTGAAGTTGGAAAAATAATCGTTGCTCGATTGACTTTAAATTACGCTTGTTCAAAAATTCATGTAGTTACGCCTCAAAATCTAGAGATGTCTGAAACTAAGATTCAATTCCCAGTAGAGGTACAAATCGATAGTGCCTCTGACCTCAGTAGCTCTTCGCATATAGTTTCATTGCCAAATATTTACCACTTTTAGTAGGCTATTTAAATTTCTATTTGTAAGTGTCAGTTATATAACCCTTACACACTGGCATAACATTTTCACAATTTTACTTTTGTTCATAGGAGCAACTTGGCATAGGAGCAGCTTGAAAAAAATATTACATATTGTGAAACTTTTTGTGTGAAAAAAAAAATATTCAATCGAGGTAAGTTGACAAATTATTTTCAACAAATTAAATTGTATTGCTATCATAATCCTGCCTAGATGCCTCAATTGCTTAAGAACGTTACCAATGTTTGCAATTCGGCAAACAATGTATCCCGATATGAAATCCTTAAGTGGTTGAATGCATTGCTTGAAAGTGATATTCCAAAAATAGAGGAATTATGTACCGGTGCAGCATATTGCCAGCTCTTCCACATACTTCGCCCGGATGCCATAAATTTGAGGCTCGTTAAGTTTGTGACCAACTCACCAACGGAATATACGCAAAATTTTAAACTGTTGCAAAGGGCATTTGCAAAGTGCGGTTTTACCAAGGAGGTACCGATTATCTTGCTTATCAAAGGAAAATTACAGGAAAATCTGAGTTTTATTCAATGGTTCAAGAAATTCTACGACCTGAACCACGATCCAAGCCAGCCATATAAAGCGTTGGAGGCACGTGCTCACGAGCCTATTGCACTTTGTAGCAGTAAGCAAAGAGAGTGTCTCAAAAATGATATACGCGCGTCCTTGACATCCCTAAATGTTATTGAAACAGCACGGCGCGGATTAGATGGCAGACAGAAAGACCCAGCGCACCCACCCGCTTTGCGTAGAGCAACGACTCTGGGAATTAATACGACAAACGTAAACAAATATACCAAATTAGCTGCCTTAAAGGTCAAAGTTTTAAGCGTACTTAATCGATATATACCCAAGCACTTAAGATTAAGAAAAACGAGCGTTAATAGTGTCAACTTAATAATGTTACCTGCAGATTTGCTAAATAACTTAACTGCTGAAGAGCGGAAGGCTTTGGAAGATTTTATGGCCCAGAGTCCCGATAAGGTAATACATACCGCAGATCGCCAGTTCCATTTTGATTTAACATCGGTAAAATGTGCCCACAAGTTTGCGGATCAAGTAGATGACGTCACAGATACTTCAGGCGATGGAACGAATGATGCGAAGGTTGACGCTGAAGTTACAACTCCAAAAGATGTCCCGGGAGGGGACTCTAATGTCCAGGTTGCAAAATGCCTAGAAGCATTGGAAGATGTAGCGCCAAATAATATCAATGAACAAGATGATGTGGACAAAGCTGAAAGCTGCGTTAAAAAAGTAAGATCAGAGATTGAACTTGAACCCAGGAACTACGAGTGCAAAGATAATACCAATAAATTGTCAATAAGCAAGGTTGTACCTCGATTCAACTATAGAGCAGAATTAAGAGAATTTATCGAATTCGAGGACAGCTGCATGACAAACCCGAAACAAGCAAGTTTTGAAATACATACGGGAACTGCTTATACATTCATTCGAAACGATGATGCACTGTTAACTCACAAAGAGGTTGAGCATATAAAACGGAAGACTCCGAATTGTGAAGAAGCTAAAGCGATAACTAGCCTAGATAATGTAAGTTTGGATGAAAGTCCTGAAACAAAATCGCATAATATTAAAGATTTCACTCAACATTCCGATGACGGCCAAGACAATACGCTAAAGACAACAATTAATTCAAGCGAAACCCAGAAGACTTCGTTAGATGAAACTACTTTACAATTTAAGAATCATAGTCCAATTTGGAGTCAGACCCTTTCAGGCGAGGAGTTTAAATTGGTTTTGTACGCCAAAGAGGGTACCGAGAAGAATAAACGCTTGATCCAATATATGAAAAATTGCTTGGAATATCTATGTTTAAGGACAAACCAGTTAATTGCTGAAAAACAAAAAAAGATTCCGAATTCGCGTATACCTAAGCCTGCCGCAAATAGCCAACAGATGGACAGCCTCCGGTATAAAAATTAACAACAAAACAAAATTTTTATATTTCACTTTATGGAACCAAAATAAAAGTTAAACCCATTTGTTTAATGGGTACGGTTTACTATTAGTAAGTGTCAAAATAATATAAAATTTTAATGTGTTGTACTAAAAATTGTAATACGTCGAAAATTGACATTTGATTTTAAACCACGTAAAAGGTTAATGCCCAGACTTAACCTTCATATTATATTTTTGCCCTCCCTAGACGCAACTCCGATTAGATTGATAATTAATTTGATTTGTTGCATTTCTTCCAATTGAAATACATCATTGGTCGATTAGGAGACGGCATTCCCAATTGTCCTAATGCCTTAGCCTTATTAGCCATCGCCAAGCATAGATCTTCAATATGAATTAAAGCTTCATTGTAAAGTTCCTGCATAAATTCCATCACTGGAATACGGTTTTCTTGACGTACTCGAAACAAAATATCTTCTGATAATTAATCTTGATATTTTATCCACAATTCAGGTGGATTTGATGGAAAACATGTTGCCAAAATAATCGCAAATAGAGCACGTATTTGATATGGATAAGCAGTCATAGGAGCATCTGCTAAAGTTTGATCCCAGTGCAAATCATTTCCAACAAATTCAGTTTTTGACATGCCTCTCGATACGTTGCACGCAATACGCCATTCACTGTTCCCAATGATTGAAATGATGTTGGACCTCGAACATTGATTAACTTACAACAATACCAGTTTTTGTATATATGGCAATATACACACAAAAAACGATATTCACAAAAATGCGTATATCTTACGAACCAATACACACAAACACATCGCAATAAACTAAAAACCTCGGTATTGACAACCTCTAACAAACGCAAAAATCAGATATGAAATTGATCGACGTGTTCATGAGAACATCCGTAACACGTAAAACATAAGTTGCTTTTATATTCATATATAGATTAATATATACATATAAGAAAACTCAACGTGCAATCCATTTGGATAGCTTACGAAGTTAATAAGTTTATATTCTAGACACATATAATATAAAACACAGAAGCAAATTTATTTATGTTGAGCTATATAGTGACTTCGTAACAAGATCGTGGTATAATTCAGAGATATAATAAGAGATCTGCGGAGTATGAAACTCAATTAGTTTTACTTGCAAACATTTTTACAATAGATTCTTTAGAAATATAAAACCTATAGAAAGTTTAACTTTTATAAAACCCTAGGAGTAGTTGAGCTTTATGTCATGGTCATCTTCTTTTATTCCTTTTACTCATTCGGGAGCCTCTGTAAAACATCTAAGTCGTATCCGATTTCATCCCAATCCAGGAACGTCCTGATTCTTATGCTTCTTTCAAAACAGCTCGGCGCCACGTTGTTCCGGGTCTTCCGCTTCTGCGGTTGTCCTGACGACAAGCTTAATGTGTTTGGGAAACAAAGTATGCCCAATCCAATCCCATTTGCGACTGGTAATTATGAAGGATATCGGCTTCATATTACACGCTGCATGAGCTCAGAGTTGCTGATCGTGTCTGGCCACCAGACTTTCAGAATGCGTCGAAGATCTCTTCAAACAAAGACTTGTAGTTTGCTAAGAATAGCATCTGTTGTTAGCCAAGACTCACGCCCATAAAGTAAAATGGATAGCACATTGGAATTGTATATCTGGATTTTCGTGTTTGCCGATTTTAAAACCAAGTTTTAAGTAACTCTTCGCTTGGGCTTTCAAAGCGAGCCATGCTTTGTGGGTATATGGACTGATTCCGTAGCAGATATGAACCTTCGACTCTTGCTTGAGTGGTATGTGCTTTACCGGCAGCTGTTGAACCAGTTGTGAGTCAGATTGGGAGCTGTTATCGGTGGTGCTTATATCCAATGAGCCTTGTTTTTCAAAAGAGTGCAAAGATAAGCTGCGTAAGTTCAGTGGCAAGTCGTCGTCTGCAGTCATGGCGCTGTTGGAGGCACGTGATGCGCTGCGAGTGCCAATTCCTTGAACTGGTCTGTGTTGGCGGTAAAGCTTTGTCCTCTTATTTGCTGCTGGTGGCATCCGACAATTGTTTAGTCGGTGATGGTGTTTCAGCAAGTCTTTCCGTTTCTTCAACCACCACAAAGCTATTGCTTTCCTCAATTTCCTCCTCAATAGGCAGAGCATTGAGCGTGTGACAACTGCGGCGTATTGTCCCCCAGTTGTGTCTCTTTGCTCTCTGTTTTGCTGTGTAGATTGCTTATGCTCAAGAAAGCCATTGCACTTAAATGGGGCATGCCAAACATAGTCCAATGGCTGTACACTGCCATTGTTAGACCCATACTCATGTATGAAGTCTCGATCTGGTGGCCTACCTTAGGTAACGGGACCAACCTTAAAAAGCTAAGTAGGGTTCAGCGAACCGCCGAACTTACCATTAGTGCTGCTCTACGCTCCACATCAAACGAAGCACTAGATGCTTTTCTAAACCTCCTACCACTGAACAAGGTGGGGAAACAACAAGCCATTCTATTAGCTTTACGCTTTAGAGAGGCGAAAAAATGGAATGACCAAGCTTTTGGGCATGCAAAGATTCTTAAGGGGAAGCCACTTATCCACGAGAGCACAGACTACTGCATACCACAGGAACATTTTACAACTAAATTCAGAGCATATGTTCCAACCAGATAGAAGTGGAATACAGGTGTATCAGGCCGAGTGGGCTCGATAAAGGTATACACGGACGGTTCCAAGTGTGGGCGGAGGCGTCTGCGTTGAGGATTTCAACATTAGAACTGTTTTTCGACTCCCGAACCACTGCAGTGTTTTTCAGGCAGAGGTCACTGCAATGCGGGAGGCTTTAATAACAATATGTAACCTACAGGTTCGGAATAAGAACATTTGTATTTACTCGGACAGTCAGCGGCTATTAAGTCCCTAGTTTCAGTGAATAACTGCCGCTTGTTTCTAAGGGAGATGGCTGAGCAGTTTTTAATTCACCTCATATGGGTCCCAGGATATAGGGACTTTGAGGGAAACTGTATTGCGGATGAACTGGCAAGCCAAGGAAATACCAGTATCCTCCTTCAAGACAAGTAGGACCTGGGTATGCCCATGGCCAGCTGTAAACTGAGCGCCCAACAGGTGGCCGATGTTGGAGTACCTCGTCAAACTCATTTGAGAATATTTTCGAAATCGCGTCTTGGTGTATGACATTTCCGTTGGGTGAGAATAACTATAATAATAATACACAATAATGTGCGACAGTTGACAATTCTAGACGGTGCGACCAATGCAGCGGCGTCTGTCGCCAAGAATGTGCACAGTGTCGAGCGCAGCAATGACGCAGTGAACAGCTTATTCATTGAATGGCTACGAGAAAACCTTTTTGTGCACCTAGTTTTAGGACCCACAATACGCTGGTGAAAAACGTCTGAATATATGGCGAGTAATGGCTGCCTACGAGAGGGTAGTAGCTGGCTGTTTAGAAAAATGGTCCAGTATCGATTACGTAGGCACCAGTTATAACGCTGACTTTCTACAGATGTGGGTACAACTTGGCATTCCATTAAAGCGTTCTCCGCACTGCTGGCTGCCGCCTCAAGAGGCACCTACACACAGCCATTACTTAATCTGGATATCGGCTTATGGAAAGAAGCAGAAAGCAAATCAGTTTTGCAAAAGACGCGATACATCAATTTTTTATTTGTATCATAGAATCTGAATGGCTGACTTTTGAATGAAAATGTGCAGTGGTGTGAGTCCAAGGACTGATTCCATGATAGCTTCCGAGAGAGATATTCATACTAGTCTTTGAAGCTTGCTGAATTTATTGATGGCCACATTTTGCTGCGTCTTGGGCCACCACACAAGGACTGCATATGTGACGATAGGCCGTGCCATCATACGGTATATCCATTCTATTCGAGAAGCTTTGGAGAGCACTTGTTCTAGGTGGGAGTTCCAGCTGATGGTGCTTTTGTATTTACCCGTCACTATGATAGCCAGGTCGTCTGCGTACCCAATGGCTTTATAACCAATCATTGTCAGCTTAGTTAAAAGTTCGTCGATAACGAGAGACCTTAGCAGGGGAGATAGCACAACTTCTTGTGGTCAACCCTTTACAGCTCTAATGCTGAATCTTGTACCATCTAGAGATAAAGTTATGTCCCTATGTCGGAGCATGGATTCAATCCATGAGGTCACATATGGTTCTATTTTTAAGGGGCCAACACCCTAGAGATAGAACCAAAGTCAGTATTGTCGAAAGCTCCATCGATATCAAGGAATGCGCACAAAGCTATGTTCTTGGAGTCGACAGCGTTTTTAATCTTTCTGACTAGGTGGTGTAAGGCAACCTCTGTTAACTTCCCTTTGGCAAACTGTATTGGATGCAGCGGGTTCGCGGCATGCAGTTTGTTTCTGATGTGCAGATCGAGAAGTATAATTTACCTCAAACTTTTTTAAAATTCATATTTACTCAATACAAAAATCCTCGAATATTGATAAACTTATAACATTTCCTTAGCTTTTTGCATATCCAATGTTCCACTTATTGTACAGTAGCTATGAGAAACCTCTCGCTTACCCGCATTTGTCTCATTCCATCGTTTCGCTGACAATTATCTGAAGCAAATCTTTCAATTTTATTTTTATTTATTTGAATTTTGATTTCATTTCTTTAATTTTAATCAAATCAATGTTTGAGATTTGAAACAATCAAACTTAAAATGCAGAAAATTCAAAACAAAAACATTAAAATATTGAAAACTTAAAAATTGGTTCAGCTTTTTACTCTTATTGTGCTCTCGCCACCCGCATTTGATTCATTCCATCGTTTCGCAAACAATTAGCTGAAGCAAATGATTCAATTTTATTTTCTTAAATTTGGTAATAATAATAAAAAATAATCAAACTTAAATATAAAATAAAAAATATTCTGCATATAATTCTGACATAAATAATAAATTATTTTGTGCTATAAAAATTAGTCTGTTTATTATTAGTTTAAACTACAATTATCATTATAAATAAAATTATTTACATCACTTTTTGATTCAGCTATCCCAAAAACATTGATAATACATCAGAGGTCACGAAAAAAGGCTCTGGAGATTTTGATGTTTGTTAACACAGCCGAATACAAAAATTTTCAAATTTCGGAGTTGAAATCGTGATTTCTTTATGTTGGGGTCGCTGAATCAAAATTCGAAGTCTAGGTATGTTACCTCAGAACCCTTAAATATCGGATTAAAATTTATTAACACCAAAATTATTATAAGAAAAAAAACGTTGAAATGCATGATTAAAAAAATGTTTGGGTTATTTATAGGTTATATGATGGTTAGCTCTGCCATTATAAAATTCATTCAACTTTTTTTGTGGGCCTGAGTAATTTTACTTATCTAATTATTTTAAATAATTTTTAAGGCCAGTCGCAGCAGCCCAAAGCGTTTCCGAACAACTACCAAATTTGTTTAAAAAATTTGATAATCGTTAAAATGCTCAACCATCGAGCTAGAAAAGCGGATTAGTGCATATTTATTTAGTCTTTGTTTTTTCAACATTCAAAATAATATTATTATATTATATTTAAAAAAAATGTGATACAGTCGAGGCGGCGCCCAACAGTGGAATGCCGTGTACTTTTTCTATCGAACAAATTTTTTCTGCGTATTCCTAGGTACTAAGAACTTTCCAATTAGAATTAATTTTTTTTTTTGTGAAAATCGTTATTTATAGCTCGAAAGTTACATCATAGCAGCTGTTTAAAGTATATGGGGTAAGTTTCAAGTTGGGTGAAACATGGTAAATCGATTGCGGGGGTGTGGGGGGTCGATAAAATTTGGATGTGGAGTTGTTCATAAGAGTCACATGAAACAGCTTACCGAAAATCGTGATTCGAGGTCACTTGTAATCATAATTAGGTAGAGTCAAATATTGACGCAGTTTGTATATTTTTGACTATAGCTTTTGCTGCATTTGTCCGATTTTGTACATTTTTGACACACATAAGGAATCACTCTGCTAAATCAGATAAAAATATTAAACGGTATTGCAACAAACCGCGAAAATCTACTGCGGATCGAGGGGATTCAACAAACTGGATCTTGTCAGGAAATATGCGCACCAGCTGGTAAAGTTTGGTGTTTCTAGCTCTTTTAGTCTCCGAGATCTAGGCGTTCATTCGGTCGGACGGACGGACGGACCGAAGGACATTGCTCAATCGCTACCCGAGGTTATGATAAGCATTTTGGTATAAAGGACTTGGGGTCTGCCGCGCCCCTTCTGTCCGTTACATACATTGTACAAATCTAATGTGCCCTATGTACTTTTAAGTACAGGATATATATTGAATGATGAAAGAAAGCCAGTAGGTTCCAAATTTCACCTTATCATCCTGCTTGTTGAATCATTTTGAGAATTCCATAAAAAGGGCAGGTTCGTTATGACCAGATTTGCCAGATGGTCCAGTTTCTTAGCGTTTAAGGTGTATTCCAAAACGTAGAATCAATGAGGTTGAAATATCTAATAAAGTTACGATTTATCTCTCTTAATTCCTGTTATCCCCAGTGGGACATAGGGCCCTGTAAAAGGGTACTTTAGAGAAGTGGAGGTAGCTGTTATCAGCAATCTAATTCCTCAATCCCTACCCACATCGGATTTGGAGGTGCGAAATTCATATTCAAATTGAAAATGAAATGGCTTCACAATTGAAAGTTACGTTTTATGATACATAAATGGAAAATATAAATATTCCGCACTTTAGTTGAGAATGTGGGAAATCAGGTTTTGCATGTTTGTTACCGAATCGACTAAAAAATTGCTTTATTTAAAAAATTTCCATAACTCAACCACTATAAGTGGGGGCAATGGAAGCACTTACATAGATATGCCAAACTGTGCAAGGGGTCTAAACAATTTTATCAACCCATCGTTTGTAAAATTGTTTCGTGGATCAGTAAAAAGTCACATTCACCCTCCTAAACTTAAGGGTAATGGGGTTATTGTTAGTTCGCATCAACTTTAATTAAAACATGGCAAATTCACTAAATACAATCAATTTATTTGTCGCTATTTATTAAAAAAAAGGTTTTTTTATTTCAAGATTACATTTCGTGTACAATGTTTGAACATTTAATTTCGTTTATCTTCACAAATAGTTTTTAGGTTTGTACAATTTGAAAACTTCTTATTTAGTACAAGTGGATCGCAGCGGGTTCAATGCAGACGATGTTTTCGAGTCAATCTTCTTCTCAGCGCCTTTTGGTAATAATATCATAAGATTCCTGGCCGAAACTTCAGAACAAATGAATTTTATATCGGCTTTAATTAGCGTGCTATTCTTTGGCTGAGCAGACGATGTATTCTGAAACTTCTTCTGCATATTCGAATTGTTCAAAGTTACCCAGTTGCGATTCGTGCCGCGATTGTTATTTTGTTTGCATTTCTGCTTGAAGATGGGCTCCTTATAGGATCCACTTCCATATTTTAAATAGTTTCTCAGTTACATAGAACTATTATTATAATCCATCCCTTGGTACATTGATGCATAGTTCTTTTTGTATGCGCCAGTTTCGCCTTTGCGCTGATACAAAGAACCTTTTCCGATATATCCCTTGACAAACTTTTTACCATACTCGTCTGCAAGTTGGCAAATGTTTTGAATTTAATTAGAAATTAATTAAAAGTCTCAGTTTTATATTACTCAAAGACATATCAACTGGATGAGTTGTTTCCTTCATTGTTTAATTTTCGTTGCAGACAGAAACCAATGTGGACCATGAAGCAACACAAAATTCAAAATTCAGCTGTGACCGCCATTAATCGATAACCACCTAAAAATCTGCACTACAGCGATAATAGCAAAAAGTACATGAGTGCACTCGATAAATGTTCGATAGTTGCAGTAATCGCGGCTAACTTCGTAAAATTCCATCACTCACTTCACATTTGTGGCAACTCATTTTAGTTTTCGCAACTACTTGCCTATAGAAACAGAAAACATTTCAATTTTTTCGATTTCTTTAATTTGCCAATATGACGCATAATAATACAATATTAGTTCTGATGTCTTTGGGTAAGTTAAAAATGATAAACTTTTGTTCATTTTGTTGTGACTGCTATGTTGCTAGTTGAAGAAAACCAAGAATATAATGCTCGCCGCCTGGTGTCACGTCAATCAAATGCTTTTTCGGTTCGCATCAGACCATACTCACGACGGGATGCGTACCAAGAAGGTAACGTTCACCACATCCCGGTAAATCCATCGGGTGCTCTGATGGTGCGAAGTACATCTGTGCCTGGAGATTACCGATCGGGTGCTTTGGTGATGCACAACACACCGATGCCCGTAGAATCCTCACGACGTTATGCGTACCAAGAAGGTCACTTTCACCGAATCCCGGTAAATCCATCGGGTGATCTGGTGGTGCGCAGTACATCAGTGCCTGGAGATTTCCGATCGGGTGCTTTGGTGATGCACAACACACCGATGCCCGTAGAATCCTCACGACGTTATGCGTACCAAGAAGGTCACGTTAACCGAATCCCGGTAAATCCATCGGGTGATCTGGTGGTGCGCAGTACATCAGTGCTTGGAGATGCTGGTGTTCGTCGCAACTTGTCAGATCAGTCGGGTGCTTTGGTACCTGGAGAATACTCAGGACTTGATGAGTACCAAGAATATAATGCTCGCCGCCTCGTGTCACGTCAATCAAATGCTTTTTCGGTTCGCATCAGACCGGTGCCTAGACAATACTCACGACGGGATGCGTACCAAGAAGGTCACGTTCACCGAATCCCGGTAAATCCATCGGGTGATCTGGTGGTGAGCAGTACATCAGTGCCTGGGGATTACAGATCGGGTGCTTTGGTGATGCACAACACACCGATACCTGTACAATACTCACGACGTTATGCGTACCAAGTAGGTAACGTTCACCGCATCCCGGTAAATCCATCGGGTGCTCTGGTGATGCGCAACACACCGCCAGTTCCAATGGTTGCATTGTCAATTTGGCCTGAAGAACAATCCCATCCATTACCATAACCTTCCAAATCAATTCGGTGCTTTGGTGGTTAAAAACTCAGTGCGCCCTGGACGTGTTGTTTTAATGTATCTGTTCCCGTTCTTAACACTGCTGGCAATAAAGTTTCATTTAATAACCCTGTATTTTTTTAAGGTTTTTATATTTTCTAATCAACCTACAATCAGCAATTAAACCTTTAATGTTGATGCTTAAAGCTGCTAGATCGTAATACGGAAGCTCGAAATGAAAATCGTAAATTTTAAACAAAAACTTCGAATTTATAAAAATGCGGTGCTTAGAGAATATTTAAACTAAAGGCCGGAAACGCTTAAAACTTAATTGCTTCAAGAAAAAACAGTGGTGATTGCTTAGTTTTTTTGCGGTAACTCTAACGATTATTCTTAGATTTATATATTTTAAAATAAATATTTAATAATAATATTAATTAATAAGGGCAGGCATTAATTTCTGCATTATAAATTACACAGCTCTACAAATACCGGAGCATGTCAGTTGTTGGAAAGGTTAGGCAGCTCAGATAGTGACTGAGATCACCCAGAGACCATGAGTTCTATCATGTTGCCTAATTAAAAGAAGAGGAGGAAAGAAATTGAAGAAAGGGAGGGATTTTGGAGTAGGATCAAAAACTGTACATCCTTAATAGCCAAAGTCTACCATGTTGCAGAACCATTTTGAGGATTCGACGAAAGCAGCCAGATTCTCTATGGGTACATAGGCTAGACTACCCAAATCCTCAAAGAATGGTTTACCCAGAAAATGGGTTCGTCTTCTAAGAAGCGCCGGGCATTCGCATAGCAGGCATTGGATGCTTTCTGTCTCGTCCTCATCATTCCAAACTCTGTTTTTAAGGAAGCGCAGGAGCTCAGATGGATCATATCTCGGCCAGAGTGCTTGGGAGATGGGACAACCGGACACCATGTTCAGTTCTCTTTCGGCCAGAACTGTAGCCGTCTCCCTGAATTGCGATCTGATCTGTAATGGTCTGAGCCGTTTCTGGCGCACTTGACCGCCGTCTCGTTACCACGGACACCTGAGTGACCCGGAACCCAGCAGAGGGTTATTGAGTGGTGATGGATACGGTTGAGCGCTAACGTCGTGTTACGGATCAGTTTATTCTTAATGGTATGCGATGACAGAGTTTTAATTGCAATGTTCCTTGGACTTCCGTCCAAGGTGCCAATAAGTCTAACCGCTTGCCAGACTGCGTAGATCTTGGCTTGAAAAGCGCTACACCAGTCGGAGAGGCGGAATAAAAGCTTCGTCGAAAGCTTTTCAGAGAAGATGCCTGTCCCTGTGCCCTCATCCATCTTCGAACCATCAGTATAGATCGCCAGCTCGTTCCCTTTTAAGGGGATTCTATGCATCCAATCTTCCCTTTCCAGAGCAACTGCGACAAAGTTGTCGTTCCATTTCTGAAGCATGGAGCAGTAATCATTATCCCCGGTCGGTACAAGTACTCATGTAGCATACTGCTATGACCACAATTTGATGGCGTGAGAAGACAGAAGAAACTGTACTAAAAAAAAAAACAATTTCAGATGACCTAGTTGAAGATACTGGATATATCAAAGAAAGGTACATCGATGGCAGTCCTGGCCCATACGAATACAATGCTAGCAGTCCTGGCCCATGCGACTCCAACGCTCACGAAGACCAAGAGAACCTGCAGATGTTTGGAAACCAAAACGGTAAGAATCTTAGGTGTAAATTAAGAGTTTTTAGTAATTGCTTGATTAATTGGAGACAAGGTAGCGCTTCTTCCTATAGTATTCTGGGACAAATTTTATGATTGCCCTAAGACTGTACTAAAAAAAAAACAATTTAGATGACCTAGATGATGATGCTGGAAATATCAGGGAAAGGTACATCGCTAGCAATCCTGGCCCATACGAATACAACGCTAGCAGTCCTGGCCCATGCGACTACAACTGCTAGGGCAGTCCTGGCCCATGTGCTGCGACGCCGCCTTCTTACGGTCCAGCTACAGTACTTGTCCAGTGGTACAGTACTGTGCAGTTTCTACAGGATCATTCATTTATTAAGTCCAGCAAATCGCGCTGAATTCTGCGAGATAAACGACGTCGTGTCTGGGGCGTTACATTTTCTGGTTCAAAGGATCTGTTTTGGGTCTTTGCTTTTTTTCTTCGCACTTCCGACGAGTACAAGCTAGTATCTCTAGCTGGGAAGGGTTAATAAACAAAGGCTAGACATGGAACTCGAAGCTCTAACAGAAGACGCCTCCTTCTCCCTGTCCAGCGTACATATCGTCAGCCGTATTAAGGATCCAATTATCTTCAAATTAAGTGCGCCTACATTTGTAATAGACAGCTTGGCATAAAAGATATTTGAATTTTTATAAACAATTTTTTTAAATAAAACTAACGTTTCAATAGCAAGATTTCTAACAAAATATATATTTTTTTTATTTCAAGACAAGGAGGGCCTGGGTATACCCATGGCCAGCTGTAAATTGAGAATACGATATTTTTTCGCTCTCTTTGCAAGTAAAACGTGGAATCGGATATCGAACACGTGTAGAATCTCGCGGCAAACTTGGTTGAATGCTCCCCACCATGACTTCTGTAGAAGCTGTGGCGATGATGAGGAGCTGGAGACGGTGGAACACTTCTTCTGTCACTGCCCTGGACTAGGCAGTAAAAGATTTAGGTTCCTACAGTCACACTTTCAAGACGATTTTTCTCAGCTCTCTAAACAGAGTCCAAAATGCTTTTTAAGGTTTATTCAAGCAGCCGGATGGCTTCCTCACCTTTCGGCCTCCAGTGGGGAAAATTGGTGAACTAGCTCACTCTAGCGGTATCGCAACGGGCCTATCATTGGCCTATTTGAAGTTGGAAAAATAATCGTTGCTCGATTGACTTTAAATTACGCTCGTTCAAAAATTCATGTAGTTACGCCTCAAAATCTAGAGATGTCTGAAACTAAGATTCAATTCCCAGTAGAGGTACAAATCGATAGTGCCTCTACTTCTCTGACCTCAGTAGCTCTTCGCATATAGTTTCATTGCCAAATATTTACCACTTTTAGTAGGCTATTTAAATTTCTATTTGTAAGTGTCAGTTATATAACCTTTACACACTGGCATAACATTCTCACAATTATACTTTTGTTCATAGGAGCAACTTGGCATAGGAGCAGCTTGAAAAAAATATTACATATTGTGAAACTTTTTGTGTCAAATAAAAAAAAATATTCCGAGGTAAGTTGACAAATTATTTTCAACAAATTAAATTGTTTTGCTATCATAATCCTGCCTAGATGCCTCAATTGCTTAAGAACGTTACCAATGTTTGCAATTCGGCAAACAATTTATCCCGACAAGAAATCCTTAAGTGGTTGAATGCATTGCTTGAAAGTGATATTCCAAAAATAGAGGAATTATGTACCGGTGCAGCATATTGCCAGCTCTTCCACATACTTCGCCCGGATGCCATAAATTTGAGGCTCGTTAAGTTTGTGACCAACTCACCAACGGAATATACGCAAAATTTTAAACTGTTGCAAAGGGCATTTGCAAAGTGCGGTGTTACCAAGGAGGTACCGATAATTTTGCTTATCAAAGGAAAATTACAGGACAATCTGAGTTTTATTCAATGGTTCAAGAAATTCTACGACCTGAACCACGATCCAAGCCAGCCATATAAAGCGTTGGAGGCACGTGGTCACGAGCCTATTGCACTTTGTAGCAGTAAGCAAAGAGAGTGTCTCAAACACTCCTTGACATCCCTAAATTGTATTGAAACACCACGGCGCGGATTAGATGGCAGACAGAAAGACCAGGCGCACCCACCAGCTTTGCGTAGAGCAACGACTCTGGGAATTAATACGACGAACGTGAACAAATATACCAAATTAGCTGCCTTAAAGGTCAAAGTTTTAAGCGTACTTAATCGCTATATACCCAAGAACTTCAAAATTATGGGCGTTAATAGTGTTAATGTAATATTGTTACCTGAAGATTTGCTAAATAACTTAAGTGCTGAAGAGCGCAAAGCTGTAGAAGATTTTATGGCTCAGATTCGCGATAAGGTAATACAATCGGAAGATCGCCAGTACCATTTTGATTTAACATCGGTAAAATGTGCCCACAAGTTTGCGGATCAAGTAGATGACGTCACAGATACTTCAGGCTATGGAACGAATGATGCGAAGGTTGACGCTGAAGTTACAACTGCAAGAGATGTTCCGGGAGGGGACTCTAATGTCCAGGTTGCAAAATACCTAGAAGCATTGGAAGATGTAGCGCCGAATAATATCAATGAACAAGATGATGTGGACAAAGCTGAAAGCTGCGTTAAAAAAGTAAGATCAGAGATTGAACTTGAACCCAGGAACTACGAGTGCAAAGATAATACCAATAAATTGTCAATAAGCAAGGTTGTACCTCGATTCAACTATCGAGCAGAATTAAGAGAATTTATCGAATTCGAGGACAGCTGCATGACAAACCCGAAACAAGCAAGTTTCGAAATACATACGGGAACTGCTTATACATTCATTCGAAACGATGATGCACTGTTAACTCACAAAGAGGTTGAGCATATAAAACGGAAGACTCCGAATTGTGAAGAAGCTAAAGCGATAACTAGCCCAGATAATGTAAGTTTGCAAGAAAGTCCTGAAACAAATTCGCATAATATTAAAGATTTCACTCAACATTCCGATGACGGCCAAGACAATACGCTAAAGACAACAATTAATTCAAGCGAAACCCAGAAGACTTCGTTAGATGAAACTACTACACAATTCGAAAATCATAGTCCAATTTGGAGTCAGACCTTTTCAGGCGAGCAGCTTAAATTGGTTATGTACGCCAAAGAGGGTAGCGAGAAAGATACACGCATGATCAAATATCTGAACAATAACTTGGATATGGTATGTTTCAGAACAAACCAGTTTATTGCTGAAAATCAAAAAAAGATTCCGAATTCGCGTATACCTAAGCCTGCCAAAAATAGCCAACAGATGGACAGCCATCCGGATAATGCAGATGCTTTATCGGTTTCGTCGGGAATTTCGATAAGTTCCGATGAAAGCGATGCAGAGCTGGCAAATTACACTAGTCGACGATGACACAAATCTCCAGAGATGAGACTTATATTTTATGTTAGGGCAATGTTTCAGCATTCAAAATCCGTATTTTTTATTATCCTGTTATAGCCTGTTTTTCTTCTAGGACTATTTTAGTGAAAAAGGACGTTTTTCAAAAAACGATTTTACATATGATGTCATAAAATCTGTACTGATTCGAATTTTTTCAAATTTTTTTTTCTCTGAAAAGTAGAATAGAGTACCTTTCCATAATAACCCAAATCATAAAAATCGGATGTCTAAAGAAAAAACTACAGCTGAAACTGTGAGCCCGAAATGCCAAAAAACACAGCATTTTGGTGACTTTTTCTACAAAAAAAGTCATTTATTTTAGAAAAAGTCTTAGACACCTGATAATTTTATTATTTTAAGTTATTGGTCATGATATGTAGATGCGATTTCTATATAACTTTATATTTTTATGATAAAAGATGACCGACTTATTGCATTTTTAGTAAAATTAGAAAAAAAAAATTTTTTTTGGCAATTTTTTTTTTCGTCTCTTTTAACTGCATTTAACCTTTGAAAAGTGGTTCACTCTTCTATAATTAAATTTTTTTTTGAAAGTAGATGTTAGTAGCTTTCAAATAAAGCAACTTTGCGAAGAATTCGAGCTGCCCATTGAACACCATAAGCTGAATCCATCATGAAGAGTACACGAAAAATTATGATTTTCCCAAATAAATACAGTATTTTTCGTTTCAGCTAATGGTGCTTTAACAAAACACTACCACTAGTCGACGATGAAAAATCTCCAGAGATGAGACTTATATTTTATGTTAGGGCAAAATGTTTCAGCATTCAAAATCCGTATTTTTTATTATCCTCTTATACACCTGTTTTTTGTTCTAGGACTATTTTAGAGAAAAAGGACCTTTTTCAAAAAACAGGTTTCACATATGATGTCATAAAATCTGTACTGATTCAAATTTTTTCACATTTTTTTGCCCCCTGAAAAGTAGAATAGAGTACCTTTCCATAATGTCCCAAATCGATAAAAATCGGATTGGCTAAAAAAACAACTACAGCTGAAACTGTGAGATGCTACCTTACTTGGAAAAATCATAATTTTTCGTGTACTCTTCATGATGGATTCAGCTTGTGGTGTTCAATGGGCAGCTCGAATTCTTCGCAAAGTTGCTTTATTTGAAAGCTACTAACATCTACTTTCAAAAAAAAATTTAATTATAGAAGAGTGAACCACTTTTCAAAGGTTAAATGCAGTTAAAAGAGACGAAAAAAAAAATTGCCAAAAAAAATTTTTTTTTTCTAATTTTACTAAAAATGCAATAAGTCGGTCATCTTTTATCATAAAAATATAAAGTTATATAGAAATCGCATCTACATATCATGACCAATAACTTAAAATAATAAAATTATCAGGTGTCTAAGACTTTTTCTAAAATAAATGACTTTTTTTGTAGAAAAAGTCACCAAAATGCTGTGTTTTTTGGCATTTCGAGGCTCACAGTTTCAGCTGTAGTTTTTTTCTTTAGACATCCGATTTTTATGATTTGGGTTATTATGGAAAGGTACTCTATTCTACTTTTCAGAGAAAAAAAAATTTGAAAAATTCGAATCGAGTACAGATTTTATGACATCATATGTGAAACCGTTTTTGAAAAAGGTCCTTTTTCACTAAAATAATCCTAGAAAAAAAACAGGGTATAAGAGGATAATAAAAAATACGGATTTTGAATGCTGAAACATTGCCCTAACATAAAATATAAGTCTCATCTCTGGAGAAAAAAAAAGTGTGAAATTTGTCGACTAGTGTAATCAGAACAAAATGTTATATGTATATGAAGTTAATAGGATATAAAAATCGTGGTGAAAAGTAGAATGCATTCTTGGAGTAAAAGATTACTGGAGACTGCGCAGTGACTCATATTTTTATATTCGAAAGCCTCAAGGGCGTCATTTAACAAATCAAATCTTTTTCAGGGCTCCCAAATTTTATAGCTCAAATTAAACAAAATTTAATTAAAAATCGTTCTCAAGAAATAACGAGCATTTAGTGCAAATAACAGACCAAAGCTAATAAAGTCCTCGCAAGGGTATACCAAAAAAACTAAAAAACAAAAAGGAAAGGTTAAAACATGAAACAAAACCAACACAGCGGCAAAGTAAACAAACATCTCGGATTAACAGTGGCCATTGGTCACTTGGTTGGCAGCGGAACGTGCTGTACATGGACGACGTGAAGGACATGGAATACAAGAAGGACATGGAGTACATAGTGTAAACTCAGTACTATATTGCATACCTAGCTTCTGGCTGAGAGCCCAAAAGTTGTTTACACGATTTTCAGCGTGCTATGCGTGCATCTGTGTGCGTCTGTATCTGTGTATGTGAGTGACAAAACATGGCAAACAAAACACAGCGAAAAGGACAAAGCTAAAGCTGTAAATAGTGGACGAAGACTAGAAAGACATTGAGGAAGTTAAAAAATGCAACAGCAGCAAGCACCAAAAACTTGAGCGCTAAGTCTAAGGGATAGACAGACACTGGTGAAAGGGGTCTGAAGCGGGGTTGAGCGTGGTGTATTTCGGGATTTGGAGTAGTGGAAGAGGAAGCACTTGGCCGGCGTCGTGCATTAGCAAAGCATTCAAGAGGCGCTTGGCAAAGTAACTAAAGTTGACTAAAAGCAGTTTATCGTGCTGTGTTCGTGGGTTAAAGGACGAAGGATGAACGTAGTACGTTGTAGTGAGTAGGGAAGCAGCTGGAGGGCACTTGCACGTGTAGCTGGCAAAGCGCACGTGTATCTGGCACTGGTCATGGCCATTGTTGTTACCTTTTGCCCATTGCTGTCTATCGTGCTTTATCTGTGTATCTGTGTGGACTGACTGTATCTGTAAGTGTAAGTGTGCGTGAGTGTGGGTTGTCAGAACTTAAAGACTAGCTAAGCAAGCTTTTGTGGCCAAGGCGTCGAGAGTTAACCAAAAGTAGCTTGACCAAGTCCCAAGTTCTTCTGACAGTACCAAGTGCCGTAAGCCGCAGCCAAAGTGTTTTTCAAGATATCGTCGACTGTTGCTGTTGTTGGGATTGTTGTTGGTGTTTTTGTTGTTTTAGCTGATATTGTTATTGTTTTGAGATTTGTAAAGCTGCGGCAAAGTGTCGAATGGAATTGTATGGCAGCCATCACAAAGGCTTTGACTTAATGAGCGCCTTGGCGCGGCTAGGTTTTGGCCCAAACAATTGCCCCGGCAACACAGGACGTATACATACCTACATCTACACCTACACACACTATACAATAAACAAAGGGTTTCTTGAAATGGTTTATGCAAACGATTCCTGCGTAGCCATTAGACATCTTGCTGGCAGTATTTCCGCTTTGGCGGGCTGGAAACTTAAAGGAATTCCGCTAGATGCGTTCAGACGATCTAATTTCCTTGTTGAGTCTTAAATATTCGTGCGATTAATAGTTTAGTGTTGAAAAATAACAAAAATTAAATTCTATATATGCCAAGAAATACCAATTTAAAAAGTGTTAGAAAAGTGCAAAATTTTAAATGCATATTTTTTAGGATTATAAATACACCCATAACTCGCTATACGGCCGCTCTCTATAAGGCATTTCACTATAACGGCCCTCTTCAAATAAGGCACGGTTTCGATCTACGGCCTAAAATGTTTCGCTAGAACGGCCAGAAAAACTTTTTCAATTTATTTTTTTTTCGTTTTGCATTGAACGTTCTCGGCCGCTGTGACGTATTTTGACGCTAACCTCGAAACATAACAAATGCGAAGCTGCTTGAGTCGATTATTGAAAAATTGGAAGAACTATTGATTATATGGATTGAGGACAATAACAAACGTAGAATGCCAATGCGTTATATGACTATCCAAAAAAAAAGCTTTAAGTATTTTTGAAAATTTAAAGAATGGAGATATTGATCAATCTGCTGAAGATGTTACATTCTAGGCAAGCCGAAGATGGTTTGGAAAATTATAAAATAGATTTAATTTGCAGAATTTGAAAATGAAAGGTGAAGAAGCAAGCGCCGATGAGGCTGCACCTCAGGAATATTCCAACATTTTAAAGGGAATTATTGAAAGAGGTGGTTATAAGCTGAAAAAAACGATTAATGTAGACAAAACAGGGCTTTATTAGAAGCGAATGGCTGATCGGACGTACATATCAAAAACCAAAAAATCTGCGCATGGCTATAATGTGTCTAAGGAACGATTAACTTTGCTACTTGGTGCAAATGCCGCGGGTGATTTTGGGCTAAAACCACTTTTGATATAGTTGTCCGAAAATTCAAGGCCTCTTAAAGAACTAAATAAAAATCAATTACCCGAGATCCAACAAGAAAGCTTGGATGACTAAAGCTACTTTTGAGGATTGGCTCAAAAATTACTTTTGTGCAGAAGTGCAAAAATATTTCCGAGACACTAACTTAGGCAACAAGGCTTTGCTAATTTTGGATAATGCTCCAGGGCATCCTACTAATTTATCCGAACTATATGAAGGTGTCATGATTGAGTACCTTCCGAATAATGCAACAGCTCCGATCCAACCAATGGATCAGGGAGCAATAGCACTTTTAAGGCATATTACCTACGCCGAGCTTTCCGACAACAGGGGATACCGGTGGCAAATCTCCAATTAAAGCTTTTTGGAAAAACCTTAACATCAAGAATGCTATTGACAGCATCAAGGAATCATGGAAAGAATTAAAATTAACAACAATAAACCATGTTGGGAAAAAATATGGCCAATACGTATAAAAAGTACTGAAGCCGAAGTTGATTTCCTTCCTCGAAATTATGAGAGATATTTTGGATCCAGCATATGATCTCGGCTTTGAAGGTTTAAACGAACGTGATAAAATTGATTGATGAAGCTGATAAGGAACCCCATTCATATGAGGAACTCATTCAGTTGCAAGCACCGGTATTTGATAAAGAGCCTATTGTATCCAAACAACTCATATCAAAAAATTTGTCGAAAGTTATTTCGAAGAAGGAATAAACATCCTCCTTGAAAACAATCCTGACGTGGAACGCAGCGCTAAAGTTTCTCGAGCAATTAACTCAAATCAATGAAGAACGAAATGGACAAAAAGACAAAACAAACAACGTTGGACAATGTTTTTAAGCCAGGCCCATCCTTACCAGCGAAAAATTATGAGAGTGATCTAAATGTTACCATTTTACCAATGAATGTATTTATGTTTTTAGTTTAAATTAAATAAAAAGATATGTTTTATATTTAAAAAGTTTAGAACCGATCCCATTCAATTTGTATGAATTTTTATTAGAATAATTGATTCGTCACGGCTTTTCGCTCTTCGCTTTACGACCAACTTTCGTGGAACGAATTTAGGCCGTAAAGCTAGGCATGAGTGTATTTTCGATTAAATTAATTTCAAGCCTTCGTTGAATTCACTTTTTTATTTTAATATTTATAATTTTTTTAAATTTTTTTTAAAAGTAGAAAAAATTATAGCCCACCAAAAAATAGTTTCTTTTAATAAATGCAAGAATTCAGCGCATGAGCCTACGTATTGCAAAATTAAATTCACAGTTTTGTAAAATGCCTATGCTACATTAAAGGACTCTCTACAAATTAAATTGACTCGTTTGAACACCGCTAAGAATTGCTTTTAAATGACGGTGCAGTAGTCTCTGAGACGTTTAAACTGTTTGGCTCGTAATAGAAATGTTCTTTTCGTTGTTTTATGCCTATTTACGCTTTTTACAGGACATCCGGTAAAACAAGCTACAACTTGGCACGCCCACAACCCAATACTAGTACCCCGTAGCAGTATCCAGACAATGCCTTGCTTTATATTTCTCACACGTTCCAATTACACACACACAAACAAACACACATACATATGAAAATGTAAGGACTCGCAATATAATAGCGTGCAAAAGAGCTACTTCATCGTTCAGCGGAAGTGATTGAAGGTGTGCTCGTATTTGTGTACACATATACATATAAGCGTTTTATTTTATACATATGTGTGCGTGTGTGTGTGTGTTTGTATTTTTCGCATACAAAATGGCAGCGACTTATATGCGAACTTTGAGTGCAGGTCGAGCCATTCTGGCATACATTAAGGCGCACCAGGACCCGAGACTAGCCAGGACCTTAAACCTACACAAGAACGACCCGACCCATAAGCCGGCAGCCGCTTTGATTTTTCTTAGCTTGAACAGACCGGACCGTGCGCCAAAGTGCTAAACTATGTTGCCGGCTTTTAAGTGGTTCAGTGGCACCTTTTAACCTTTTTCTTTTTTGTTGCCTACCTTTCTATGCTACGCACTGCTTGCCACATACAACATGTGGCAGGCATATGTGTGTGTGTGTGTGTGTTTGTGGCACGACAAACGTTTTCAATTAGCAGTTCATGCATTTTTTAAGGTTAATGAAATATGCAAAGGAATTTTAAATACATACAAGCA
>JBAMAX010002330.1:0-82904 GCA_037043745.1 Chymomyza amoena | reverse complement strand
GTACGCAGACCACCTGGCTATCATAATGACGGGTAAATACGAAAGCACCATCAGAGAGATGACGTAAATGCTGTGCCCTGTGGAAACCTCCGCTGGCAACAATGGTTCACGGATGGGTCCAAAACTAAGCAGGGCGTAGGTGTTGGAATCGTTGGACCAAACATCAGAAGCTCTACCGCAATGGGCATCTGGCCCAGCGTCTTTTAAGCGGAGATTCATGCCATAGAGATCTGCGCTTTTAGTATTCTTCTCAAGGGAACTAGGGAGCAAACATATGCATTGTTTCAGATAGCCAAGCTGCTGTTAGGGTATTGTCATCCTGGCGCATCTCCTCTAGAATGATTTAAGAATGCCATAACTACCTCCAAACCCTGTACGCTCGGAACAAAGTCGTCCTATGTTGGGTGCCTGGACACTCGGGAGTGGATGGTAGCACGATCGCTGACGATCTAGCACGACAGGGTGCCTTCACCCTGACCACATCTCCTGCGCAGTTTTGTGGTATTGGTTGGTCCACAATCAAATCCATGATAAACAAATGGGCCGCAGGAGAACATAGGAGATAGGTTCTTCATTCCTGGGCTTCGTCAAACAAAAGTGCTTGTCAAACCTCTGGCTACGATCAAGACAAAGGTCTTGGCAGAGCGGACCTAAAGCTCCTGGTAGCTTACCTACCTGACCACCACACTGTTAGACACCATCTACATAAAATTGGCCTTTCGGACTCTTCAGAGTGCAGGCTCTGGTCTAGAAGACGATAAAACCACCAGTCTCTGTGGCTGCCCAGCTCTGGTATGGGACAGAGCCTGTCAGATGGGAAAGGAACGGATTAGTCCATTCCATCTCAGGTCAGTACCAACAAAAGACCTACTGCTATTCATGCGGAAAGTCTTTTGCTTTAACTTAAGGGTATGGTACAAAAGACCTTTTGGTCGCAGTGCCCCACTTCTTTGAGAGGGACCCTTTTTACGGAAAAAAAATATATCGTCCTTGAACCAGGAAGCACGCGTTGCTAACTAAACTAGGAGGAAACACTCTTCTTGGTGTAGATCTAGATATCTTTGGTGTTCCCACTGTCTGTATTATTCAAAATTTTGATCATGAAACAAAAAATAATCTGCTGGATAGTATTCAAAAGTAGTTCGACCGAATTTCGGTAGCAAGAGCGGTGCAATTTAGTGCAACCGGTCAACCTGAGCCATGGTATTGGGGAGCCTTCCCACGAGACATTTACCAATCGTCTGAGAGAGCAAGCACATTGATTTCCCTGAAGAGGCTGTTAAGAGGCGTCTTCGTAATACAAGAAGAAGATACATTTCAAGCAACGCTACGGCATTAAATTCTATGTAAAACTCGCAAAAGCCGCAGCGGAGAATAATTAAGGAAGACTGGTGGTCTAACTACCATGAGCCACTCAACAGTATTCGAGGGGTATAAGCTGTTCCGGGAGGAACGGAAGCTCATCGAGGACCGGCACATAAATAATCCAAAGATTTTAAATGAGCTAGAGCTAGAAACGGTAACGTCATACAATTTAAAGATATTTCTAGCAAAGCGCAGGTTTACCACATTGACTCATCCCTGTCTCTTTTCTGGTCTCAAGCGGAAAGAAACCCTATATAGAATATCATGGACGTCCATGGCGCCTTGGACGTCTTCTACGGATCTATATCGGGTTTCTTTCCGCTTGAGACGAGGAAAGAGACAGAAGTCCGCTCGGGTGCCAGAAAGCGGAAAGCGAAATTCAGAAGGAGTAGCATTACTTCGAAGCACAAACATGATATTTTAAGGACTTGTACCGATAAATCAATAACAAAATTTTACTTAATTTGATGAATAAAGGTAAACCATTTCACCATTTCCGATTGTGGTGGTGATTTGAAAGACGCCTATTTAATTTTCATTTGGCATGCATTGACCCATTTCTCATGAGAAGCGCGCAGGGACCGGAGCCCTCTTTTCTGCTTTTTTTGCCAATACAAACCCAGTAATTAATTATTTTCTAATAGATAAAAAAATAAATATTACCTTACTTATACAATTGTTATTAATCTGAACTTTTTACTTAAAAATATGAATCGCTTATAAAAAGTAAATTTTCAACAGGCCACCTATAATATATAAAGCTTTATTGGAATTATATTTTTCATTTAAAGAAAGCTCATTAAATAAATTACTCTTAAGAAGAAAAAAGTTATTTGCTTTGCAATGAAAGTATATTTGCATAAAAACGAATATTGCATATAAATTTTCTCATGAAGAGGCTAAGCTGGTATACAATGAATTACTCCAGTGCTATATAAAAAAACTAAAAATGATTTATAGACCGCCAAATTATATGAGTAATAAAGAAAATGGCTGCCAATACAATAAAAAATTAAGAAAGTTTGTTGAAAAAGTTGAGAGCTCTTTTGGTGGTGCCCAAGGAATTTTGTAGAGCTAAATCTGTATTACTGAAATTTTAAGTATTTGTTTTACTATTTACAACGTAAATAGTCCTCCGTGCTCCAGAAAACGAATCCAAACCTTTTATTTGAATTCGTTTTAAAACCGTGTGTTTAGTGCTCCAAATATCACCAAATCAAATTTTTCGTGTAGTTGCAATTGGAATAGAAAAGAATTTACCGAAGCACGGAAAAACCTATAAAATAAAATTTTTCGATTTGGATTTTTCGCTTTCCAGAGCATTTCTGATTATTATAAATTATAAAATAGTGTTCAACATTTAAACGTATCAGAACAAATAAAAAAATGGCGTACGTAAAGTCGGGCGCAGACGACTTTGGGATTTCCTGTACCATTAGCTTGCAATAAAATCCGGTTCCTTCATAAAAAACCCAAAAACAAAAGAATTTTTAAGCAAACATT
Organism: Chymomyza amoena; assembly: GCA_037043745.1. Lineage (NCBI taxonomy): Eukaryota > Metazoa > Arthropoda > Insecta > Diptera > Drosophilidae > Chymomyza > Chymomyza amoena. The sequence continues at coordinate 80,036 of JBAMAX010002330.1, read as the reverse complement.
TTTTTTTGACCAATTGTTCCTATGGAAGCTATATGATATAGTCAACCGATTTCGATCAAATTTGACACAGTGCTTTAAAACCTTAAAAAAGATCTGAATGCCGAATTTAGTTCAAATATCTTTACAAACAGACGAAACACAACGAATTTGGTATAAAAACGTTTTTTTGGACCAATTGGTCCTATGGGAGCTATATGATATAGTCAACCGATTTTGATCAAATGTAGTACAGTGCTAAAAAACTATAAAAACTTACAATTACCAAATTTGGTCACAATATCTTAACAAACAATAGAAACACAAAAAATTGTGTTCAAAAATGATTTTTTGGAAGATCGGCTCGATAATAATAGCCCTATGGGTGCTATATGGTATAGTCAAACGATTTTGTTCAAATTTGGTACATTGCTTAAGTGCTATAAAAAATTTCCAAACGCCAAATCTGGTTACGATATCTTTATTAAAAAACGAAATATAGCGATTTTTTCTCAAAAAAAGTTATTTTGGCCGATCGCTCCTATGGGAGCTATATGATATAGCCATCCGATTTTGATCAAATTTCCCAGTGTTTGGGAACTATAAAAAACTGTGGAATGCCAAATAAAAAAACGAATTTTTCATCTAAAACTTTTTTTTTCGGGTTCGTCTGAAACACCCCTAAGGGAGCTATATAATTTGACCCCGATAACAAAAAAATAAAAATAAATTTTCTCATATGGAATAATATGGGATATAATGACAAAGTTTGGTTACCCTAGCTCTTACCATTTCTGAGATCTAGGAGTTCAAAAGGACAGACGGACGGACAGACGGATCATATTTTAGGTAACTTTGGGGTGTGACCGACGTCTCTTTCTATATGTTACATACATTTTCGGCTTGCACAAACTTAATGTACCCTTTGTACCATACGGTACAGGGTACAAATATGCCAGGTAAAGATTTCGGAAGTGCTTTCTAGATTCGCCTGCAAATTTTATTCATCCGGAAGGTCCTTAAATAGCAGGAGTGATTATTCCGGATTTATTTTTCTTAAAGCAGTGATAAATTAATCCCACTCGCCATAGTCTTCGATTAAAAGATTTTTTGATGAAAATCCGACGTCCCCGAAAAGGTAAGTGACACCTTTTAACACTAATCGGTAAGGCCTTTGCTTGGAATTCTTGCTTAAGCAAGACACTGCTAATAGCACCTTATAGCCACAATCTTAATCCTCAACGCCACAGTTCGAGCACACTGTCGTCATCAGTTATCGTCACACCTTATCGTCCCAACTTAATGTCAAATGTCATCGTTACAGCTTCATATTACGATCGATTTAAACACGCTACACATAAGACACTATAGTAACTCAATTACAAGTCCTTATGTATTAGGATTATTACTTATATACAAAGTGCTGCTGCATATGAGCATCCTTGAAGCATTATTAAATTCATATAGTATACCCAATTTTATGTTCCACTGTGTGACTTCTGACATTTGATCGTATCATTGCAAGAACAGCAAATTCTTCTGAAAACTGATTTGTTGCCCGCCACACAAAACATTTGCACAATCATAACCATATAGTAGTTGGTAGTAGTCTGCCCCAGCCCCTAAACCAAAGACAGCCCCCCCTGCGTACGCCCCATGTAATAAACTTAATATGAAAACTTTTCAATTTAACAAACGCCAAGAATGCCTGCTGAGCAGCGTAACGCAACAGCGGCGCAGAACTTGGAGGATGAGGCAGGGAACGGAGTCGTCGAACTACTACTACTAAACAGTATATATACATGACCATGGCCAACATGGCAGCCAGTAGCCAGTAGCTGGCCAAGTGTGCTGTATTAGTAGTAGTTGGCCATGGCAGATGAGCTACTGGCGACTGTGGACCGGCTAGCTACCCGGCTGATAAATCACAAATTCATTTGAGCGCGTATCAATGCGAGGCGAAGTCGAGGCGCGGCCAGATCCACAAACACACACACACACACGTCCATGGGGGCTACTGGATACTAAGTCTTCTTGTTTTTAGTTTTTTTTTAACCACTACCAGTATTCCATGTTGTAATTATTTTTACGCTCTTGTGCGAAATTTCAAATTCATTTCATAATTCAATGTAATGGCCGGACAACCGCAAAACGCAACTCTAATGACTGATGGGCCAATAAACTAAACGATTTTATGCATAGTCCGGAGAAGTGCGACAAGCCAAGTAATGAAATATAATTAGAAAAGCATTTAAAACACGCTGCCTAGGAGAAAGATTTGCGGAAAGTCCATCGGGAAACTTGAAGTGTGAGTGGGCTAACTAGAGAGAGCTTACTCGATATTAGAAATCCGCTTTGATTGCTAATTGCTTGTATGCTGTTCGTTCTAATCGCAAACTTGGCTCGTAAACAGGCCAACAAATTAAAGCTAATGGGACGAGTTTGATTTCTACGCGATAGAAGTGAGAATTGCATTAGTAATTTGAGTCACTTGGAAATGTAAATAAGGCTTTAAGGATTTGCACCTCCCACTCGTAAGCAAAGCTTTTACAATGTGGGCATTGGCGTGACGTTACGCTTGTACGAGAAAAGAAACTAAACTTAAAAAAATTAAACTGACGCAGCTGCTTTTTAGCAAATCAAAAAATTTGAACCTCCTACTCCTAAGTACGCTTATACAATATGAGCATTTGCGTGACGTTACACTTATAGGAAAAACAAATAAACTTAAAAAAATGTAACTGTCGAAGCAACTCTCAAGCAAATTTTACAAATTGCACCCCCTACTCATAAGTAAAGCTTTTACAATGTGGGCATTGGCGTGACGTTACGCTTATACGAAAAAATAAACTAAACTTAATACAATAAAACTGTCGCAGTAGCTCTTATGAAAAAAAAAATTTTAAATGTGACTCACCAGCTCTCTGGCTCTATCAAAAATCTATTATAATTATCTATTAAAAGTTAAAATCAATGGCGGAATACAAAATCGCAAATTTCAGCAATAATGGTTTGAAGCAATTTTAGCCAATTTTGAAAGTTAAAGAGTTTTTAATTTAACTCTGTCTTTATTTAATAACCTTAGTAACTGGCGCGACTTTACATGGCGTGCAGTTACCTCAAATTGCCATTAAAATTCTTTATTAAAAACTTTTTTTTTAACTATTTATTCCTTTATAAATTCTACTATAAATTCCTCCTAAAATTTAATTTATTAAAATTTAGAACATCTTAAACCAAAAAATGATTTATTATAATTCTAGAGCGTCCAGCTGGAACTACTAAAGTAAATAAAATTCCTGCGAATTGTAAATAAACAAAAAAAAAATAATAATAATATAATAATTACAATAGTAAGGTTTAAAATAAGTTTCAATGGTATCGCTTATGATACCATATATAAAGGTTAGAAAGGAATACATGTATGGTATATTTTTGTGATGTGCTTAGAAACTGAGTAGCTTAACTTTTGTAGAAGATTCTAAATAACTAATGTCGAGGATAGATTACAGAGGCTTTCGCTTGAGATCGGTCGAATATTATGTTCAAATATGCGAACCGAAATACAAGTATATTTTATACCCGCATCAAAAGTCCAAGCCTATTTAATTATGTTTTGCACTTCTTGGGTTTGGAATTGTTTTTCAAAGAACCTAGTTAGAGATAGCGGATACCTGGAAGCCAAAACAGACTCTTGTGAAGCTAGCAGCCGGTGCTCCATAATTTAAGTTTGAACTTTAACCTATCTTAACCACCTAGTCGGGTATAGTAGTGAACCTATATTTTTCGAGAACAAAATTACAACTTTCTTTGGCTGCTTAACAGTGCAAACTCAAGGCTCCAGAAATCCAATGTATAAGACGGAGAGGAAATTTCGAAAGCTTTGGTAAACCAATTTTTTTTCACTCGAATCCGTTTCAGAGGATTTGGATCCGGGTATGCCCCTGGATTCGATTGTTCCTTATAGAGTTCCACGAGCATAACGTTCATGTAATTATAAGGAGGGAGAAAAATCTTGGTCTTCAGCTGGTCTCAGTGAATACAGGACTCAAAAAGAGTATAGATCTTTCATAGCATCCCCAAGAGAGAGATTGCTCATCTGCAGGTTTCTCCCACGAGCATATCAAATGGTAACAAAGACCAGTGCGGAAACAAGCTACAAAAAATGACGGTGGGACTCGACTTTTATACCCCTGTACCGTATGGTCCATGGGTATATTAAGTTTGTGCAAGCCGAAAATGTATGTAACTATTTCATAGAAAGTGAGATCAGTCGGAGACACCTCCAAAGTTACCTAAAATATGATCAGGGTGAGAATAGAGAAGTCGATATACCCATGTCCGTCTGTCCGTCCGTCTGTCCGTCCGTGCAACGCCTAGATCTCAGAGATGGTAAGAGCTAGAGTTACCAAACTTTCACATTAGATCCCATATTATTCCATAGGAGGCAAGTTTATTTTATTTTTTTGATTTCGGGGATAAATTATATAGCTCCCATGGGGGTGTTTGAGACGACCTCGAAAAAAAAAGCGTTTTAGATGAATAATTCGCTTGTTTATGAAGATATCGTAACGAAATTTGGCAATCGAAAGTTTTTTATAGTTCCCAATCACTGTACCAAATCAAAATCGGTTGACTATATCATATAGCTGCCCATGAGAACCGATCGGCCAAAATAACTTTTTTGTAGAAAAATTGGCTATATTTCGTTTTTAATAAAGATATCCTAACCAGATTTGGCGTTTGGAAATTTTTTAGACCACTTAAGCAATGTGCCAAATTTGAACAAAAATCGGTGGACTATATCATATAGCTCCCATAGGTACCTGATCTTCCAAAAAATCGATTTTTTAACTTAAATTTGTTGTGTTTCGTTTGTTTGTTTGTTAAGATGTTGGGACCAAATTTGACATTCGTTAGTATTTTATAGTTCCTAGCACTGTAACTCAATTTAATCCAAATCGTTTGACTAGATCTTATAGCTCCCATTAGGACCAATCGGTCCAAAAACACGCTTTTTATACAAAATTCGATGTGTTTTGTTTGTTTGGGAAGATATTTGAAACAAATTTGGCATTCAGATCTTTTTTAAGGTATTTGGGCTAATTCGTGTCAAATTTTATTGAAATCGGTTGACTATATCATATAGCTCCCATAGGAACGATCGGTCAAAAAAAAAAATTTTTGCTTAAAAATTCTTCTGTCTTTTGTCTTTTTTGTGAAGAAATCGGACTTTTATTACAAGCTAGTGGCGTACTATGGGTATCCTAAAGTCGTCCGCGCCCGACTTTACGTCCGCCATTTTTATTTTATTTATAAATTCCTCCTAAAATTTAATTTATTTAAATTTAGAAAAACTGGTAAAAAAGTATGATTATATTATAATTCTAGAGCGTCCTATTAAAGTAAATAAAATGGTAAACATTATCCAGCGAATTGTAAATAAACAAAAAATAATAATAATAATTACAATAGTAAGGATTAAAATAAGTTTCAATGGTTTCGCTTATGTGATACCATATTTAAAGGTTAGAACGGAATACATGAATGGTATATTTTTGTGATATGCATCGAAGTAACTTAACTTTTGAAGAAGATTCTAAATAACTAATATCGAGGATAGATTTCATAGGATTTCGCTTGAAATCGGTAGAATATCATGTTCAAATATGCGAACTGAAATGCAAGTATATTTTTGACCCGCGCCAAAAATCCAAGCCTATTTAATTATGTTATGCATTTCTTCGTCTAGGAATTGTTTTCAAAGAACCTAGTTCTAGATAGCCGACACCTGGAAGCCAAACAGACTCTTGTAAAGCTAGTAGCCAATGCTCCATAATTTAAGTTTGAACTTTATCCTATCTTAAACACCTATTCGGGTAGATAGGCCTAAATTTTCTGAGAATTTTCTGTGGTTGCTGAACAGTGGAACTCAAGGGTTCAGAATCGAATATAAATTTCGAAAACTTTGGTAAACCATTTTTTTTTCATTCGAATCCGTTTCAGCGGATTTGGATCCCGGCTTTGCCCATGGATTCAATTGTTCCTTATAGAGTTTCACAGCATAACGTTCGTTTAATTATAGGGAGGAAGAAAATTCCTGGTCTTAAGCTGGTCTCAGTGAATACAGGCCTCAAAAAGAGTCTAGATCTTTCATGACTCAAATTATTAAGTAAGCACAAGAAATTGGCATCTCCAAGAGAGACCACTTATCTTTGGGTTTCTCCCACGAGCGTATCAAATGATAACAAAGACCAGTGAAAGGACTGAGTTTTTTTTTATTTGTAAAACTTATCTATATTTTGAATTTCCAGAGTCGGGATATCCCTTAGCCCGATATGTCTCAAATAGGACGGGTTGTTTCAAAAACGAAAGCACGATTGCAAGCGGGAGCAGATTTAGTCTAAGGGTCTAAGTTTCACTCATCGTTTCTATTGGGAGTATCTGGAATCTAAGATGTAGTTGGATACACTTATGGATGCCTACATACAAAATAAAATGGAATGATTTCGCTGCTTTGTAGTTTCCCAAGCTTCTTCAAAAGTCACAATGCGACATTAAAGCTTCTGGGATATAAGTTCTCTTCTTACTAAAGTGATTAGATTCACGGCAGATGCTATTCTTGAGAATATGTTTTAAAAAATAAGGTTTCAAGAAATTGTTCCATAAAGTTTCTTTTAAAGTGGTCCAGAGTCGGAATATCCCTTAGCCCTATTTGTCTCAAATTGGACCTACCATTTCCCAGAGAATAACGGCTACTCTGACCGGTTGCTTCAAAAAAAATGGCGGACGTAAAGTCGGGCGCGGACGACTTTAGGATACCCTGTACCACTGGCTTGTAATAAAGTCCGATTTCTTCACAAAAAACCAAAAACAGAAGAATTTTTAGCAAAAATTTTTTTGACCGATCGTTCCTATGGGAGCTATATGATATAGTCAACCGATTTCAATAAAATTTGACACAGTGCTTAAATACCTTAAAAAAGATATGAATGCCAAATTTATTTCAAATATCTTTACAAACAAACAAAACACATCGAATTTTGTATAAAAAACGTGTTTTTGGACCGATTGGTCCTATGGGAGCTATATGATCTAGTCAAACGATTTGGATTAAATTTGGTACAGTGCTTAGGAACTATAAAATACTCACGAGTGTCAAATTTGGTCCCAATATCTTAAAAAACAAACGAAACACAACAAATTTTGTTAAAAAATCGATTTTTTGGAAGATCGGACCTATGGGAGCTATATGATATAGTCAACCGATTTTGTTCAAATTTGGCACATTGCTTAAGTGGTCTAAAAAATTTCCAAACGCCAAATCTGGTTACGATATCTTTATTAAAAAACGAAATATAGCGAATTTTTCGTTAAAAAAGTTATTTTGGCCGATCGGTCCTATGGGAGCTATATGATATAGTCAACCGATTTCGATCAAATTTGGTACAGTGATTCGGAACTATACAAAACTTTTGAATACCAAATTTCGTTACGATATCTTCATAAACAAACGAATTATTCATCTAAAACGCTTTTTTTTGTCGAGGTCGTCTCAAACACCCCCATGGGAGCTATATAATTTATCCCCGATATCAAAAAAATAAAATAAACTTGCCTCCTATGGAATAATATGGGATCTAATGTGAAAGTTTGGTAACTCTAGCTCTTACCATCTCTGAGATCTAGGCGTTCACACGGACGGACAGACGGACAGACGGACAGACGGACAGACGGACAGACGGACAGACGGACAGACGGACATGGGTATATCGACTTCTCTATTCACCCTGATCATAGTTTAGGTAACTTTGGGGTGTCTCCGACGTCTCCTTCTATATGTTACATACATTTTCGGCTTGCACAAACTTAATATACCCTTAGTACCATACGGTACAGGGTATAAAAAGCACGATTGTAAGCGGCAAGGTAAGGTCTAAGTTTCACTCATCGTTTCTATTAGGGGTTTCCGGAATCCAGGATATAGCTGGATACTCTTATAGAAGCCAAGATCCATCTATGTCTTTAAGAATTCACCATACAAAATTAAATGGAATGATTTCGTTGCTTTGTAGTTTTCCAAGCTTTTTTAAAAGTCACAATGCGACATTAAAGCTCCTGGGATATAAGTTCTCTTCTTACTAAAGTGATTAGATTCACGGCAGATGCTATTCTTGAGCATATGTTTTAAGAAATAAGGTTTTAGAAAATTGCTCCATAAAGTATTTATTAAAGTGTTCCTAGTCAACTTAATTCTATCAGCGAATCCCGTATCAAATTCCTTACCAGTTTTCATCCTATAATACATCCCCCGATTACCCATGTAGAACCTCATTTCCCGACAGCCTGCGTAGAGGCATAACCAAATCGAGCTGTATGAAATTTTTGTTCCAACTAAAATACTTCACCCATCGTAAAAATCGATTTCAAGTTTTGAGATTCGGCTTCTAATTCTTAATTTTTAAATAATAAAAACTTAATGTGATCAGAACTGTTCTCTTAATATTCAAAAGATATTCTTTCAAGATACAAAAAAACATTACCTGTCGATATAGTCCGATATCGAGTTCCTATCTGCACTCAGATAAGAACACGCAAGTACGCAAGTGGCGTTGGATCGGCCATGGTCTTAGAAAAGACCGAAGCAGCATAGGCAGGATATCTTTGCAATGGAACCCCCAAGGAAGCAGACGAGTGGGAAGGCCAAAGGCAACCTTGGGTCGTATAATACTAAACGAATTGTCTCTACACAACATCAGCTGGGACACATCAAAGCAAACTGCGCCAAATAGAGTCTGGTGTTCTTGTTGAAACCCTAAGCTCCCTAGAGGAGTACTAAATGGAAAACAATTAGTCTAATATCGATAGAAGCTAACTCAATGAATCCTGAGTGTGTACAGGCTTTTATTACTTTAATCAAGAAATATGTTTTAAATTTTAGGAATCGTTACCACGGATCATAAAATGGAAAAAAAATTAATGATAAAAAGTAATAGTAAAGATTCTCTTAAGTCAGTTTGTTGGAGTCAAGTACCTGTTTTGGTGAAATCAAAGAAACAAATTTCTGAATTTCCTTAGTCTTGATATGTTCCAGTTGGATTACTTAAGATGCTAACTTTATGTAGTAAGCTACGGGCTTTATTTTCAATAACAATTTTGTTTTTGCACCTGCGTTAAGATAGTGAAGTCTCTATAGTAGCTAAAGCAGCCACAACCCCTTCACTCCTTATGTCCTTGCCGACAAAAGAAAAATTTGCTCTACTTATCGTCATCAAATTCTATGAATCATATCAAATCTGCTATTCATGTTGAGGTGTGCCTTATGTGATATACTCTTAACAAACCGCCAAGTCAAATATCACGTTTTGTAAACCACATATATCAAAGACCACTTAAAAATTCCAATAAAAGGTTATCTCAAAAATATTTATATTAAATTTAACGCCACAAATCAAAGAAACAAGAAATATTTGCCGACACTCGAGGCCAAAACGAAACTAAACAGCTATTAAGCGTTATGCCAAAAAAAAAGAGTCTATGACAAAAGACGTTATCGAAATTTACAAGAAATACAATAAGAAATTCATAATAATGGGTTAGACAGAGCTATAACAAAATCAATTACAAAGAGATTTCTCTTTTGATAACAACAAGCAAAAAGACCAAAAAGTTGGTAATTGAATACAACCAACCATTTGGCTGAGAGTCTAGCCAGACTAGAGACACACAGAGGTGAGGTGTGCGCCGATCTTGTACAGAATCTGCATATTCATGCCGCAGACATGAGCACAATGGATCCAAAAAGTACCGCCACTGACACGCTGTCTGATGGAGAGAGGGTAGGACCAAAGGCGGCAGGCAAAGTGCTGCTCCAGCTGACAAAAGTTACATCGGAGCAACTAATTGAGTGGGGCAGACAATGTGGCATAGATACGGGTCACATTTTGTGGCAGTTTTTGCGCCTAGAGCAACGACGCTTGGAATGCAAATGTCGATGGCGATGATGACGATGATGAGGCTGAGGTAGCCCGCCGCCACCGCCCTCAGACGCACTCAGACTCCGGGGCATGGTGGTTACTTTAAAGAGTCACACGCGCTGCTTAAGTATCTGCGGCTCAAATCAATCTTATCAAGCATATAAGATACATGCACAACAATTTTCGATTTCTTATACATATATACATACATATGTATATATGTAAGTTGTTGGGTTTTTGTTTTTGTCTTTTTTTGGTTCTAAACAATTCCAATTCCAAGCAGCAAAGGCGAAACAAAACCAAAAACCAAAGCCAATACATTTGCGGCTGTCACCTAAGCTATTAACCTGATTTTCTAGATTTTCAATCAAGTCAAAAACCAAAAATGAAAAAAAAAAATACACACACAAAGATACAAAAATACAGACAAAACACGCACACAATAAAGGAGAAAGAATGACTACAACAACAAAAGGCCAGAGAGCTTCGTGCCGCCATATCTACATACCAAAAAGTATCTTAGCAACAACCACAATGGCTATAATCCGGTATTGTATCTTGTATGGATCGTCGTCGTCGTCGTCGACGTTCGTCGCTTGTTGGCTGACTGGCTGGCTGGATATGCTGGCTTAGAGCGTCTGACAGACGGCCAGACAGACCTATAGACAGACATTCTGGCATTATTATAAAGTCAAATTTTGTTTCGTTTAAATGCGATCTTTACGCTGAAAGCGTGTGTCCCTTTTTTCCCGAAAACCCAAATAAGAGAAAGAGCAAGTCCCAAGTCCCAACAAAAATTGAAAAATCCCGAAAACAAAAAGGCATTTTTTTGATTGAAATCAATTTAAATTGTTTTCTAGAAAAGCCGCCGGACCAACCAACACACAAGACACTAAATACCAAAAATGGTGCAAAGGCTAAACACGACAAAAGGGGTACAAAAGTATCCACAAGATACTTTACACAGGTACTCGACAGCTATCCAAAACCAAAACATATCACATCCAGCAAATATAGTCATGCATATGTCCAACTGTTGGCAGCTATTTAGATGGATTAACTCAAATCCAATGCATCGGAATCAATGTGAGAATTAAATATGAAAGATCTTGGCGGCTCAACGAAACACGCGTAGGTGCAATGTGCTAGGGGATTTGTGAAGATGTGGAGATGCCTTTATGATATAGTAGGATGCGTTGACGTTCATCATGCTGGTCTTCGTAAGCTGTGGAATATTTCATCTAAATATGACGTGAGGATTTGTTTTATTTTTTTTTTTGTAGCTTGTCGCCTAGACAGCCTTAAGCAAAAGAGTTCTGAAGTTGATTTATTCATGGCAGTTTTGATATATATAGTAGCATAGTTTTAAAGTTTGGAATACCTATGGTACATTTACACGGCATTTTAAGCTAATTTCAACATTTTTTTTGTCAAATTTAAATAAAACTAACCAGCTGTTATGTTTTTTGTAAAAGAACTCCTCCTCCTGCCTCTACGATCTCCCTATGATTAATTTCTGTAAAACGAATTTTCTATATTTTGACTTGTATTTAAGCTCTTGTCTAGAAAAAGTATCCAGTAAATAATTTATTCTACCTTTCATTCTACTGACACCAAACAATTTTCTTAACTAGACGGATTTGCATCCTGCTCACTTCGCTTAACACTCTTAATATAATTAAACCTTGTTTAAGTTTATAGGTAGTGCTGAAAATGAGTCCTAAAAGAAATTTATTTATTTTATTTTACTTTAACAAATTAAATCTAGTATTTAATAATAAACTTAATACTTATTTACCGAGCTCTAGCTGCTGGCGCCTTCGACAAAAGAAATTTAATATATACAAGTGTATGCAGTATTTGAGAGTTCAATTATCGTTCGTACTAAACGAAATCGATTGATACGATTAAACAAGTGAAAACTAAGTGATATTGCAAGCAAAAATACGCTATCGCCACCTAGCGACAAAAACTTGACAATGACGAATTTCTTTCATTTAGTAGAGAGAAACTAAAAGGTCTCAAAAATAAGTCCTAAAAGAAATGTAATATGTATAGTATATGAAGTAGTTAAGATTTAAATTTGGGACCGTACAAACTAATTTGATTGACAAATTAAAACAAAAACTTATAGAACAACTTGATGATGATGAAAAACTCTTTCATTTAGTAGGGCGAAACAAAAAAGTCGCTGAAAATAAGTCCTAAAAAAATAAAATCTATCCTAAGGTATTTGAGATTTCAATCTATGTACAAACTAAATTGATTGATACGATTGAATCAAATTAAATAAATTGCAAGCAAAAATACTCTGTCGCTCCCTAGCGACAACAACTTGATGATGATGTTGAAAAACTCTTTTAATCAGTAGGGGGAAAAAAAAAACTTAGAAAATATGTCCTTAAAGAAATATAATATATTCGAGTGTTTCTTGAGACTTCAGTTGAGGAACTTTGTACAAACTAAGTTAATATTGATATATTCTGTAATTTAAAGTTGATAATGTATTGGTAACAAGATTGGAGGCGACATCTAGCGACAAAAGAATGCTGACGTCATCTAGCGGATATTGTAAGTAGAGGTTGAGAGCTATCGATAGCACTATCGGCCAGATATTTTCAATAATGCACGACGTGCCCTCGATAGTTTGGTGTTTTTTGATAATGCCAGTTCAATGCTAAAAGCGTGCGAAATATTTATTAAAAATTAGAAATCAATGCTTTGCCCACACGTTGAATCTGGTGGTTCAAGATAGTCTAAAATTCAGTAACGACGATTTAGTAAAAGCTTTGTTTACAAAGTGTAAGACCATAGTCAGATTTTAAAAAAAAACAAAGCACCATAGCGGACGAAAAATTTAAAATGGTCCAAGGAGACTTCTCTTATAATTTGCTACAAGAAATGCCAACAAGATGAAACAGTTTCTACCGAATGATCCAGCAATGATACAGTTCTATTATCCACCTTTTAGGGCTGAAGAAATCAATATCTTAAAAGATGTAGAAAAAATATTGTAATTTTTGCAACAGCAATTGAAAAGATTTCTGGTGGAAAATATATGACTCTTTCGCTGATAATACCCATGGCATATGGGCTCTACCGCAAAGTGAAAAATCTTTTACCACAACTTCAAAATTTGCAAAGAAAAAATATGCAAAAATAGAGTCTATAAAAAAAGTTTATAAATTTATGAGTTACGGTCAGTAACTAGGATGGCTACTATATTGGATACAAGACTAAAAAAGAACGGTTTTCAGTATAATTCAAATGCTGAACAAGTATCAGGAATTTTTAAAATGAGCTAAAGAATTTGTCAGTCAAAGAAAACCCTGTCAATTCGAACCCGGCAACGGAGACCATAACTGAGGAAACATTATTTGATTTTTTAGATGATAGACCCACAAGCAAACACTTAAACACACGATCAGATGCCATTATTATTAGAAGACAATATTAATATAATATCTAGAGAGAGCTATAGCCGCCCAAGACATCGATCATTTCAGGTGAACCAAACGGATTTTCTCTTGCTTAAAAGGTTGTTTTTAAAATACTTGTACATCCCGGCAACATCCGTTGAGTCCGAAAGAGTATTTAGCAAAGCGGGCCAAATTGTTTCGGAGAGGTGAACCAGGCTCAACGAAGAAAATATGAACATTCTTTTATTCTTGAACCAAAACTTTAAGATCAAAAAACATTAATATCGTATATGAATTTTCTTGTTTAAAAATTAAACAAACTTTAAATACAAACCAAATATGTATATTATTGTTGATAGTACTATCGTCAACTATCGATGATTGTGAAATTACTATGGGGCCGACTATCGATGGGGCCGACTATCGATAGTTCTCCACCTCTAATTGTAACTAGAACTAGTAAGACGACGTCTTCGAAAAACACTTTCATTTAGTAGAGAAAAAAAAATATTTTTGAAAGGAATTTTAAGTATTGCATTACATTAAATTTAAGAGAATCATTTTACCAAATGGCAGATCCCTATGATGAGTCCGGATTTGACGACTTTAAGCGAGATAAACTAAATTTATAGTAAACTAGCTGACCCGACAAACTTTGTTAAGTAATATAAATTATTTTTTGTGTAGAAAAAAAAAACTTATCTAAGATCTACCCAATATGCACACAAAAGTTCATGAGAATCGGTCCATCGGTTTCGTAGGAGTATGGTAAAAATTTAATAAAAGTTGTAGGGGTGGACAACCCTTATAACTTAAGGGTATGAAAAATAGATGTTGGCCGATTTTCAGAGCTACCCAATAGGCACACAAATTTTCATGAGAATCAGTCCAGCCGTTTCGGAAGAGTATGGTAACTAACATTGTGACATGAGAATGCTATATATAAGATTATTTTTTGAGTATTTGTAAGTATAGTTAGTTACTTTCCTTTATTTTTATTATTTTTAAGTTTTGCTTAAAGTTAGTCATTGTAGTTTACAGAGTTAGGTAAATAATCTTTTCAACTGAAGCATAGAATGGTATAGTATGAATAATTATTTTAGGTGTATTATCGTTATATAGCCGAAGAAAAATGAAAAAAAAACTTTAACAGATAGAATCTATAGATTATTATATTAAAAGCCAACCATAATTATTTTAATAAGTCTCTTATAGAACTTCTAACTCGCAAGACTTCGAAGCTTCTGAAGCTTTTGCATAGTATTTATGTTTACTATGGGGCTCTTACGGGGCATTGTCTTATTGGTAAACACGCCAATAGATTTGGCATGCCGCATTTTGACTACTGTAGAAGCTGTCAGGAGGTAGAAGATGAGGAAACAGTGGATCACCTACTGTGTGGATGCATGGCACTATGCAGGAGGAGACTAAATATACTGGGTGTCGAAACTATTGGGAATATTACTGAATTCGCAGAAATCAGTATAAATAAGATTAATTCGTTTATTAAATCGACAGGTTGGTTCAAAGAGGATACAGGAGAGACTGACTCAAGTAGCATCACAAAGGGCCTTTCATAGGACAAGGTGTGCCGGAATGACAACCACTTCTACCTATCTATGTTTAGTAAAGCAATTTTTCGACTCATTCGATATAATAACTTTTGCAACAAATTTTTTAAAATTTCTATTGGGTTCAGCAGTTTCACATTTCTACATTTTATATTTTAGAAAATTTGACTGACACGACCACAAATACAAATATATTCTGAAGTTTCTATCTATTATATGAAAATGTATATTTTTTTGCCGAATGCAGCACGATGAAGTGAGCAGGGGGTGAGTCCCCTGAAAACCTACTTCAAAAGATGCTAAGCTATAAAAATTTATATTAAACTTTGATCTTGAAAAACATTTTGCGTACCGACAGATTGTTATTGAATTAGAATTCGATAGACAACAAATTTCGTTTTTATAAATATTAACTCCGAAAGACATTTTTTTACGAATGAATCTCGAAGTAATCTTCGAACTTCTTAAAGCTACTCAATTCGTTTCTATTGCTTCTATTTAAGTGTTGTACCCTACTAAATCAAAGAAAGATGCCATTAATATAATATGGAAGTAAAATATTTGTCAAAACGATTTTTTATTCCTAACTCTTCAACAGATTTGCCGATAACTATCAATTTGATAAATGTTAAAAAAAGATACAATATAATATTCTATTTTAATTTAAATCTTCAATAGTTTTTAAATTCCCAACACTTTAAAATAAATATATCATTAGTTCTGGCACATATAACTTAAATAATAAACCTTTTAAGCACCAGGAACTAATTTACAAAACTATCAAATGTAATTTGAGAATTAAAAATAACTAAAAGTAATCTGAGCTAACTCAAACGCATCAAAATGTTTTTTAATTTAAAAGATTCTATTCTGACAATGCAGCCAATAACTTTTTTCTACTGCTAGCCAGCCAAGCCCCTGTCTAGGCCATAAAATAGCTTTAAGAAAAACAATAAACAAAATGAATTGCAAATCTTATGAGTTTTGACCATATGAGAGAGGCCTTTATGCCATGACCATAACTGAAACGATTTTTATCATTTTAAGAAGTGAGCATATGAAATGCCATTAGTATGCCAATTTAAAGCTTTCTGTGGAAGTCCATAAAACGTACATAAATGTCGTCATGATTCAGAACGGGCCCCACACAGAACCAACTTTCCGGTAGACGCGACGGAAACTCAACTTAATGGCTATTAAAACTATAACTATTAGTTTGATGTTGGCTTCCGAGGGCTCCAAAAGTGAACCCAAAACGGAAACAAGGCGTAATGAGTCTTGTAAAACCAAGATACAAAAAATAAATTTAAAAAAGCAAAACAAAACACGATTTCGGATGAACTTTTAACCTTAAACGACATGTCGGGCGTCGGCATATTACAGGTGCACATGCCACACTCTGGACGTAGTCCGTAGTCCAGAAAACTGGACATATGCTCCCAAAAATGACAACTTTTTGGACAAGTGTCAAAGCGTGTGATTTATGCGCGCGCTTACCAAGAAGACCAACACACTCACACAGATACAAAAAGGCACACCACACACAGATACAGATACAAAAGTCAAACGGCGACGCATGCGCAATGACCCGTCGGTCAGGTTGGATATATTTTGGTTGGGTTTGGTTCGTCGACGTGGTCAGCGGGGAGCAGCGGGCTGCCGCAGCGGCTGGTTTGGAAAACAAATGTTAATCGCTTTAATCTCTCAAGTGCGCCGAAAATATACAATGTGGATGGGAATGACATTGACAACGACAGCGAGAAAGACACAGGAACGTTTCCGTCACATTGACGCTTGTCCAACTGCTGGACATGCTCTATAGAGAGATATGTGTGTGAGTGTGTGCGTGTGTATCTGTGTGTGGACATGTGTGTCGTCGCACTTGTAAGCAGCAGCAGAGGCAGCAGCAGCAGGTTGTCAGACATTGAAAACTGCCGACATGCCAAACAATTGCAACAACAACTTGCAACAATTTCTGGCGATAAGCGCAAAAAAATGCGTTTCTAATGCAATTGCAACAACAGCTGCCAGAGGCACAAATACACTCAGAAAAACAAAAACTACATTCCATGTGACTAAGTCACAACTTCTTTCAGTTCCTCAATAGAGCATTAATCAACCAATCTGGTACCCAAATCCGATTTCGATTTGTCAAAATGACAGCAGCGATCACATTAAATGGCATCAAAGTTGACTCTGTTGATTAGTAGAGCCGTCGGGTTGGTTGTTGAGCGGGTTGATTACTGAGTGGGAGACGCTACAATTTGAATTTCGGTTAAGTTAGTTGAACTGCTCGCTAGGAGCCGAGAATGACGCCCAGTGTTGCCAAACTTAAAAGGGAGTGAAAGGAATAAGATTTCAACATTAGAACTGCTTTTCGACTCCCGTACCACTGCAGTGTTTTTCAGGCAGAGATCACTGCAAACCGGGAGGCTTTAATAACAATAAGCAACCTACAAGTTCTAAATAAGAACATTTGTATCTATTCGGACAGCCAAGCGGATATTAAGTCCCTAGTTTCGATGACTTTGTGTATGAAGTCAGTGAATGACTGCCGCTTGTCTCAAGGGAAGATGGCTAAGCAGTTTTCAATTCACCTCATATGGGATCCAGGACATAGGGACTTTGAGGGAAATTGTATTGCGGATAAACTGGCTAGACAAGGAACCACCAGCATCCCATGGCCAGCTGTAAACTGAGAATACGAAATTTTTTCGCTCTCTGTGCTAATAAAACGTGGAATCGGATATCGAACACGTATAGAATATCGCAGCAAACTTGGCCGACATACTGCAGTAAAAGAAGCATAAAAACTTTGATGTCTGAATAGAGCCCAGTGCTCATCTGTTACCCGTGCGATCATGGGACAATGATTGGTAGAAAAAAACGCATCCAGGTTGAATGCTCCCCACCATGACTTCTGTCGAAGCTGTGGCGATGAGGAGGAGCTGGAGACGGTGGAACACTTCTTCTGTCACTGCCCTGGACTGGGCAGTAAAAAATTTAGGTTCTTACAGTCACACTTTCTAGACGATTTATCTCAGCTCTCAGAACAGAGTTCAAAATGATTTTTAAGTTTTATTCAGGCAGCCGGATGGCTTCCTCACCTTTTATAGGGGACCTCTCAAGTGGGGAAGAGTGGTGAAGTAGCTCACTCTAGCGGTATCGCAACGGGTCTATCCTTGGCCTAAGTGAGTTGAGATGTCAGTCTCAACTGCCGCCCTCACCTTACCTAACCTAACCTAAAAGGAACGATGATGTAGGGGGAGGTAGAGTAGTGTCAGGTTGACCGGCCGGAAAGCTGATGGCCGCACCTTATCTCCCTGATCTCTGTCCTTGCTGAACCCTTTTGAGGATTCGTCAAAAATGGGCCAGCTTCGCTATGCGCAGATTTGCCAGTAAGTCCAGACAATGGGTGCGTTTTCCAAGAAGTGTGAAATCACGCAGCAGGATTTGGATGCTTTCTACCTCTGACTTAGCTCTGACAGAAATTGTAACAAGCTCGCAGTCATTGGGCCAGTGGTGCGGCGCAACTCCTGTCACCATCCTGGTTTTGTTCTTGTGAAATCTTAGAAATTGGCTTTGTATTTATTATACCAGTCTCTTAAACTTCGTTCTGCCATATTCTTTTAATCACTCTCATTTCAGATATGACATCTTGAAGGTGTATTTTTATGTCCTTTGCGAGATTCATCGTCCGCTTATTCATTACCAGATACATCAGAGTAACCCAGCTGATGGTGATTAAGTAAAGGATGCGGCTTACGGCTATTACTGTGTTATGGATATCATGACTTTTCAAATACATTGCCTTGAGCCTCTCTTGGACTTCCGTACGAAGTGTCTACGACCTCTTACAAATATCTCAGCCATGTTACGGATAAGCTTACTACTTATGGTATGTGATCCTTGTGTGTAGATCCTTGATACATTGCTTGGACTTCAATCCAATCTGTTTTTTATACCACCGCCTACATCACAGCCTAATATAACACGACAGAGGTTTTTTGAAAATGTCTCGAATTTATGCTAGGTTTCTGAGATCTACATACAAGTTTATATGTACAGCCAGAGAAGGCCTTCACATATGTCTTACTAATCTATGATATCTTTTTCCTCTAGCCATAAAGCATAAAAAGAAATTAGCATTGTAAGTGGCTCTTCACATTTTACCAAATCTGGAAAAGTTTAGAGGTAAATTCCAAATTTTTGGATAAAAAATATAATCATTTCTATTGGGCGATTTATAATAATAGATTTCCTGGAAAATCTTCCCCTCAGGTTTCTACTTCTATGCAAAATTATATTAACTTAACTTTAGTGATACAGTTCAACCCTTTGAAAATTTACATAAACTTCCAAATTGTAAACCTAATCACTGGACCTTCTTATTCAGAAATGTTTTGGCAGCTTCTTGTTTCTTGAAGATCTTAATATAGCTCTAAGAAGCCAGCTCATTATTAGGAGTCAAAAGAGATCGTGTCACAGATCATTTGATACAGAAGCTCATTTCTCAATGTTGTTCACCATTGTCTTGTCATATCATCAGTGGTTGTTAGGCACTTTATCTCCTTGAGGAGCATAGGGTCGTCCATCAGCAGTATCATCAGTAACAAAAAAGCTATGTCTCCGGAATTTTTAAAGACCTTGGAATGTCTGAATAAAATGGCGAATACAACCTGGGTCCAACATAATTTCAGGAACATTCCTGACCCATCTTGCGCGAATTTTAAAAGAAGAATTACTTTTACTTTTTATTACACTGGCACCGAATTTTTCAATCTTCCTTAAACATTTGGGAGTTATCTACTTTAATCTTTATTTAGACACCAGAATCACTTCAATAGGCAAGCAACCAAAATATTAGTTAAATAGTGGCTTAGTATTGGATATCAGCTTCACTGAGATCTCGCCATGATATCAAGACGTTGAGAGTACTTGAGATGTTCTTGCCCTGTCAGAGTTGTCTAACTTGATTAAGGACACCCCAAGTATCGAAAGTGAATTCTCTCCTTTTTTTTGTAACACTTACCAATTAAGCTGTGTTCGTTTTAAAGGGTATCCTGAGTAAGGCAGTCTTCGATGTGAACTTTAACAAGATATGATTGACGCATCTTGTCTTCAGTCGAATACTACGACCATTCCTCAATTTCTCGAGCAACAGACGAAACACTGCATTTCTGCCCGACCCAGATCCTTAACAACAAAAACAAGTTCATTTGGCCAAAAAGTCTATCGTTACAAACGTCATTATCTCCCAGTGTTTACAAATTTTTATTTTTATTCTTGATATATTAAAATTAGGACAGAAAATCTCCAAATAAATTTAACATAAGATAATCACTAAGTTTTAAAAACAAAGCACGCTAAATGGCACTTATAAACAGGCATGATATGGCTGGCATGTTGCCAATCTGGCACTTGTGCTTTTCTGCTCGTCAAAGATCGAACAGGCTGATTATTCATGCGCAAAAAATCATCATAAAATCATAATCGCCAATTTTATAAATGTAAAACTTGTAAGATTTTAATTTATTACTTTTTAACAAGTTCGGTTAAACCAGCCAAGAGTAAACTAAATCTCATTTCGCGTTTTAAAACATAAGACCCGATAAAAATTTAAGAATTAATAAAATTAATCGGATTTCAGTACATTGCGTAAGTATTCATTGCATTTAAGATACTCCTACCTACGACACCGTCAACGGCTGATTCATTTTCGTATCAAAGGGTGGAGGGCCTACATTGGTGAATCCCATAACTTATAACTTGCCATGCTTAAAATATTAATGATCTATGCACTCGCCCGACTCATCGTTGGTAGCAACCCAAATCAAAATAATCGTCTAGCACTTGGCAATCACTTAAAATAAAACCAAGAACCATCAAGATATGTGAATGCTTTTCCCGATTTTTATTTATTAAAATTCTAAGCAGCTAAAACATGTCTGAAACTGCTGAAAACTAAAACTCAACTCGACTAAATTATTTTGGATGGGCAAGAGTTATGGGCCAAGGCTGTAAGAAATCGTATCGTATGCACGAAGCCTAAATCTATTGGTAACAGATTGAGGCACATTGCGTGTGATTTCACTAACTGATTTAGATGCAAATCAAATCGGGGAAGAAAATTGGATAACCCCGGTGATCCCCGCAGCAAACAACTATGAATGTTATATTGTATTGCTTATGGATTTCAAATTTAAATTTAAGACCTTACACATTGAGTATTTTAATGTGGCTACAAACAAAAATTCAAATTGGCCGCCACAATGTCCAGGAGACGTGACCCCGTACCCAATCGCAATCCCTTCTACGAGATATGCATCTGTACATTGTGTATAAGACTATCAACGGACACATTTATTTCATGTTTATGTTGATATTTTTGGTTTTTTTTTTTCTATTTCTGAATATGATAAAAAACCAGAAGAAATTCTATACATAGTAGCTCGGAAAACTTTTCATTTAATTTTATTTATGTTAATGCGGCAGGCGGACGGCGGGTGGGCAATGTTTCGGAGTCGTCTCGGACCATCATCGTCATCGTTGTCGGTCATCATGGGGCTCATTAACATCAGCAATGCAGTTAATCGGCGCTGGGTTCCATCTATTGTACCCGGAATACATTGCTTTAAATAGCGTTTATGTATTTTATTGACATATTTAAGCCATTTTCTTGGCAGTAGGAGTGTCTCCGTCTCCGCTTGTATCATGTCGGCAGCTTGAAAAGATGAAGCCTGTCCAGCTGAATGCTGGACTAGCTCTAATGTGCTATGTAATTGGAATTGTGATAAGGCAAGCGTGAACTGATTTTCTCAAGTGGGACAAGTTCTGGGAGGCTTCTCAAAGCGTAAAAATGTTTTAGATACAGCTGCTTAGGAAATGTTTTAGTTTAGTATTTCAGTAACGCTTGTAGGCTTAGAGATTTTAATGGGACTTATAAGAATTAGATTGGAATGCGCCATTTTGTATGTTAAACGCCATTTTGGCGTGAGTTTTCGCTAGCACAACTTCACTTTTAATATTTATTTTTTAAACTTTTATTCACACATTAACCATATGAAGCACTTAAATTCTAATTATTGGCCAACAACAGCTGCACTCAATCCTTCACAATCGACGTTTTCAGGATATCATTCAGAAACAGCCTTTGGAGTCGAAAATAAGAAGCCTTCAACAAAAAAAATACCAATCCAGAGGTATAATCCAAGAAAAAACACAAAAAACTTTGCTCCAAAAAAAATTAAAATAACTTAAACCCACCCGACATTTACTCGTATATTATAATTTCGAATTCCACGCAAAATGGCCAAACTTTTCGCAACCTGTTCGAGAGTTCCTCAAGCCTTCGTCAATGGAGTCTTCAAAAAAGAGCCCAAAAAAAATAAATACTACAAAGCGCAAACACCTCAGGCAAATAAAGTCTTAAAAAATCACAAACAAATTCGTATTTAAAAAGAGAATCAAGATAAAAAAATCCAAAACATAAAAAAAAACAGTTGACCAAGGTAAAAAGAAACTTATTTAAATCGAAAAGCGCATAAATATTATTTAAGTTGATTTTTTCCCATAATTAAAAAAAAAAATCAGCAATAAGAAGAGAGCAGGGAGAGTAAAAAAATGAAATAAAAAAAAGTAAGTAGCAGTTGGGACATGCCGAATATTTTATACGCTATATGCTGTTTAATTTTTAGATCTCATAGCTCATATCGTATATCGCATATCTCATAACTCATAACTCATATCTCATATCTCATGTCTCATGTCTCATATCTCATATCTCATATCTCATATCTCATATCTCATATCTCATATCTCATATCTCATATCTCATATCTCATATCTCATATCTCATATCTCATATCTCATATCTCATATCTCATATCTCATATCTCATATCTCATATCTCATATCTCATATCTCATATCTCATATCTCATATCTGCATATCTCATATCTCATATCTCATATCTCATATCTCATATCTCATATCTCATATCTCATATCTCATATCTCATATCTCATATCTCAGTATCTCATATCTCATATCTCATATCTCATATCTCATATCTCATATCTCATATCTCATAGCTCATATCTCATATCTCATCTCTCATCTCTCATCTCTCGTCTCTCATCACTCAACTCATCTCAATAGCATCTCAACTTATTTCCACTCATTTCTGCTCATCTCAACTCATCTCAACGCATCTCAACTTATTTCCACTCATTTCAGCTCATCTCAACTCATCTCAACGCATCTCAACTTATCTCAACTCATCTCAACTCATCTCAACTCATTTCAACTCATCTCAATTAATCTCAACTCATCTCAATTAATTTCAACTCTTCTCATCTATTCTTCTCTATTTTCAACTCATCTTAAAATAAAAGTATTTTTACTCTCAAATTAATCAGTTAAACTGAAGCCTGTAGACATTTTCCTTAGATCAAATTTTAATAAAAATTAATAGATCACTTATGGAATAGAATTAAAATATTCTGGCCCTTAAAATTCGCACTATAGGATAATTATTGTTTTCTCAAACAAAGCATATAAAAAATAAAGTAATAATGTCATTCTTAAAACCTTCTTCTAAACAAGCTTTATTATTATAATGATTTTATTTTCAAAATGTTTGCTTAATTATTAGCAATGATTTTTTTATTAAATTAAAAATCTTTTTGTGATTCGTCATATTATAAATGATTTTTCGAGACAGAAACAGTTTTGAAACATTGGCTGCAAACTATTTTATTTATATGTTGATCTTTTAGTGAGTCATAAGCTAGTTACATGGCTAGTTTTGGGAATAAAAAAGCAACTATTGCGGGGTCTGGACTTGGCAATATAATAATAATTATAGATTTTAAACAGATGGGCTTATCGTTCAAAAAAGAATTTAATTTTCGAAACGGAAAACCATTTTTATGTTGGAATTCACTTTTTTTAAATTCTTTTATTTTAAGCAATTTGTTAAGTCTAAGAACATGTTTTTTTCGAAATTTAAATTGACTGAAATTTTCAAAGAATGTTTAATTTATTTCATATTTTTAAAAAATATTGGATAATAATTAAAGCATTTTTTAAGAAAAATTTTTTTTTTGGGTTTTACTAAATAAAATGGTATTACAAAAACTTTCTATTAATTTTTTTTTTTAAATTTCAACAAGAGTTTCTGATTATGAAACAATAATATTATATTATTATTTTTTGTTTAAATTTAACAAAATAAAACGTATTTTTTAATTAATAAACATGTTAAATTTTTATTCTACAAATTGAAAATAAAAGTTATTTCGCAATATTTAATTTAAAACCTTGAAAAAATCAATTTAATATAGATATATTTTTTTAATTAATTAAGCTGCTCATTATGATTATTAAACTATAATAAATTATTAATTTTTTAATTTTAATTAAACGAAATAACTCTTGATTTAAAATGAATAAAAATGTAGTCAAATTTTTATTTTAAAAGTTGAAAAAATTTATTTAATTTAGATATATTTTTTGTTGTTTAATTAGGCTGTTAAAAAATTAAATTTGTAGATAGGATTTTTATTATTTAAATAATATATGAAAAGCTGAATGGATTTAATAATCCACTGAAAAAAATTTATTTACTTTAGATATATTTTTTTTTACTTAATTAAGGGTCCCGGTGGTCTAGAGCTCGAAAATTTAGGGTATTTTCAGGAATTTTTTTCACAATAAAAAAAATGATAAACGATATTTTTCACAATAAAAAAAATGGAAAAACGATATTTCAATTTTTAAGGCTTTTTATTTAACTACTTTCATATACAAAAATAAAAAAAATAAAATTTTTTTTTAATTTTAATAATTTTAAAAATGGCGTTGAAGTAGACCCTCCCAAAAAATTGCACCTGGACGGTGTTGTCCATTTTGGCTCTTCTATTTATGTGAAACACAAAAACCAAATAAATTTTTAATCAGTATGACTGTAGCTATGTCCCGAATTAAAATAAAAACAAAAAAATGATAAAATGGAGCTATTTCGAATTTGACACTCTAAAAATCAGGTTATTTTTTTCAGTTTTTTAATTAAAAAAATACGAAATAATTAAAATAATAATACGATTCGGGCGATAGCCATTGATGTTGTGAACAACATATCAAAATTTCAGACGATTCGGTTGGATATTTTTCTTTCGATAACACCAGACCAAAAAAGTAGTTTTGAGATAATTCTGTTTAAAGCTACACTGATCAACGATGCGAAAATTGATGCCGCCGCGTGATGAATTTGACTCTACCTGCTAAAACGGCTGTAGAATCGAAAATACTGAAATATCCTTCCAAAAACTTGACAGTATATTCTCAAAAGCCTATACTTTCGAAATATATGGAAAAAAAAATTCGATTTTTTGAAAATTCTAGACCACCTTAAGCTTTAAAAAATTAAATTTGTATATAGGATTTTTATTTTTTAAATAATATATGAAGAGCAGACCAGATCTAATAAACCTCTTGTTCGAAAATATTTAAATTCAATTTTTTTTTTTTAATTTTCAATTTTAAAACAAAAACTGTGGTCTCTTTTATTTTAAATTTATAAGTTAATAATATAAAAAATTCACAAATATTTGGTATTAACAAATTTGAAAAAATAAGAGTAATTTTGCGATTTTTTTAGATATAAATTAATAATTAGGTATAATTTAATACTTTTAATTTTTACATCAAAATATAAGAGGTATTTTTTATTTATTTTATATAATAATAGCCAAAAACAATTAATTGCATAATTTATTCCTCTATCTTTCAAAGATCTAACATAAAAACGTCATATTTTTTTTATCGAAAATAACTTCTTCGCGATTATTATTAAATAAAACACTAACCTCTTATAATTAGAATAAATACCTCTCAATCCTTTTTACAACTTAGAATATTTCTTCTTCTTCTTTATAATTATATAAATACAAATAATAGAATAAATGCAATTTCCCGAATAAAAATATGTATCCAAAATTCCGAAACGCGTATAAATTAATTTAGGAAAAAGAATATGGGCCCCATGTCTGGTTCTTTTTAATTCTTCTAAGGAATAGCAAATGCCTACTTGAAAGTTAAAATTTTTAAGAGAAATCGTTTTAATCTGCATATTATATAATTATAATAAATTTAAGTATCGAATAGTAGTTTCCGGGGTTGTCAATTTCAATAAAAACTAAAAATAAAATAATTTAAATTTCTGTAATAGCGCAATTAAGATTGACTAAAAGCATTTGTCTTTTCATGAACTAGATCAGGAGAATGATCGTCCTTACTTTCTTCAAAACATCAAATAAAAAAAAAAAGGGGGGGGGGGGGGGCACCTCCAAACAACCAGCTGGCGGCAAATCTCGGATATTTCACGTAATATTCGAGCAATTAAAATTCATAATCGGTTATTGAAAATGTATTTGTTAATCGAGTCGGCATTCATGGGGGCATCACCCCCACATTCAACGCTCTCGCTACGCCCCTGCTTCGGTTCCATGGCTTGTCCCTTCTGAAGGTCGTGAACGGGATCTGCATTTCCATCTCAATTTAATTCTTTCGAAGAGAAATGTTCTTAAAAGTCTTAGCCCCTGAAATCTTCTCCAATCATTTGCTGCCAAAAACTTAGCATACCCCTTACGCCTTGTTTATAGGGTATTAAAAAAAACCGCGCACTATTCAAATTAAAAATCGAACGTAAATGCGCCGCACAGCAGGATGCGATTTGTTGTTGTTGGCTAAAGTCTTTTAACTTGGCTTGATTTCTGGCGGACCAGGCGACTGCTGCTCAAAATGATTGTTGGCCTTTGGTGTTGTTGCTGGTTGTTGTTGTTGTTGGATGTTGCTGGGGCATATGATAATTTAAGGCTGCACAACGTCATGCTGTTGCTTCATTGCCATTTATACAAAATGCGCACCGAGAGAGTTCGGATCGAGGAGGATTGCGTGCTGCCTTGGCGCGGCGGCAAGTATGAGTGACTGCTGCCTGCACGGCTGGGGCTCAACCCGCCGACTGTGCATATGCCTCTTGGTATCCTTTGATGTGCGCTGCGAGCGGCAAGCAACCAACGCTGGTGGGGCATGGCACTCGACTCGCTTTGATGCGATAAAAAATTAAGGCGATAATGGAATTGAAGCAAATGAGCTTGGATACATTTGTAAAGCGCATATGATTACACTACGCCATAAAACTATGCGCACAGTCGCTGCCGGCTGTGCGACAAGCAAAAATTGGACAAGCAACACGCAATTTATGTCAATGGAGGAGCGAGCTGGAACGTGTAGCCAGCTCCAAAGGCCCACACGGAAAATTTGTTGTAATTAATATGGCCAACAAACGCGCAGGGAAAGCCAAAAAGCGCAAGAAGAAAAAACAAAAACAACACGAAGCTTGTAAATTTACAAGCCACCTACGTTGCAATGACAAACGTGGTAATAAAAATTAAAGAAAAATAAAATCGTATATTATGGTCAAGAGAGACGACGGACAATTGTTTGTGCCATGGCTAACAACTTCATTTTGTTGGCTCACACAGATAGGCGCGCGCACGCATACACTCATAACCATAAGGCATAAATTCGCTAGACTTAAGCTTAATTTATGCAACATTTTAGGAGTAAAGGGTCGGGCTTGGCTTGGACTGGAGACTGGACACTGGTTTTGGTCGCACGTTCAGCACTTGCTGCTGCTTGCTGGTGGCATTCTCATCCAAAAAGCAACAAGTATTTTGTCGCCACTGCCTGCCTGCTGCCGCCGCCGGCTGCAGCTTCATCTGCATTCACAATTAAACAATTTCCACTAAATCTCGTTACTTCCTTGGCAATTTGTTACGCGCGGCAGCAAAGTTATGTGACGCTGTGCCATAAATTCATACGCCAACCAACTGAACAACTGAACAATCCCTACTACTCCACTGCTCCTGTCCAGTCCAGCCCAGTAGTCGCTGCAGTTGTGCAATCTTTGCATGCGGCACTTAAATCGACGAATTTATGTACCAAGCTGCGCCTGCGCGGCCACCAGAGACAGTCCAGTCTCACTGGAGTCTCAGGTCTGGACGACTCCGACTGAGCTTTAAGTCGACAGAGGTGTGCACAGCAAGCGCATAAACTGCGATTAGGCGACAGTGGCTCATCATATGGCACCCTGGCCACACTAGGACACTGAGACACTGGGACTGGGGACTGCTGGGAACATGTACATGGATGTTGCTTGACCCAGAGCCTAAGGCTGCATTTGGAACGCCCCTAAGTGACGTTGAGGTGTGGCAATGTGAATATTAAGCGAATTTTGTTGTTGTTGCAGTTGCTTACCAACTATAAACTCTATTTTAGCCGCAATAAGATCAGGTGCATTTTAAATAGCCACAACTAATTTGAAGCACTTAGGAAGGTAAGTAAATCTAGTTGGGAGCTTTGGGAATGCTGAAACTAGGCTACAATGGGCAGTTTGTTTTGGTTAACAATCTATAAAAACAGGAAATATGCTTAGATATAAAGTTAGTGCAATAAAGTTGGTCAGTTAACGATAAATTATGTTATAAAGAGTAAGTTTTTCATAAATTTTAAACTTTAATAGCAGAAAAGTTTACAACTACCAGTAAGCAGTGGATGGCGCTCCTAACCAAGTATATGGCTTTCCTAACCAAACGACTGGCGCTAATTTATTGATCTTCTATTGTGGAATACAGATTTAGAGAGGAAAATATCTTATAATATAATGATGTTAAGATATTGACAATCCTATCTTAGGCCTAAAACGAATTATTGAGCAATACCTATATGAAATGACGTCGATACGAATATGTCAAACTTCAGATTATTGACTTTTTTCCTTATTTCTGAAAAATATACAGCCGATTAGGAAAATATAATCGATTTCTCTCCTTGATATGCTCAATACCAGAAAAAAAAGTCGATTCGAAATTGAGTATGCCTAAAAAATTCGATATAGATCAGATTTATTAATATTAAGATATTGAGCAATACCTATATGAAATGAAGTCGATACTAAATATTTCAAAGTTCACATTATTGACTTTTTTCGTTATTTCTAACACAATATCTGAAAAATATACAGCCGATTAGGAAAATATAATCGATTTATCTATTTAGGATGCTCGATACCAGAAAAAAAGTCGAGTAGAAGTATTGAGCATTCCAAAAAAATTCTATTGGGTGTACAAATAGAAAACCGACCGTGAAAAAGTTCAAGGATACCGAATTAGAGATTTGCATCGAGGCGAAACCATTACAGGAGCCCTGTATCGGACGCAACTAATACACCTGAGTCGAGCGTTGAAGGAAAAGACGCCCGCAATACTCGAAAAGACACGATAAAGTCATACATGTTTCCAAGGTAGTGAAAACATACCTGGAAACCTTGAAATGGGACATCGTACCCCACCCGCCGTACTTTCCGACATCACCCCTTCTGATTTTTACTTATTCCGATTGATGACGCATGACCTGGCCGAACAGCACCTTCGTTATTTCGAAGAAGCCAAAAATTGGATCGATTCGTGGATCGCGTCAAGAGAAGAACAATTTTTCCGATGAGGAATTCAGAAGCTGCCAAAAAGATGGGAAAAAGTTGTGGCTAACAATGGAAATTATTTTGAAGAATGAGTATGTAACAAGTTTTTAACAATACAGCCTCAAATCACGAGAAAAAACGGCGGTTTTCTATTTGTGCACCCAATGTACCGATCCGATTCGATTCTCGCAAAATGAAATCGATATCAACGGTATCGGTATCGACTTTTTGACATTTTTAAGCAGATTTTCACGACAAAGAAATCAAAATTCTAATGTTCTTCATAAATTTAAATGAAACTAAGAATATAGAAACTATTTCTTATTTACATGCAGTGGTTAATTTAACCTACTATTATTTTTTGGAAGTACCGCCAGCTAGACCAAAATATCACATGGATCACACCTTAAAGGAACTTTTAAAAAAAAAATTGCAAGCGCTAAATGTAAAACGAAATTTTACTCGATACTAATACCAACCAAATTGGTATCAGATCGACGATTAATCGAGAAAAAAACATCGGTATCGCATATTCAGTATCGACTTGGATATTCTCGATGTTCAAATTATAGGATCGGTATCGCGCATTCCTATTCTCTACCTTTTAGAATACTTGGACGTCCCTAAAATTCATCAAACTCGATGAAAAGACAAAATCAATGCCGATGACTGCTCCAAACATTGTGAAAATAAATCCAGAAAATGGTATCACTATCTTAGGCCGTGTAGCACTCTGTAAGAATTGAAGCTGATACGAAATATGCCAAACAAAGCACACACTTTTACTTTTTTATGATTGAAATCTAAGCACAAATCTCAGAATTGGAAAATATAAAAAAGGTCTACAAATACCGGGGTCATACCCTTTTATTTAGAAGTTCCAGCGTTCATTACGTTTTTATCTCCCAAAGTTATGGCTATCTGAAGTTACATCCTTTTTCGTATACATAACCTCAATTATCTGAAAATCCTGGCGTGATGGGCCAATTTTAACCCCGAATCTGGAAACGGATTTACGCAGCATATTATATCGGCAATTATCAATAGCTTTCCAACAATCTAATGACTTCGAAGTGATCTATTTCGTTACATTGACAACTTTGCGAAAAAATCGCTTAAACTAGTAAATTAAAGGGTATGAGTTTTTCTGATCCTGGATTTAGATTCTACGCAGCAAATTAGCGTATACATAACCTCAAATATCTGAAAATCCTGACGTGATGGGCCAATTCTAACTCCGGATCCGGTTCTACGCAGCAAATTACATCGGAAATGATTCTTAGCTTTGCAACAATCTAATGACGTCCAAGTGATATATTTCGTAACATCGATAACTTTGCGAAAAAATCGCTTGAACTCGTAAATTTAATTGTAAGAGCTTTTCGGGTTTATAACCTCAATTCTGATCCTGGATTCAGATTCTACGCAGCAAAGCCATGTTGGCGTGTGTAATCGATTTCGCTCCCTTTGAGAATGCATGGACGCTCATGTAAATTTATAACACTCGATGAAAATCAAAGTGGTCTACCAATAATCGATGACTGGTCCAGTAATAACGCAAAATAAATCCACAAAATGGTATTGGATGATGATCAACTCATATTTCGTGGGCTGTACATTGCTTATTGGAGATGAAAAAAGCATTGCGGAAGATGGCTGCCTATGTTTGCTGACAATGAATGACGCTTCTATAATGCCGAGTTTTTAGTACATGGTCAAGCTCCTATCACAGATGAAATTTTGTACCGTAGATGCAAATTGCCTGGGTCACACATTCAGGAAACCCCCTATGGATATTTCAAAGTTAATTTTGGATTATAACTCGCTTAAGGCCCGCGAAATATTTGCAGACAACTTTAAATAACAAATGAAAATGCAATATATTGAAATGAATCTGAATTAAAAAATTGAGGAAAAAACGTGAACGAGGAGAAATGAAACTTGTTAGAATCAGCCGCATGTTTCTAATAGGAACTTGATTTGAAAAAATCACTTAGTACTTATATGTAGGAGCACACCTAGTGTAAAATATCTGGAGTCACATTTGACAGACGACTGACATACTTTTTTCCATCACTTCGATAGTCGTAAGCTGCCACCTAAGTTAAAAATTTGACTGGATGCTGAAAAGTTCTAGCAAATTGTCGATATCTTAAATAGCACAATTTACAATGCTAGTGTAGCACCCGTTTCACATAAGCAGTACCGCTCTGGGAACTGCGGCGAGGACTCATATGATACGATTGCAAACGAGGCAAAATAAGGCCCTGAGCAGATCGACTGGATAGAATCAGTTTGTCAGAAATAAGTCTTGAATATATGACTTCAACATCCCTACCATAGCTGAACTAATCGGATGACACAGCTCAAGATACAGGGATAGGGTTACTAATCATCCAAACTACCCTGCAACATCCTTAGCTACAAATACAGATAGGTAAGGCTCCAAGACTAGTACCCTTTAGACTCTCGAAATGATTTAACTCCTTCAAAAATTGTAAATTGTAATTTGTAAATAGTAGATAAGTTTGATACTTATAGTTACAAGGGCAGTTCGCCAACTCATTGTTAAGGCTACAACATACTATATTGTAGGGAACACATATTGCGAGACAGTTAAGAAACAATCCAAGTAGTCATTACAAAAAATCCTAAACCTCTGCTGGAGTAGGTATGGATTTTTAAAGATTAACACTGATGGAGTAGCATCAAGTAGAAGAAACGTTAATAAGAGTAGTCCCTTAATAAAAGCCAACACCCAAATGCAACCTGGCTTTTAGCTAATTTCAAAATGTATCCTTACAATCAATGCAAAGCGAAAATGGCAGCCATTTACAGGGTTCTCCATAAAGCGTTTATAAGAAGAGTCAATTGCTATTGCGGCTCACCGTGCAATGCTTCTAACGTAGTATGCCTAACGTGAGCTTAGCTAGCTGCCAAAGAGCGAACGATGACCCACCCTATACGCACCTGGTGCATCTTTGTAGCTCTTGTGTGCCTGGTCTGCATTTCTCGTTATCTATGTATATTGAAATTTCCCCTACTCTTTGTTAGCACAGCTCTAATATAGACATGAACCACGAGAGTTACTATTTTTATAGATTCAAATAAAAAAAAAAGAAAGTTTAGATCAAGACATGTACATAGCCATTTAAATTAAAAAGTTAGAACAGCAAATAAAAAACAGGCATACAAAATAATAATACAATGTATTTGGCAGAAGTAATAACTCATTTACTTTGATTGCTGGCTTTAACCATTTGTGAATTATAAGCATTTATTTTTTCAAAACTCAACAATAACGCTCAGCTGACATGTTTACTAAGTTATTACGCACGTTTTAGTATTCCATCCCAACAAATAAAGATTTTAAGGCTAAGGAATAAGCTTCTAGTAAGCGGGAACTGATAACCTACTGCTAGGCTCGACGAGAGGGCTGGGAAGAAGGGATTACCTACGGGTCTGGAGTTTTCTTAGGGGAACGGTGTAATTACGAACAAACTATCGTGATTCGAGCTTAAGGTACATTTTTTCCCCGGACACGGATTCTCTCTTCACGGCCCTGCCTACTGCCTATTTCGGAGCAGGACAACAACAATTTCACTAAACGATAAAAATGTATTGCAAATACGCAAGTAGCGTAGATAGAAGGGATCTGAGGGTTCAACCTTGGTTTTTGTTTTGGTATGAAAAAGAAAATTACCGAATCAGTGAATGGAGAAAACTGAGTTCGATCCCTTCTCAACTACGCCACTTTTACAAGCACCTACGAGGCAGCTCAAACTAAAAGTACACAGGAGTGATTAAGCAATGATTTAAGACACATATTTTTTTATATAGATTTAACAGAGAATTCGAGTAGGGAGATACTAGGATTGAAAAACGTTTAAATCTTCTTTAGGGTGCTCTCACCGATAGAGCTTTATAATACACGATGAACTTAGAGGGCTTGTCTATATTCCTATCTACTTCTTAAAATTCTGCTCATTATTTTGAACCGATTTTTATTTTTCATCAAATGAAATTAAATAATCTTTTTTTACATTAACTATTTGGCTTATTTAAGAATAACACAGGTCTACAAATACAGGGGTCATGTGAGTTGTTGGATAGCTAGGGTTATTTCGAAGTAATTTGGTGCGTAGAATCCGAATCCGGGGTCAGAACTGGCCCATCACGTCAGGACTTTGAGATATTTGAGGTTATGTACCCAAAAAATTACGTTTTTTCTTACATTTGAGGTATCGTCAGGATTTTGAGATATTTGAGGTTATGTACCCAAAAAATGGCGTTTTTACCTACATTTGAGGTACATAACCTCAAATATCTCAAAATCTGACGGATGGGCCAGTTCTGATTTCTGCGGATTCGGATTCTTACTCACCAAATTACTTCGGAAATGACTCTTAGCTTTCCAACAACTGAACCATGTTGACCTGTGTAATTTGTAACTTGTTTTAGTCAGACACATACTTAAAAAAATGTATTAAATTTTCTAAATTGTTTTTATTTTGGCTTGATGATATTTAAACTTATAATACCTACATATAACACTGACTTTCAAAAAAAGAAATTCCCTGGAACAAATTCCATTAACAAAAAAATCCCAAACGGAAACAGGAATCTCTTTTTATTTATTTTGTGCATCATAATCAGTTGTTTCTATTGCTCCATTTATCAAATATCTTAAACGTGTTCAATGAATTTCGTAAACAAAATATAATTCGTAATCTCTTGTTTTTTGACTTTTACTTTTCTGAAATATATGCAATAAATTATTAAATCGCATTTAAGGTGCCAATTATCTATTCAATGGTTAGGCTTCAAAAATGTTGTTTACATTTCAGTATCAACTTTGGGAATTTATGCTAATTTAATTCACACATCGATGATAATTTCGACTTAGGACTTGAATTATTGCAAATACGAGTATTTAAATGAAAATGAACTATATTTAAGAAATTATGAATTCAACATTTATTGACATTAAATCGCGGTTATGGTCAAAATTTTGGCTTTCTGTGACAGAAGTTTGTCTTTAAAATGGTTTAGATCGTAAAATGTTTACAAAGTAATGTTGTGGGTGGGATTGAACTCGATTGACTCCTAACTCTCTTAGTTAGGAGGATTAGACCACATATTCGTTGGGCCACAGATAAGGATGTTGTTTACAGGTCGTACAATTCACAAAATTCTTGATTCATGCTGAGACAGAATCTTGGACAGATTTCGCGACATTGTTAAAGGTTTTTTAGGAAACAACAGAAGTCCTAATGCTCGTCACTTAGTACATAAAATTATTTGGAAAAACTCAAATATATCGATATGTATGTATTACTTACATGTTTAGTATTTAACATTGGATTTTTCGGAAAAAATTCATGATGGTGCAGATGTTGATCGTGAAGACATAACTGAAACGAAACGATAAAACTTTAAATTAAAAATTTGTTTTTTCGAACAAAAGTGTGATTTTTTTGAAATTGGAACTTTCGCTGTTTTTGTACATAGTTCCATAGCATCTACAGTTCTTAGCCGATTTCGAAGATCTTAGTCTCACAATGTTCGTAAAAAAACTATTAATTTCAAATTTTTGGATCTATTTTGTTCCTAATAAAAAGCAAGCTGAAAATTTGTAATTTTGAAAAATGCAATTTTTTCGACTTCGGTTGCTTGAAACTGCAATAATTTCATTTCATCTGTATGTATCGCAATACCTTTAGATCAATTCGTTCACGAGATATTAAGGAATATAATTAAAAAAAAGCAAAAAACTTGTTTTTCGAAAAAAATCTCGAAAACGGCTACTAAAAAAATAGATCGTAATTATTGTGTTCGTAAGAAACTCTTAATTTTCAAGGATTACTCGATGGCCCTAAAATTTGTAAACTAGTGTAATTTAAGTCTTAAATTGTTATATCTGTACAACATAGAAACGTTCTGAAAAATGGTTTGGCATATTTTTTATAATTTCTTAGCATTGGAAGATTTTGAAGTTGGATCTTTTTAATAGTATCCAAAAGAGTTACTATTTTGTCACAAAAAGTGCTTCTTAATGTACTTAACTCTTGATAAAAAGTAAAAATATTTTATTTTATTTATAAGCGGCGAAAATTAGTGAAGCGGGACACTTATCATCCCGAACCTCTCAGATCTCTGATGATTTTTACATACTACATAGAGCCACTAGCCAATAGTAACCACGCCAAAATTTAAAATTGCAAAATTCCGATTGCTTATCGAGTTATCGATAGCTGAAAATTGGGCTTTTCATTATTAGAGTTGTCTTTGACAAGCCATATCTCCCAAACGAATAAAGATATTGAAAGCGAATTTTTTGTCCATGATAGATAAAATGTTGAATTAAAAAGATAAAATCGTAATTCTTGTTAACTAGAGAAAAAGAGGGCTAGCTCCTAGGGCCATGGACTGTGCACGAAGCAAATAAACGTCGCTCAACATCTCTTGATATTCAAATGATTACGGTACCCAGTATCCTTGTTTGTTGGATCATCCTCAGCTTGTTCCAGGCGTATTTGATTACTGCTTGCTGAGCTTACTCACCATATGATATTTGCTAGCTGTTCTTGAGTTTGAGCACGGTCATTCAAATAAGTAAAGCCTCCAGATTCATCAAATCTTCAATTAAGTATTTTTCTAAAGGTTAAGTAATTTTCATTTAAAAAGTAAAATAATAAAGAAACTAATGTTAAAGTACCTAAGAATCTATTAATAATTCTAAGAAATACGTCGCGGTTGGGGGACACGCGAGGGCAGACGTCGTTGACGGTCGTATCTTACATGCAAATTTTTTGAAGTAATTCTATGAAAGTTTTTGAAGTATTTCCTTAATTTTGTTTTCAAGTTAATCTTTGTTGCTTAATTAGACTATTTGTATTTAAATTGTTAGTTTAGGAGCGGTCCCCCAACGCGACGTATTTTTTTTAGAATTATTAATAGATTCTTAGGTACTTTAACATTAAGTTTCTTTTATTATTTTTTACTTTTTAAATGAAAATTACTTAAGTTCGGGGGTTTTTTAAATTTTTAATTTAATTTTTTATTTCATACTTTTTATAGGTAGGTTAGGTTAAGTTAGACTTGAGTATATTATAGTATACTCACTATAATTTAGATTCTTGTTAAGGTATAGATTACATTTAAGGTCAAGTTCGTTTGCTTTTTTTTACGCATTCTCCCCACTTTCACTCCCCACAACTTTTAAACAGCTCAACCGATTTTCATCAAACATGTCTAACAACACTCGCACATAAGTCATCTTTAATACAAAAAAAAAACTAAATTGAAATCACTGCATGCGTTTGGGAGTTACGATGCCATAGACAGACAGACAGACAAACAGACAGACACTTCATAGAAACACCCCTCTTTTTGCGTCGGGGGTTAAAAATAACCTCAGATTCGAATCAGTGGCGTCGTCAGCTACAATAGGACCAAATTTTAAGCCAATCGGACAAAGTTGATGTTTTTAACTTCATATGGCCATAACTTCTAAACGAGAAGAGATAGAGCAAAAATAATCTCAGATTCGAATCAGTGACGTCGTCAGCTACAATAGGACCAAATTTTAAGCCAATCGGACAAAGTTGATGTTTTTCTCCCCACTTTTACTCCCCACAACTTTTAAACGGCTCAACCGATTTTCATCAAACATGTCTAACAACACTCGCACATAAGTCACCTTTAATACAAAAAAAACTAAATTGAAATCACTGCATGCGTTCGGGAGCTACGATGCCATAGACAGACAGACAAACAGACAGACAGACACGTCAAACTTATAACACCCCTCTTTTTGCGTCGGGGGTTAAAAAGGGGCAAGAAAACGACCGAGATAAACCCTTTGAAGCAACCTTTTAGTGTTTAATTTAATTTCTATTATACCCAATTGTTTTTATCAATTTTCCGTATAAATATATAATAAAATTTTTATATGAAATAATAAATGTTGTTACCAAAAAATATTGGAAAAATTTTGTAACTATATAATATATTCGGCTTACAAAAAAATCTTTTACAGGAATTCATTTTGGCCCGACAGCCATTGGCTTATTTTTTAGCACCATTCCGAAAGCTCATTTGCTATCTAAAATCTTTTCCTTCGATTGTATTCCATTTTATTTTAAAGGAGACCAGTTGAAATAAAACTAATCTTTAAGCTTTCGAGTAGAAATTGAGAACCCTAATCCCACTATTTTTACCCGATAGAGGCAAGTGGGCTTCGGAATTGGGATGAATCCGGAAACTTACTCTAAATGATTTCTGAGTTGATAAAAAAACGTCGACGGTTTTTCGGTCAAGACCGACGGAATTTTTTGATAATACTCCGATTCGAGCTCATTTTTCATTTTCAAGCTACATTTTTCTAATAAAAATGGCTTGAAAGACTTTTTTTACGTTTTAGTGTCGCTAAAATTTCAAAATTTTCTCGAGTAAAATGAAATGTAAGTATATTCTGAGTATTATTTAGACTCTATGCTTTAAAACTGACTGATTTTTGCCAGCCACCAGAATGACGCTACTCCACTTTGAAAAAGTCGACTTGGGTTGAAACTGGAAGTGCCCAAATGAGTCAAATCATTATTTGCATAGAATATCAGAACAGATTTCAACAGTTTTTGAGTAAAAATTACGAGAACTTACAAAAAAAAAATGAAGCAAATCCCAGCCGGTTCGAAGTTTAGATGATTTGTTGGTACTGCTGAAGGAAGTGAAAATATTTTTCAGACGATTGCTCTCTTTTTAAAAAATCTAATTTTTTCATGCCACCTATGTCACCCACACCACACCTATGTCTACTTTAAAATTCTCGTACTATCTGTACGCTTTAATTTAAATTTTGTTTCAGACGACTATAAAAAAAATATTTAGATCTAGTAGAAAAAATTTGTAATGCATTGAACTTAAATGTTCGGAATCATCCACTGTAGACTTCCGAAAATTCTACCGAAACTTACAGATTTAAAGTCTAGTGCTTTTTTGGGAGCCATGGTTCTTGCAATACCT
Organism: Chymomyza amoena; assembly: GCA_037043745.1. Lineage (NCBI taxonomy): Eukaryota > Metazoa > Arthropoda > Insecta > Diptera > Drosophilidae > Chymomyza > Chymomyza amoena. The sequence goes on along the minus strand of JBAMAX010002330.1, from coordinate 41,521 downwards.
TAAAAATACTTTGTCGAAACTTTTCAAATACTTTTTCGCTTGTTCTAGAACAACTTTTAATTTGAAAATTTGTACGACGACAATTTGCCAACGATTTAATGCCACACCCTAGCAACAAAAATAATAACAAAAGCAACAACAACAACAACACCAACAATATCAAGAATCACATCAACAATGACAACAGGAATGTCAAAAAAAAAACATTTGCAACAAACTGTGGTGCGGCAGTGCATAAAAAATTTCAAATATGTACGAACGATACAATACACGCAATAGACCCCCACGCACACAAAGACCCCAAGACCCCACTCAGACATACCCAGGAGTACATATACATATATGAGGTTGTTGCAAGTAGAAGTGGAAAATGCCTTGTTATCAAATCAAAGCGTCTTAAAAGTTTTTTGCGGCTACAAACAACTACAAAAAATCTGGAAATACAAAAAAAACAAAGATGGGCTGGGTGAAAATCTTGCGAAAAATAATTTTAATTTATCACTTCCGCCGGCCATTGTGTCGTTCATTCGTTCATTCAACGTGCGCCCAAACGCCGCATTCATTCATTTGTGGCACAGCCCATAGCCCGTTGTGGCAACAACATAATACCAATCCAGCAACCACCTTACTGCCGTACCCGGCCATAGCAAAAGCTACGATCGTAATCTTTGCATTTCCTATATGCATGCATGCATGCTACCATTACCATTACCATTACCAATACTAGTTACTTGCACCATTACAATAGCCATTACCACAGCACACATTTGTAGGCACTAGCGATGGACATGGGTCTAACTATAGAACTATTTTTGGGTCGATGCTTTTCCGTGATATCATTGGGTTTTGAAATCGGGATTTTGCGTAGACTTTGTGTATCCTAGGGTCTAACCGAGATCCAGAAGTGGATTTACATAAAAATAATAATTTTTACAAGTTCATCCTAGTTGAGCTTCTCTAAAGTCGATCGTAAGGCCCTGGCATTGATTTTAAAAACTTATTTTCTAATGATAACTCCTTCTAAAACACGAAGAAGTAGATAAAAATGCTGAAAATGAAAAAAATATCTAAAAAATTCTGATCACAAACATCTTTTTCAACCGATGATAGATTTCGGACTTGAATTTAAAAGTTGTATGGGTTGCTTTTATGTTCAGGACTCAACTTAAAATTTTTTGAACCGAAGCAAATAAAAGAAACATAATGTTCATATTTTTTACAACTTTTTCTTAATTAATTTTAATTGTAAAAATTATAATGCTAATATATATTATGGGAAAAAACTTTTTTTTTTATTTTCCATAAAACGACTTGTTTTAAAAATTTTTTCCGGCCCATGTTTTTTATATGTTTTTAAGTGTCAGTGAATCCGAATCCAAGGACCAATTGAGGACTAGTGTCTATTAAGACCTAGTGTGAACCTTAGTATTCGGATTTAAAGTCTCACAACATTATTTAAAATGTTTTTTTTTATAAGTCAAGAGAGCAATATTCGGGTCAGGGCCGTTCTGATCTGTAATTACAACTAACTTTTTAACTCAAAAGATACAAATCATCGGATCAGCATTTTTCTTAGCAGTACTTTAGCAAATTCCAGAGAATTTTATTACGACAGTTATTACACAGGACCCCTGTGACCCCGGCCAAAAGTCAGGATGAAACTTTTTCAACTTCTTATAAATATTTTTATATATATTTATTTGTTGTTCTTCTACAATTTTCGACAATTTCAAAATATTTTTAAAAGTCAATTATAAATAATTTCGAGTATCTATAATTAGGAAATTAAATCCTAAGTTATTTTAAGATGCAATCAATGAAGAGAAAAGCAAAGTATATGCTGATGTTCTAAGTGTAATTAGATAATTGTTAAATGGCTGCAAAGAACAACTCAAGATCGGGGCAATGACGTTTTTAAAGCGTTAGAATCTTTCACGTACGCAAATTACAGAAAATTTTATAATAGTTAATTACACTGGACCCCTGGGAATTCGGACCCCGATAGAATCCAATTTTTCCTGCTCCTAGGGCTTTAATGCAGTATCATATTCTGCATGCATTCTTATAAATATCTACAGGTTCAAAAATCTTTGACATGACTGCGACTCAGTTGATTACCTTATGATTAGCGGTACTAACTTCAAAGCATCTGTCAAAATATCAAGTCAATCTGTTTATGATACGAAGTCAGAATTCAAGTGACGCTACGTGATACAAAAATCATGGATTCAAAGCAATTTCGTGTATTTAATTTCTCATGTGTTTTTTGATGGGAAAAAGTACCGTCACAGCCACCAATGGCTTGAAAAGTGTTGTAAGGATCTGCACCATCAAAATCAAGTGTTAATACTGGTTCGATGAGTTTAGACGCGGTCGTACAGACACCGATGAAGCTAAACGCTCTGGTCGTCCAAATGAGGCAGTTACGGCAGAAAACGTCGAAAAAGTCGAGCAAATGATACTTTCAACCGCAAAGTGAAGTTGCAAGAGGTAGCTGATGCCATAAAGTTATCAAAAGGTACCATTTTCACCATAATACACGAACATTTGGGCATGAAAAAGCTGTTTTCAAAGTGGGTGCCGCGCATCCTCAAACCAGAAGAAAACGACACTGAATGAAAACTTCCCAGAGAGGACAAAATCAGCGAATTGAGCTTCGAATTGCATCCCAACCCAGCGTATAGTCCAGATCTGGCCCTCAGCGATTACCACCTTTTCACCCAGCTCAAAAAGATGGTCTGTGGCAGGAGATTTCGCTCTAATGAGGAGGTGATCGCCGAAACTGAAGCGTATTTTGGGGCCTCGAAACTTCGGCCTACAAGATCGTTATTGAAAAGTTAGAGAAGCGGCTTAATGCTTGTATCTCTGCCAAAGGGAACTACTTTGATGGATAAATATTAATTACTGTAGAAAATTGTGTTTTTCTTAGTTAGGTGATTCTTTAAAACAAAAATGTATTTTCTATGTAATTTAAAAGTATTTCGGAATGAAGAATGCAATTTTTTTTTGTAACTTTCATTCTAATGAGTATTTGCATATATTAAATTTTGCAAATTTCTCAGACTTGGACAAAAAACACAATAAAATGTTTACTTCTTTTATAATATATTTTTTGGAACTTAATTGAAAGTATTTCGGGATTCTCTACTTAATTTACTTTTTGGAAATTAAAATTTAATTTATTTATTATTGGAAATTGCTTTATAATTCTTTCAGATTCGGACCAACAAAATAAAAAATTAAAATACTTTCTTAAATTCTTTTTTTTTTAAATTATTGAATGCATGTCGCTTAGCTGTTCTTTAAGCAATCTACCCAACCTTACAATAGAACATTTAACCCAAAACAGCCAAAATCTATTTTTCATTCTTTCAAAATTCCACCCTTAGACATACTTCCCACAGACGCTTCCCAAAAAAATTGAATGTCTAAATTGAATCTTGTAAATAAAATCTAGAAATAAACCATCAACTGAAATTATACCACCCAGCCTGAAGGCCTTTGTTGCTCTGGTTCTAAACTATTTGTTCCCTAGAAATAATTTGAAAGTTTTTCGAAATTGGTATTAAAAATAAATTTTGAATATCGAAATTTATAATTTTTATATATTACACTAGTTTACAAGAAAAATAAACCTTTGTAAAAAGTATTTTTTAGGATCGAGAAACACAAAAATTACAATCCTTTGTTTTATTAAGTACCGCTTTTGAGATATTTTCGAAAAACATGTTTCTAGGCACTCTTTTCAGTTATTCGTTAATATATCGACGCCTAAATTTGTCAACTAGTGTTATTGATTGTTTAATTGAAGAACCAAGCAGCAAGTACTTATTAAACTACCATTTCGCAATCTTTGAATACCAAAAGTTTTTGAATTCTTTGCCTAGAATATTGGATATTTGTGTAATTTTTCGTATCATCGTTTCAGTTGGCTTCCCCGCATAGCAGTCCTTTAAATTACTCAAATTTCCCTACATCAAATTTTTGTCACCACGAATGCAATTCTCATATTTCTCATTTTATTCTTTCGTGTTCGTGCCGCTCGGCAGCTTAATCACGCCACCATCTCTAGTGCACGCAACTCAATGCCCGTAAAGTGGGCGCAGTTTTTGTTTTAGTGTAGGTTGTTGGTTGTTTTTTTTTTCGTTCTCTCCAGTTTTTTGTTTTTTGCTGGACTTTTGTTTGTGTTCATATGCAAATGCAATTTTCGCATGCAACAAACTAACGGTGTGCGCGCTCTTTTGAGTTATGCGCCAAATGGAGTCGATAGTTTGGACCCGGTTCGTAGCTGGGCCGGCCAATGAGCCTTCGCCATGCAAGAATGGCCAACACCGCCGCCGTTGAGCCAACTGACAGACTTGGCCTAGAGAGCGGCCAAGTGAGTGACCCTATTTTTGGGGTAGCTAATAGCACTGGCGGCTCGCTGTAAATGGCGTAACATTTTTTGCATGTTTTGTCCGTCCGGCCAGGCCAGTCTTAACTGGGCCCTTAACGTTGTCGTCATGTTGCCAAGACACATAACATTGCAATTGCAAGTGGTTGTTTTTTTTTTTTTGTTTTTTTCGTATTGTTTTGTTTTCTCTTATAGCAAGTTAATTTTAGAGCTAGGGTGATTGTAAAGTCGGAGACAGTGGCGGAGGTAGATTTGAGTGATGAAGGGGGTAGATTTCAAGGGAGTGCATTGCGATGACTTCAGCTTGGGTTAAGGGATTTATTAGTTTGTTAATCACATTATGGAAGATAAGCTTTGTATATTTTCGGCTTAATAAATGAATGATTTTTGATTTTAGAGAGAAGACCTGCCCCTACATTAAGCAATATGCTGGTTTGAAATCTCATTGGAGAGTACTTAGAAAAATTCAATAAAAGTCACTTTAAGATATTTTCCATTGGCACCAATTTTAAGACATCTCTATATGATTCTGTTTCTAGTTTTGAGTCAGCGAATATTTAACCTCTGAGAGTCTATGGATCTTGGTATCCGAACCACCCAAAATCGTAGAATCGTGAAACTTGAGTTAACCTTTTTTTTTATATTCTTAAGTATTAAATCTTCCAAATGAAGCATAAATCAAAGGAAATTAAAATAATTGTTTTTTTTTAAATTTAATTCTAGATACCGCCATATCGGGAAACCCCATTGGAAGTATTACGACTGCAGTTTCATAAGTCAAAAACCGTCGGAAATGACCGAGTAAGAGATTTGGATCGAATAAGGAGCCAAACACTTCAAGAAACAACAAATTTTTTAAAGATCCTTAAGAGAATTTATTATTTAAAGACAAAAAATTACAAGAACCATTTTATATTTTAAAACCATTAAAATTTTCAAATAGTAACAGTTTGATAAGAATTAATTTAAAAAAGTAAATATTATTGATTAAAAAAATATTGTTTTAGTTACTTTGATTTGAACCGAACAAAATTTTTAGTATTTATTTTTCTCTCTAGTCGAAGGCCCCAATAGCTAGTGCTCGTTAAATTAATTTTAAGTTAAGTAATAAATATATTTAATTATTTAAAATATAAAAAAAAATGTCCACTACGTACTTTTAACTTTAAGAATTATTTGGGTTCCCAAATGTTTCCTTATTTGTATCTATATATTTAAACCTATCCCAAGCCTTAAATTTATAAACACTTTTTAATGATTATTTTAGATAAATAAAGATATACAAATAAAGTAATTTTAATATACGAGGGTGGATTGATAAGTTTCCGGTCTGACCGAGAGATGGCGCCACTAGGCCTACCTTGAGGTGGCGTTCTATAGCACCATCCTTAGATAGCTTGTAGCTGTAGTTTCAGCCCGATCGTCATGTCAGTTTAGATTTGAGAGCACACTGCACAAGACGCCTCTGTGTTTTTCTTGAAACAGTCGACCAAAAATTGTTTCGAAAAAACATTTCTACCACCAATTTAACGTTGTATAAGCGTAATCCAAGCGAATTTTTGCGTCGATTCATAACTGTTGACGAAACTTGGGTCCACCACTACACTCCTGAAACCAAAGAACAGTCTAAACAGTGGATTGGACCAGGGGAACCAACTTCAAAGAAGGCAAAAACAATTTTTTCAGCAAACAAGGTTATGGCTACTGTTTTTTGGGATGCAAGAGGTATTATATACATTGATTACCTTGAAAAGGGTAAAACTATCACTGGTCAATACTACGCAGACTTATTGCAACGTTTGAGCCACGAGGTGAAAATTAAACGACCTCATCTGGCGAAGAAAAGAATCTTGTTTCATCACGATAACGCACCAGCCCACAAGTCAATCGTTGCGATGGCTAAAATCAACGATCTGAAGTTTAAATTGATGCCGCACCCTCCCTACTCTCCAGACCTAGCCCCGAGTGACTATTATCTGTTTTTTAACCTCAAAAAATGGCTTGGCGGTAAGAGATTTGCGGACAATGAAGAAGTAATCGAAGCTGTAAATGGGTATTTTGAGAAGCTTGACGAATCAGTCCATAGAGATGGCATTACTAGACTAGAACACCGCTATGAGAAATGTATCAGCCTTGGAGGAGATTATGTTGAGAAATGAAAAAAAAAATTCTTAAATACGTTGTTTTTCTTGGACAGGCCGGAAACTTATCAATCCACCCTCGTATAGCATTGCGGTTAATTCAATATTCTTTACTACTATTTATACTATCTAAGAAGAAAAGCCTAGAAGATAGCCTGAACTTTTATGGTATTGCAAAATAGATCTTAAAATTTATATTATAAATATTTAATTTTTGAGAATAAAAAAAGAAACTAACTAAATAGCGACTAACTAAATAGATTGTTCTTTTTTTAATTTTCATTTCCATTAACTTCTGCATCGTGACCTATAACCCCCAAAGTGCAACCCCTAACTAAGCCACTGTCTTACCTAGCCAGCTAGTGGGAGCGAAGAAGATGGCAAAAACAGCTGCCATATTCTTTTTGTAAACTGTTTTTTTCAGTTTTGCTGTTTGGTAATTAATCATCGTGTTGGTAAGCATTCGTGTAAGCGCGCTTATCGCCAAAAAACATCGCAAGTAGTTAATTTTAAAATAGCCAAGCTTAATTTACAACCGACATTACTTAGTTTAGCCGGGTTGATTGCATTTGCCAGCCAAATGACAGTCAGTCAAGAGTAAAGTCAACTTGGTCAGCAACAGCAGCAGCAGCTGGTCAGCCAGCAGCCGCCCAATGCTTGTCAATTTGCTTGCCAAGATTGACAGCGCGGCTTACACATTTTTGAGCTCAAAAATGTTTCATTAGCGCTTTAAAAAAAAAAATCAGACGCCCACGTTTTGGCTACAAAAATGCGGCTTACAAAACACGCTGCCATTTTAATTAGCCGACGCTAAAGCACAGCAGCGCCAACTGGCGGCGCCTAGACGCACTAAAACGGCACACAAAACGCACCCCGGCTAGACACAGACAGCACTCCCACTACTACTACGCTACGGCCGCTCGCTCTCTCTCTCTCTCGCGAGACTGCTATTTGGTGGTTGCCTACCACTGCTCTTTTCTCTCGCTTACACGCTACTGCGCTGCCATCTCTTTTTAAATATGGCGTGCCAGCTGATTGGCTCTTACACATTCACTAGGCGGAGCTTAGCTTTTAATGGTTCAACGGCGGCGAATAAGCTTTGATATTGATTTTAAATGCATTTTGGCAGCTTACTGAACTCGCTCAGAGCAACAAGTGCGCCAAATGAATTTAAAGCGTATTGAAATTGAATTTGAATTTAAATTTGAATTTGTATCAAATTGAATGCAATTCAAAATGCATTCAATTGCATTCATTCGAATTACGTAAAGAGCTCGTTACATTTAGGGCCCAACAGCAACAACAACAATTACTTACAGCAAACAAAACTTAACTGCAATATTGCAATTTAGCTGTCAGTTAGCTGCTCTCTGGGCCAATTAACTTGCATGTGGCCCGAACAATTTTATACCCAAGGCTTCTCTGTCGTCTGATGATTTTGCGGTTTTTCGTTGTTGTTGTTGTTCTTGTTGTTGTTGTTACAGTTCGCTCGAGTGTGTGTAAACAGCAATTATCTGATAAATGCCCGGCGCTGAAAAATTGATAAATTGCGCATATAAACGTTACGCTATGATTATGGCATTTAATTTTTATATATGTATATATATATAGAGTATCTATATATATGTGGCTTATATTGTACTTTACTTACATTTTTGATACAATTTCAAAACGTTCAAATGTCAGTTAATCGTTGCGGAATTCATGCTCAAGAGATCTCAAAGTGACAAGGTTGACAGCTATTGAAGCGAAAGTTCACAAAGGGGTAGAATTGTTCGAAAACGGAACAATGCACTCAGTACAGAAATGTGCCTCCTGTATTTTGTAAGGGAAGTAGCAAGAAATTCATCATTGTGATATTTTAAAGGAACAAGTTTCATTAACAAGTGTATACGGGGATAAGTGGTAAGGTGGAGCGGAACCCAGGCATAGAGCTTCCAACAGGAACTCCATTGTACAAAATGGCAATACATTTTTTACTAATTTTTTGTTGCCCTACGTCTATTGGGGGCGCCTCATAAGAAGCAGTTAGACTCTTATGTATGATAATTAAATTTTTGTTTGCCTATAAAGCAAGTAAAGCTTGTTTATAATATAATAAAGTTAATGTTTCATTAAAAATTGCTTAAATTAACCACGAATGGAAATGTATATTTTATTTAAGTTATTCTGTATAATTCTTTTTATTTTTTTTTTACATCTATTTGTGTCTTAATGCTCCGTCCATAAACCTTTCACTTCCTATTGTAATTTCATAATGAAAACTCTTTATGTAATTTTTAAAAAAATTTAAGGCTCTTTAAATGCCAAGTGCGAAATTCCTGACTGTTGTCGAATCATGGCAATCCATAAACATTACAAAATAAAAACATTTTTTTTTTACATTTAGAAGTAGTGAAAATAAATTTAATTGATCTGCAAAATTATTTCAGGATTGAAATTTATGAAAAACTAAACCAGGTTTTAAGTCAAAGATCTTATAAAATAAAGACTTATTTAATAATAGTTTATATAAAGAAATTAAATTAAATTTAATTTTTTATAATTTATATTTCAATTTAGGAATTTTTACAGGATTTACCTAAGTAAACTTATAAATAGAATAGCTTGCACTAATTGAAGTAATCTTTTTATAAACCTATCCATCAAGGCTAGCATACCTTTGTTAATTTGAACTTAACTCTTTCATTTACCATTTCGGGTTTAAAGACCTAATTTCTAAGCAACAAAAAATTATAATATTACGGAAGAATTGCATTTCTCTAAAACTACAAACAAAGTTCTACCAACTGTATTTCGTTCCCCTCTTCCATCTTCGCTAACAAACAACACATCTGAACATTTTGGAAGAATCGCTTTCCTCAAAGAATATAAGATTCTTTGTAGCAAAAAATTCTTATTTATGAAGTCCTAGTAACCGGATTTTGATACTCAACTCGGAGCTTATCATCTGTCTTTAGACTTAAAATGGTTATATCTTATTATCAAAAAATCAAAACTGATATTCAGAAGAAATGCGTTTTTCAAAACACAAGTCCAATTCATTCAAAAGAGTCTTACTAACTGTACCTTACCCCCTTTGGGATTAAAATGCAGAGATCTTCTCTACTAACAAAACATCTATAATCTCTGGCATTTCTCAAAAAAATATAATAAAATTCCTTGTTAAAAAATCCATGTTAATGAAGTCCTATTAACGGAATTTAGATTTTTTTTTCGAAGCCTATCATCCTTTAGCCTTAAAATGGGCAGATTTCATTTTCAAACAAAAAAAAATCGAATATTTGAGAAGAATGGCGTTTCACAAAAAAACAAGATTTTCCTTTGAATAGAAACCAGTCCACTCAATTAAGTCTTATGTTACCAACTTCATTTCGACTCCCTTATATATGGTTTTTGTCCTTTGGTGTTAAAACAAGCAACTTTCATTTCCAAAAAAAAAAAAAAACAATTTCAAAAATTTGAAAGAAATTGCCATAAAAAAATTAGAAATTGCCCAAATTTCAATTCAAAAATTCTTATTAATGGAGTTCTTTATTTCGATTCCCTTTGCAGAACTTTCGCTTTGGTGTTCAAATCGGGCTACCTCACCTACAAACAAAAAAAAAAATTTCTGGCATTTCCGAAGAATTGAATTTTTTTCTTTGCTAAAATTCAAAATGACCAGAAATTTTGTCCCTTAACACAAAAAAACTGCTTCTACCCAAATAGTTAGAGTTTTTATGGGTAGTCCGAAAAAAAGTTTTTTATAAAACTGAATTTTTTTAAATAATTTTTTTTCGGTAATTAAATATAAATGCAAACTATAATAAATCATAATAAATACATTTTTAATACTGTAATAGTTTCACATGTGCGCTCTAAAAATAAAATTGCAGATTAAAATTGAATAGTAAAAAAAATTATTTTTCAAATTATTAAAATATTGCAACTATAAGGTTGTGGGTACTTTAACTTGATTATTGTATAATAAAAATTTAAGAAATGTTATTTTATTAAATTTATTTTTAAATTCATATATGGTACAAGTCAAAAACAAATTATTAAAAATATTTTTAATTAAATTAATTTTTAAAAATTTGCCATTAAGTTTATATTTTATAAAAATAATTGCTTCTGTCTTACCTACTTAAGTCAAAAAAAGCCTTGAAATATGATTTAAAGATTTCCCTCGTATAAATTTTCATTATCCAACTAATATAATTATTTAATTTTAAATTAATTTAAAACTGTTCTTATTTTTTTTAAACAAATTTTTAATGCCATTTACTAATTTATTTTTTATTCAGTCATGTACTTTTTTCTATGTTCACCGTGTCTTTTATTTCATATTTAATTTATTTATTGCTTAATTTTATGGTAATTTTTAATATTTTCAATTTTGTTGAATTTCGATATTACTAATCTCTTACCATTTTTAATCCAGTTAAGTCCTGTTTAACCTAAATGAGCCAAATACAATAAAAAACCTTGAAATATAATTTAAAGATTTCCCTCGTATAGTTTTACAAAATTAAATATTCACATTTTTTTTACATTTTCCAACTATTATAAATATTTACTTGTAATTTAAATTAAAATTTTCTTATTTTAATAATTTTTTAATGCACTTTACTTATTTATTTTTCATTCATTAATGTAATTTTTTCCAAGTTCTTTTTTTTTATTTCATAATTTATTTAAATCTGAATTTTATGGTAAATTTAAATATTTTAAACTTTGTTGAATTTCGATATGAGGAATCTTTTAACATTTTTAATCCAGTTAACTTTTCATTTTCTTAGTTAGTTCCTGAACGTCCTCTCGTTTATCTGTTTGTATAAACACCTCAAGATCTCAAACACCTTAGAAACAATGGTCAGGAAATGCTACCAAAAGATCTATAGATAGAAACGAGCTCGAAATCAAGCACTGTTCAGAAAAAAATCGCTCACTTCCTTTTTTCAAGCTATCGCCATCCAAATCTGGCAGCTATATGTAGACCTACGTAAAGCCCATTCAAACTTTTTCGAAGAATACTATGCTGCAAAAATGTTCAAGACGTAAACGTATTTTTAGGGCCTTCAAACTAAAAGCGATATAAAAATTCACTCTCTGTAAATTTAAGTATTAAAAAGTGCTTCATTCAATCAGAAAAGTTGCGGTTTACGAAATTTATCCTTTTTATGCTCACATCAATTTAGATGACAAGCCTAAAAATCAAATTTTTAAGTTAGTCGAAGTCGATCCTATCGAATCTATTGAATTTATTCTCGAAAATGTGTCACATAGCATTATCTTGTTAGTGATCATTCATAAATTAAGTGACGCGGATTTTTGTCAAAATAGACACCCCCATCCCTCTCGAGACACAGTAATGGAATATTTTTGAAGTCTTTCCATATGATTTTTGTGTCTTGAGTCGCTTTGTCAGACTTTCCCGTGGAGCGTCTATGAATGACACCTTAATGACAGAACCATTTGGCCTCATGTATAACTATTGATGAGGTTTTCGTTTGAGAAGACGTATGACTCAATGACGTCATCTGGCTAAAATTCGAACCAAAAAGGAAGTTTTTCCGAATGCTATGGGGATTCTTAGTATTGTTATGGATTCAGCTAAGTAGACATCGCCGTGTAGCATTGTCCCTTTCGCAGAAAGAAAGTAAAATACGATTTTTTTCCTAATAAATAAATAAATATTCAAGAAAAAAAAAGGTGCCGTGCATAAGATTGCAATCTATACCTTTTCCAGGCACAAAAATGTGACTTATTATCGAAGTGATTTTTTACCAAAATTGTTATCAATTTCAAAACGCTCATTTTAGCAGATTTTTGCGATAATAAAAAGTTAGATAACTCAGAAAACTCCAATGAGATTTATTTTTATTGATAAACAAAAGAGTCAACTAAGTTAGACTTCTTCAGACTTAGGTGTATTTTAGTTAATTGTTCTTTGATAAATGAATTGGTTTACTAGACGGGCATTTAGCTTACATCAGGGGTGCCACGAGAAAACCAATTCGATTTCAATTCCAATTTTAGTGCCACATACATGACTATGAGCGGTTTTAAAACCGTTGTTAGCCATGTCTGTGGCACCAAGAATTGCAATTGCATCGAAATTGAATCGAATTGGTTTTCTGTGGCACCCCTGTATAGTTTTATATATTTATTATTAATTCCGATTAAATTTTAAATTTTCCATTTATTTTTTAAATTTTTATATTCAAGCTTTATTATAATTTATTTTAATTCAAATTATTATTCAGTTATTTTTTAATAAGGTTAGCTGTAACCATTTGAAATAATTTTTTTTATATAATTTTGAGTTTTGTAATATATATATTTTGTTATATATGTATGTATTAACATGTTCTTAATTAATTTATTTGATATATTTATTGTTAAATTTTTTATTTTTTTTTAAATATATTTTTAATCACCAAATTTTTTTTATGGAACTTCAAATGTAAAATTTTGTATTTTGAATGTAACTCCTAGTCATTGCTGCCAATTTAGCTTTTTTCCCGTCAAATCTGGCTTTTTTCAAAGCCCAATTGCGGGAAAAATTTGTGAATTGCGGGAAGCGGGAATTCTGGCTTTTTTAAAATGAATTTGGCTTTTTTTTCGCTTTTTTTAATGCTGCCATCAATTTCATGAAAACATGTAGCAGCACGGTTGCCACTTGCAAAAAAAAAGTTTTGTATCAAAATATACCATTTTGGATAAATCTGTGAAAAAAGTATACACGAAGGTTGAGCGCGTATTTGGCCAGCTTAAGAGGGTCTTACTATGTAATATCTCATTTCCGAGCGCTATTTTCAAAAATTGATTACTAGAAAACTACAATTGATTTCGGGAAGCATTTTTTGTATTGTTATCATTCATTATTGAACTTTAAATAGTTTTTTTGGTTTTACATAAAAATGACGTATGTGACCCCTACACGTCCTTCACTGCGTCCTCGTCAAAAGTGTCCAGGGCGCACGGGGTGAAACCCCAGAAACCAAAAAACTTGTAAAATTAATTTTTCGCATCCCCTTGGCTATGGATAGACACGAGCTTTTTCAAAAATTCAAAAAATTGTAATAATAATAGAATTTGGAAAAAAAGAGTATTTTTTTTTCACTTTTTTTCTGCTATTCAAGGCTGTTAAAAATTTTTGGTCAAGAATTTCAAAGAAAAAAAGCTCGCAACAGATTGCGACATGTTTTCTGATGATAAAAATGTTTAGTATGACAGATCGGTCAGGCAGAATTTTGGAAAACGTTCACCCCACCTCTAAAAAGACGACTTTCGGAAAAACATTTTTAAAAATTGACAACATAATAAAATATATACAGCAGAAACATGAAAAACGACGCGTGACCGTGAAAAATGCTCTGTCACTGCCAAACGAGCCCGCCCACAGTTAAATCCTTTTACCAGCGTATTTCTAACACTACTTAGATGAAAAAAAAGTAAAAAAAACGACCTTCTCCGATTTCGATGATTTTTACACAGTTAGTAGAGCTGTTAGCCAATAGTAACCAATTTTATTGCAAAATTCCGATTATTTATCGAGTTATCGATAAGTGAATATCGAGTTTTTCATTTTTAGACTATTTTTGGATAAGCCATGTCTTCTAAACACATAAAGATATTAAAACTAATTTTTTACCATGACAGATAAAATATTATATTAAAAAAACAATATTTTTCTTTATTTTTAACACCCGACGCAAAAAGAGGGGTTATAAGTTTGACGTGTCTGTCTGTTTGTCTGTTTGTCTGTCTGTCTATGGCATCGTAGCTCCCTAACGCATGCAGTGATTTCAATTTAGTTTTTTTTTGTATTAAAGGTGACTTATGTGCAAGTGTTCCTAGATATGTTTGATGAAAATCGGTTGAGCCGTTTAAGAGTTGTGGGGAGTGAAAGTGGGGAGAAAAACATCAACTTTGTCCGATTGGCTTAAAATATGGTCCTATTGTAGCTGACGACGCCACTGATTCGAATCTGAGGTTATTTTTGCTCTATCTCTTCTCGTTTAGAAGTTATGGCCATTTGAAGCTAAAAACATAAACTTTGTCCGATTGGCTTAAAATTTGTCTGTCTGTGGCATCATAACTCCCGAACGCATGCAGTGATTTCAATTTAGTTTTTTTTGTATTAAAGGTGACTTATGTGCAAGTGTTCCTAGATATGTTTGATGAAAATCGGTTGAGCCGTTTAAAAGTTGTGGGGAGTGAAAGTGGGGAGAATGCGTAAAAAAAAGCAAACAAGCTTGACCTTAAATGTAATCTATACCTTAACAAGAATCTAAATTATAGTAAGTATATTATAATATACTAAAGTCTAACTTAACCTAACCTATCTATAAAAAGTATGAAATAAAAAATTAAATTAAAAATTTAAAAAACCCCCGAACTTAAGTAATTTTCATTTAAAAAGTAAAAAATAATAAAAGAAACTTAATGTTAAAGTACCTAAGAACCTATTAATAATTCTTAAAAATACGTCGCGTTGGGGGACCGCTCCTAAACTAACAATTTAAAATACAAATAGTCTAATTAAGCAACAAATATGAACTTAAAAGCAAAATTAAGAAAATACTTCAAAAACTTTCATAGAATTACTTCAAAAAATTTGCATGTAAGATACGACCGTCAACGACGTCTGCCCTCGCGTGTCCCCCAACGCGACGTATTTTTTAAGAATTATTAATAGGTTCTTAGGTACTTTAACATTAAGTTTCTTTTATTATTTTTTACTTTTTAAATGAAAATTACTTAAGTTCTTGTATCGGGGGTTTTTTTAAATTTTAATTTAATTTTTTAAACAATAAATAGTAGGAAACTTGCTAATATACTTTTGTTTTATTAATTATTATTAAATAAATTTAAATTTTTTTTTCGAAAACTGATTGTAAAAAAAATATGAAAAAAATATTATAATATATTTAAGTTTTAGTTTCATTTAAAAAAATTTTCATTTTACTATTAATAGATATTTATAAATTTTTGTGGTTTATTTCTATATTTAAAAAATTTATTAATTTACTTGTTTTTCGTTGACATTGACATTTTTAATATTTTAAATTGACCCGTGTTATATATTTTTTTAATCACTCTCTGTACTCTACCATCTCTTCGTATTTTTTTTTTTAATTCGCAAAATCCAAATTTAAATTTTTTTTATTAAAATGTTAAAATAAAAAAAGAAATTCACTTTATATAATTTAATCTCAATGAAAAGTATTAAAACATATCCCAAAAAAATCAACCACTCTCAGTAGTATTCAAGCTTTGGCAATTTTGTGGCACTGCTTCTTAAAATCTCCCACTCTGAAACTAATCGATTGAATTGGAAGATATATCAACACTGCGCCTTCGAAAAGCTAAAGCAAATCTATCATAGTTGACTCACGCGAACCATTCGAACTGTGGCTAATTTGTAACATTTGTTATGTTTATACTAATTGCCACAAGACCAAAATCCAAATCCACAACGAACATCGAAAAAAATCCAGAAAAAAACCTTCAAATGCCAAAGACGTGCTGCTTGATGGCCACAAAGCAACAATAACAACAACGTCAAAAACAATGCAATCCAACTGACTGCCCCGGCTAGAGATTTGGAGATTTGGATTTGTTTATTTATACGGAATTTCAGTCAAGCTTAATTAGAAACAGAAACAACAACAACAAGAAGAAGAACAACGAATCCCAATCCCAAATACAAATCCAAATAAAATTCTAAAACCAAATACAAGGCACGCTGCTTCGTTTGTTATAAATATCATTTGATGTTGGTGCAAAAGATTTTCTGGTACGGATTTGGAACTCGTGGTTGTGGCTGCCTGTTGGCGCTTTTAGCTTTATTGATTTAAAAAAATGAAAAATTTATGTTTAAACAAAAATGTAGCCATGTAGCCGCAAAAGCAGTCACCAGCCACAGCCCCATCCCCAGTACCAGTCCAAGGTCTACCCTGAGTGTGTGGTACATGGAGTAGAGGAATATGGAGCCATTGGCGCCACCACTTAAAAACAACATGAGCTTGGCGGACTTTTAATGTAAATAAATAAACACAAGCACAAGAAAGTCGAAGAGAACAAATTGTAGCAACAAATTTCTAGATCAGAAAAATAGTTCCCGTTCCCCTTTAATATGCCAGAAACCATCTTTACATGTCGGCAAAGACTTTTTGATCGGCTTACCTAAAATAGTTGGTTCACATAATCAAAAACTTCAGCACGTTGCGTTATTTTCCTTCCAATGTAATGCAACAATACAAATAAATTGCAATCATTCATCAAACAAAAGTCTCTTAAAGTCGGCAAAAAGAGTTGGCCACAAAGCTACTTGGTTGGTTCGGGGGACCGACCAACTGCATCCATTCGCATTGAAAGTAAAGTGCAGTAGCAGCTTTTTCTGCCGCAATTGTTGCACCTTATTTGGGCAAATGGACATACACGGGACGCGGATTGGCAAACGAGAACGAACAACAACAACAAAATCAGCTGGAAATGCAAATTTATATATCAATTTTTGAATACCCTTCAGGAGCAAAGTTTGAGAAGCATAATTTTTAGGTTTCTACAAAGTTCAAAGATTTAAAGTTTAATTTTGAAAAAAAATTTTGGATCTGGCACTCCACAGGGAGTTACGTTAGTTTTCTTGTTTTTATATTCAGTATAATTTAGTCAATATGACGCTTCCAGGTTTCTACGGTTGAAGCAGTGGCTTGGCTAAAATTAAGCCTCCGGATTTGGGACTACTTCATCTCCCTTCCAAACACTTTGCCAACGCTTTTTCAAAACGTCACCCAAATTAAATTACGAAGTTATAATATGTCGATTTGATGAGATATATTAGATATTCGAAAAATTCACTATATAGTTCTTACATGTAATATCTCTGGTAATATAAATTGGAAGCAGCCATTCTAAAGCTTGTTTGAAAGGTGACAATTTAGGCTTTATTTTGTCAGAAGACTTTATTAAAATCGCATTTTTCTGTGAAAAGTTGTACATTTGAAAATGAATGAAAATTTGGAACATTTTCTTCATATTTTTCATTTCTATTATAAAAAGGTAAGAATGCGGAAAAATTTGTGAAGCTTACGAAGACGATAACGTAGCCCGCAAAACATCTCGCTTTCGATCTGATAAGTAATGCTGTGTATCTGGTGTGATTTTAAAGGAATTATTCATTATTACGTTCTACAACCTGGTCAAACGATTGATTCTGTTCTCTACTGTCAACAATTAACGAGATTTGAGCAAGCAATTCAATTAAAACAAAAATTGATCAACAAATCCGGACACACTTATTTGATAAGCCCGCAGAAAGAAAGAGCTTGGCTGGGAAGTTTTGATGCATCTCTTAAGCTCACGGCGGCAGGCCTCTTCGGTACAGTTTATTCAAAAGGTCATTACCATTAGCAATAGTATTTCGATTAAGCAGATACTACGAACTGGTTATCGGTTCTTCGAATCTGAATATCCCTAGCAATCGTAAAGCGATCATCTTCAAGTCTGATCAACTTGCATTATGGCATAATTAAAATGGCTTAGGAATTATCTTAATATAGTCAAAAATAGACATACAAAAATTTTAAAGGTCCTGGGTATTCTAAGTTGGTCCCATCAAAATGTTGCCTATACGCAACATGTATGGTACAATTTTGTATTGTACATTAACATTTTTTTACATTCTTATATAATATTGTAGATAAAATTAATATCAAAGTATTTGTATATTTGTTTATATTTTCTACAGAGCACATTTTTCAAAGAAAGATCACTTTAGCTCCTAGATTGAAATCGGTATGACCCTAACCGTCTTCTATCTCTTAAGATTTGATGTTTATTGCACCATAAGGAATTAGCGCTTGTGGACGGGAGGTGTTTGAAGGTGTTCTGATCTCAATCTCATTGGAGCATCTAAGCCGAACTCATCCTAAGTCATCAATCTAGATATTTGGCCCTCGTTCCATTTTTGCACCAAGTTCATGAAACAGAAAACTGATCTCGCAGTCAATAACATCGGCTTAAGCGTTTTTGTAGGGATATCATGTCGTTGTTAAGATTATTTGCTACTATAGACGAATAAATACTGTCACTGGATAGACTTACAGGTCCTGTAGATTTCGCAGAAACCCCACAAAAATTGTTATGGTACTTCAAACCAGACTAAAAAAGAAACCGTCACAAGAAAACTCCGAAGTCATTCAAACTCTGGATACCATCCTTAATAACTTTTGAAAAAGATCCCACAATTACAATTTACTCTAAATCAAACTAAAAAGTGAAAACGCTATGACAAATAAAGAGATCTTTCTAGCTCCGGATACCAGTTTTAATAACTATCAGGAAGATCTAGATGCACATATGCTCAAGAAAATCACCCAAGAATTTCCTTGGGCTATTCGTTGGGCTTAAACACTTAAAAGTATTGTAAAATTGAGCAGGAAACCTTACAGCACATACTTTGGAAGTATATCCTGTTAGCCCGAAAAATTATATCCCTTTTCGGTTGGCATTAAATCTCGATATGCGAAATAACCGGAAATACATTTTTTTTTAATATTTTGAATTTTTATTTGAGTCTGGCTGAGAACTTCTGGATCTTACTCAGTGGCGAATCCATGAAGGGGTTTTCTGGTCCACCCTTGCCCCCAAGAGTTGAAAAATGGGTTTCGAGAGTTCCGCGAGCTCTGAAATAAATACCCTTTCAAGTGAAGAAACCAGCTCAAGACTAAATCCTGGATCCGCACCTACTCATATTATATCATTGGAAAATTTATTAGGGTACATAGTTGTTAACCACTTTAACAATTTCCATGGGCCGCACTATGCCTTATTGCATTAAAGATTAACGAGATCATGTGTCAGGGGTTTTTGTAGCTGTCGTGCTTAGGTACTAACAAAAACTAGGAGCCTCCGCTCCCTGCTTGAATACGACTGATACAGTGGAGACTATTATACACCATTTACTTTCCTTTAGTTTTACAATCTTTATGCGGTTTGGAATCGCCCAAATTTTTAGGCATATGTTGAATAAATCTTTTTAGTGGAATTTCTACATTTTTGGCTATATTTACCAAGGTTTCCAAACTATTTTAATAAAAAGAAATTTTTCAATATTATAAATATAATAAAATGCGACATACTTATGGAAATGTCTAGGTATTATAAAAATGTTATATTGACTGTATAACAGAGCTGATTGAAAAGAAGATGAGAGATGTAGGACACTTTCTTTGAAGGACTTTCTTAATGGATATTTCTACGATTAGTATCCGATTGGGGTGGTAAAAGTTAAAGTTAAAAAGGGTTCAATTGAATTTAAATTTTAAAACAGTTTTTTTAACATTCAATATTAAGTTATTATAAATTCAAAAGAGAAAATTATTCTTCCACTACTCTGTCTTCAAACTCATGGTCTGCTTTAAAATGGTCTTAATAACGTACTAAAAAACCCATTTTATACGATTTTTGCAGTACAGATTTTAATTAATCTATCAATTTTTGAGTTTTTGAAACGTTTTAACGTATCTCGAAATCCAGATTTGGTCAAGAAAGATTAGAACAAAATAAATTAAATTAAAAGTAAAAACCAAAGTTCCTACAGGATTAAGATACTCGATACCTTAACGAAGATAGAGGCTTATTAAAAAATCTTGAGCTGTCAAAAGAAACACCTAAACTAATAACAAAATAAAATTAAGATTACCTTAGCTGCTTAAGATTCTCGATACCTGAACGAATCGTCTCATTTTTGAGGCAAACTTGGTGACAATGTAAACAAAGTCTACTCAGGGCTAGAGTATTAAAAAGATGCCACAAACCAAGGACAGTTTTGGTTTTATTCTACGAATTTCAGCACATACAGAGTCAACGATGATGACGACGGCGACGACGGCATCATCAACAGCCAGAGCAGCAGCCTCAGAATCCGCATCAGCTCATAAAAGGAGGCCCAACAATCAAGCATGACGAAATGAAAGCCGCTTTAGTTATACCTTCAAAGTAAGCAGTATTGGTAGTAGTTGTGGAACCAAAAGATGTTAGTCTTCTGTCCGAGGAGAAGCTGCTGCAAAGGCGGCTTGGCTGATATGCAAATGTCCCGCAAAGTGAAATAATGCGCTAAAGGGACAAACGTCACTGCTCGTTGTCGTCTCTTGGTCATCTTGGCTGCCTCGTTCGGATTTGCCATCAAACAAAAGGCGCAAAAAGCCGCAAAAGTCAATTGTTCAGTTACCGCCTGCTGCTGCTTCTGTTCTGGTTCCTCTCTATAGAGTACCTTGAGGATTAGACTATGTAAGGTTTATTTTGCGCAAAGCGAGCAATTGTTGTGCTACAAAATGTGGCGACTCCTGCTGTGTCTACTAAAAATTTGACTAACTCATGTGGCACTTGCTTTCACTTGGTACGTCCATCCATCCAGCCATCCATCCAGCCATGTAGCACTACGTCAGGCCTTTCTCTAAATATTTTGATAGTCGATGCCAACACCGCTCGCTGTGTTTATGTGTGACATATAACACGAGTGGTTTCTTGGTTTCTGCTGTGTGTGGTCTCCTCCTCCGGGCTGCTCTATAGTTTAGACGGACTTTATGGCTGCCAGCGGTGAAAGCATTTTGTGGCACTTGAAGACACCATTAACCTACCGCAGGCAGTCTTGTATAAACCAAGACCGAAAACAAATTAATACTAATAAAAATAAAGCCAAACAAAAAATAAGAAAAAAACCAAAAACTGTTAAAGGATTTACGACTTCCTTGTTGCTTCCGCGCACTGATTTCCAGTGCCGCAAACTAACTAACTCTCAATAGTGATAGACATCTTGAGTAGGGTAACCAAAAACTTGAAGGCTTTCATTCAAATTGAGCCCGCTTTTAATTGATGTGAACCAAATGGCTAGAAGTCCAAAAACAAATTAGTGGCTCCACCAAAGCCCTCCAAAAATAATTTTGCAAAAAAGTATATAAGAACAATAATAACAAAAAACCAGAGACTACAACAAAAAACTTGGAAGCACATAATATAGAGCAGCGGCAGCGACAAACAAAGGCCAGTTTTGCTGATCAGATTAAGTGCTTATAACATGGACATGACTCCATTGACTAACAGGCGAGTCTCCCAGACCAATCCCGCCGCAAGACAATAACAACAAGCAGCTTAGAGCAACGCCGACACATCGATGTTTCCAATGGACGACGAAGACGATGATGATGATGGCGGTGGCGATGATGCCAATAAGAAGACTTCGGGCGGCAAACACAATAACTACAACTAAGACGGATTCAGCGAGCAGTGCGCACTTTTTGTTGGCGACAATTGTGGAAATCTACAGAGGAGCGAGCTTATCGGCACTGGGATAATGTTGGATACGTGGAAAATACAAAGAGATTAGAAGAATTGTGAAGCCTGCTTAGATCTCTTTTGCGACTTCGAATTGCCGCTATAACAATGCTGTTTAGAAAGAGGCACAGGGCCGATGGTGACTATCGCCAGACTCTATGTACACTTCCTATTCCCTAGATATTTAAATATTTAATGGTTTTTTCAAATCTAAGAGCTTTATAGAAAAGTTCCCGAACTTCCCTCCTCCATTCCTAAATATACGCATCGAACGTGCAATGAGTAAGTGCTATAATAAAACTTGGCGTTCGTTCCGCTCGCATTAAGTAAATTGACATCGGAGAAGATCTTGGCAGGTCTTCCAGCGAACTAATTCATGGCAACGATTTGTCTGCATAAATATCATAGACTATTCGGACCGACCAATGCAGGTTCGGAACAAAAAAAATAGCCCACTTTGGGGTACCACAATGTACCACCACTACCATCAAACCCGGTATATAAACCAAATTTGCTAACGATATCTTCGTCAACACTTCAAACAAGACAAACTTTTCACCTAACAAGTTCCTTGGAAAATATATGATATGATAGTCAACCGACTTTGATTAACATTGATACATTGCTGAGAAAATCGACAAAAGGTTTCCGTATCTTCGTAAATAGCCGAGTTATATGCCAAAACCATTTTATTTGTTAGATCGGTCCTATGACTGACTACATGACAGTCGATTGTGATCAAATTTGGTGCAGTACTGGGAAACTGCAAAAAAGTACCAAATGCCGAATTTGGTTATGAAATCTTCGTAACTGTCAACCGATAAAATTTGAAACATTACTGGGAAACTCTAGAAAACTACCCAATTTGGTTACGAAATCTTCATAAACTAACGAAACGAATTTTGCACCAAACACGTATTTTTGATCGATCGATATGATGATATGGTCATACGATATACTCAACCAATTTTGATCAAATTTGGTACAGCGCTGGGTAACTTTAAAAAACTTCCTAGTGCCAAATTTGGTTACTATATCTATACAAACAATCGAATTATCCATCTAAAGCTTTTGAGGTTTCTCGAGGTCCTCTGATACACCCGTATAGAAGCTACATATAGTAATACCGATATAAAAAAATAATAATAGTCTTGTCTCCTATGGTAAAGGATCTTTTTTTTAACAAGAATAGGTACACCTTGTTTAGGGTACAGTAAAAATTGACAAAGTACTATATATATAGTAATATATGTCTAAAGGGTGTTTTATTGACTGTAGGAAGGTAAATGAATTTCTTGAAAGTATATAATATCTGGGTTTTTATTTGCGATTAATATTTATAATTCATTATAATTATTTTGATATCCATTTATATTCAACTGTATTATAGTGATTTCAATGTTTAGGAGATAGTTATATGACTTCAATAAAGGCGTAATTAAAAGGGTTGATTAAGAAATTTGCATTAGTTCGTCGGAAAATTTGGTTGCTCTAGCTATTATCGTCTATCTGAGATCTAGGCACTCAGACAGACGGACATCGTTATATCGACTTCTCTGGTCACCCTAATCATACTTAAGGTAATTTTAGGCGTTTTCCTACGATTCCTTCTATATATTACATACATTTTTGGGTTTTCACAAACGTAATATAGCTTTTGCACCATAAGCTACAGAGTATAAATAGTTGGCTCCGAAAAACGAAAAATTTTCTTCGCATCGGTTTTTGCGTGCTTCCAATTTCACCTTTTTTCTATCGTCATCTCGTATTTGCGTTCCTCTTTGTTAGCACAGGTCTACACCTTCCCAGGGAAATTTAAAAGAAAATTTTTTAGTTTGAAATGACTTTTAAATCTTCATTTTAATTTCTCTAGCAATAAATCTGTCGGTTTTAAACCACAAAAAAAATTCGTTTTGATGAAATTGGGAGCACCAAATATGTGGTTTCAAAACGAATCAGAAAAAATTGCTCGGATTCGTTTGCCCCAGCACTACCGAGTATTAGCAATAACAAATACCTAATATATGGGTTTAAAAATATTCAGTAGCTTAGTCACAATTAAACAAAAAGTGAAGATAAAATTTCTTTTAAGCCACGAGTTAAGATCAAATTGTGGAATTTTTAGGAAAATTTGACGTACGATTCGATCGCGTGCTTTTTTTTTGGTACCTTACATCAAATTCGTGCGGAGCCGTTTGTTTCCCATCGGACGCGTTCCCAGTTGACGGGTAGGGGAATGCTCGGCTCTATGCAGGGTCAGTAGGAAAGAAAATACCTCTCGCTGGCCAAAACAGACAAAACACCTGCTTGAAGGTGCAGATAGGGAAGGAGGGCTACCTACTTGCAACATTTCTTGCTATCGTAGAATTTCCAGCCAAGAGGCCCTATGCTCCTTAGAAGAAAAGATCTCTTGATTTTCAAACCACTAAACTCTGCATGTATTTCGTAATCCCCTAGATTTAGTGAACGAAATTGAACTGAATTGAATATTTTTGAAAAGATTAAGATAGATATATTAAGAGGAAATAAATTTATTCCTGTTTCAGATCAATGCAACAACAAAAGCTGCAGATTTGGAGAACTCTCCAAAAAATAGTCATATACACGTTATTCTCTACAGGCGTCATTTTGTTTTTTTTATTACTTTAAAAAATAATTTTAGTAGGTCAAAAAAAAGGTCAAAAAACTCAAGCAGTAGAGGAAGTGATAGTGAAGGAGAAAAAAAGGAAGAGGCAAGAAATTTCAGAGAATTACAAGAAGAAGAAAATGGATGTAGAAGCAGTAATGAAGGAAGCAAGTTCTGTCCCGGAGAATTTGACTCATTTTTCTCTTCTATAACTAATACAAATTTTGTGGACAACCGAATTTCTCCTACATGCGATTACAACATTGGAGACTTTGATCTGTCTCTCCTAGAGGGAGAAACAATACGAAGTCAAACGGCTGCTACATTCATTGATGGAGTTCCTAAAATATGCACAGAAAATAATAGCTTCCCAAAAGAAAGAATTAAGCAAGTGTTCATTGAAGAATTTGGTAACAATCCTCTTAAACAGCGAGTGGTCCACCATGTTTATGTATGACAATATCAAGATCAAACTGCATTTTGTACAACTATGCAGAAAATTTTCAGGGGCCATCCTTATCATCTCGCATCATGGAAATCACACCCACGTTGTCCACGATTGCAAGTACTCCAATAACTCTTATCGATGTCGAAGAATTCGGTAGAAGATTCTATAGAAGAGTTATTCCAAACTGGAAATTCACGATCTAGCTGGACTAATTTGTCATCTATCTGCAGAAGGATTCTAGAGAGTAAGTGTACTATAACCTCGCCAGGCGAACGTGGCTACCAAGTAATGCTGCTAGATGTTTACGATTTTACGAAGATATCAAAAAATTGATTTTGAATATAAAATAAAGTTTCTTTCAAAAAAATCAAAATATTTCCTTAAAAACCATGGTTCATACTAGTGTTGCCTTTAAGGCATTTAGACATCTCAACATTCCAAATTTGTTTTTAAAATGCAAATGCTACTTTGGCTCTAATCAAGTTATTATTTCTCTGCTAAAAAAAAAGAATTAAGAACGGCCTTAAAATCCGAGGTTTAAGTATCGTATTAATGGTGGAATCGTTTCGTTAAAGGTAATCTACTTATTGCTGATCTCATCGCTACAAAATTGTAGCTGCTTCCATCGGCCGACCTAATCCAACCGGCAGTAACTGTCCTCTGACTCTAACACACACACACACTCACCAGATTCCCCCTACACACTCACGCATACTTATATACACGTCCACAATTGGACAGCCCTCTATCTTAGTTGAAAGAAAAGCTTCCCTCAATTGGCGGTATTAAGCGAAAACCAAACAAAACTCTGCGACTTTTTTTTTTGGTTTTTGGCTGCCCATTTAGCTGCTGGCCAAGACAGTCAAAGAACAAAGTCGTCGTCGACGTCGTCGCCGTCATCTACAACATCGCCACATGATGCCAGCCCACTCTAGCACATTTTGGCCATTGTTCTCGGCCAAAAGTTTAAACCGAGCTAACAATCACTGGCAAAGACTGGAAGCTGCTGTACGTTGTTGTTGCTTTTGTTGGCCACAACAAAAAAAAAAATTGTCAATATACTGATTCCGCGAAAAACAGCCAAAACGCAGTTGAACTGATGTTGATGTCGTTTTGTCTGCCAAAGGACGTCCATCTCCGGCTGAGTAGTGCCGCCAGCCAGCCTTAGTTGGGGCGCAAAGTTGTTGCAGCTACTGTGTTCCTGTTGCAGCAGCAGCATCCAACATTCAAGCAGTCATCCATCCTGCGTAATTCAGTTGCAGTTGTGGCCAACAAACAAAATGGCGCGTATCAGGCGGCGGCGGTACGGGGGCCTCAATCTCGCCTGCATTTTGAGTGCACAAAAGCGATTCCGACGTTGCGAGTATTTTGCTGCTCCATCTCCTTTTTTTTTTTTGGCGGCACTTTGATGTGTAGCCGCAGCAATCCTCACACACAGTTCAATAGGCTTTGTCCCCGGTAAGTTGGCAAGCGGCTATAATGCGCTTGGATATGCAAAATTGCAAGGAAATTTGAATTGAATTCAAAAAGGCCAGGCTAAGGCCTTAACTTGGCCAAGTTGTTGATTGCGCTGGCGGCATTGGACACAGGCACAGAAAAAAAAAAAAATAATACAAGTGCCGCAGTTGCAGTTGCAGCAGTTACAATTGCAATTGCTGTGGCAAGTTGCTAAAGGGAACTGCGGCACGCTACCAATTTGAAAGAAATCAAAAATTCAACTTAAGTTTGGACTTTTGGCTTGTTGCAAATTACGTAACCGAAACAACAACAACAACAACAAAATTTCGCTCTTGTTTCGGGCGCATTGTTACAAGGCAGCAAACTGCAACCTGCAACCTGCAACCCGCAAGTTGCAGCTGCAACATCAGTTTCACATTGCACATTGCCAGTAGCAACAAAAATGCTGCCCTGCTGTGGATTTGCATGCCAACAACAACAACTACAACATTGGAACAACTACAACAACGTTGTCGACACTGGCAAACATAGCGCACATTGCCGTGCCAAAAAAAAAATGAGCCTCTTAATAGCCGCTGACAGTTACAAAGTGCCTCGCAATTGTGGCAAATACCAAATACTTGCCACATGGGCGTATGCTTGGGGGCGTACAATCATTTGACTTTCAATTTGCCATCGAGCCGCAACACCTTCTGGGCGTTGGTGGCGTCCACTCCGTCCCTGGACAGACACAAGACAGAAGTCAGCAGTCAGCAGCCAAAGACCAACAGTCCGACCAAGTCAACAAGTCCCACCAACCAACCAACCAACCATCTGGCGCAATCATAATTGCAACCAAGTAGTTGTTGTAGTAGCAAGTAGTAGTCTTGGACCTGGTCGGCCATGCTACGTTGTTTCTTTTATCTAAATCAAGGCTGGCTCTCTTGGCCAAGATCTTTGGAACACGAATTGGACAAAAGCTTTGCCTGCCTTTGACTGCCTGCCTGCCATTGAGATTTGCATTCATTCATGCCATTGAAAGTGTCGAAGTTATGGAGTAATCGTTATTAGGTGGCAAATATAACCATTGTAATTTTATGTGGCTTTAAAAAGCTTAAAGTCCGAATTTGTCTTAACTTTTTTGTACAGGTTAACAAGCAGGTCTTTAAAGTGAACTAATTAAATATTTTCATCACTTTTTTAAGTGCTCTTGGTAACTTTAGTTACTATTAATCATTTTTTAGTTTCTCAACCTTGTAGCCAAAGAGTACAAAATCATAAAAGATTTTATCGATTCTATCGATATTTTTGTTATATATTTAAATTATTTCGATAATATTGGTATATACCACTAAATACTTATAAGCAGAATGAGTTCATTCCTTTAATTATATGTTTCAGCTTAGAAAAATTTTTGTGCTGTTAACTAGGTGTCTCCGCCCCTGCGATCTTTGTCGAATGTCCCATCAAACACTATTTGGATTAAGGTGTCCAGCGTACGACGTGGAACCGACAAACATAATTCCCATATTATGGACATATACTGAATTCTAAGTCGAAGGGATGAATAAAAATTCTCGCCGTTTGATCAATTTGTTGCACTCGCATCCCAAACTTTTGTTCATTCTTTACCTAGAAAGCATCCACTACTACCTTTTGGGCTGTGTTTTAGTTAGATCAGTCAAGTTAGACAGTTTGATAGATATTACCATTTCTTTCCTTTTTTTTTATATATAGTACAGGTAACCCTCCTACAACGCGGGTTTCTATAACGCGTTTTCGCTACAAAGTGGTTCCCAAAATGAGGAAATTTTCTTACAACGCTACTCCTACAACGCGATTTTTACGAACTGGGCAACCCTCACAATGAATTTTTTTGCTGGTTTGCATGTTGCATTTTTATGCATTAATTTAAAAATACAAATTTTGGACCGGCTTCAAAATCAAGAGAGGATAATTGATATTGCTAGATATTTAACTTAAATGACTCAACATTAAGAACTATTAAAAAAACGAAGGAAAAATTAGAAGTTCGGTAGCATCTGGATCCTCTGCAGTCGCGAAAATAACTGCTAGACCAAAGATAATGGAGAAAATGGAACAATCGCTTACGGTATGGATAAAAGATATGACGAAATAACGATTGACTTTAGATGAGAATGTAATTAAGCATAAGGCACTAAAAATATTTATTTATTTTAAGGAAATAGGACAACCGTCAATCGATGAAGACAACTATCAATTTGTAGCTAGTAAATCTTGTCTTTCCGATGTAGAAAATAAAAACTTTTCACTAAAAAGTATTGAAAAAGTTTTAAATATGGCAAAGCAGTTGGTAGAATACATTTTGGAGAACGACCCCTTAAGGGATAGAGCAGAAATATTAAAACGAAATCTTCAAAACAGCTTAACTCCCTAACAAGAAATTTATAAAGATTTACGAAATAAGAGCCAACAAACTTTATTAGAAGATTTTTTCAAACCAATAATGATGAAAGAATGCCCGAATCTGATAGTGGATTAAGGTCAGATTTTTAATCTAGTACGAACAAAACGTTCGAGACAAATCATACTAAGTGATGAGTAGGAGTAGGAAGTTATGGTTCTATTTTTGCTTTAATTTATTAATTTAAGTTATTTCAACTTGAATACGTTACGTAGAAATGAATTTTTATTTTATTTCGTTTTTGTTTAAATAAAAGAAGTCTTATCAATCCAATTTTATTATTATCCAATTTTTTATTAAAAAATTGTTTAGTTTGGAACCAATCCCCTACAACACGATTTCTTACAACGCGTCATTTTTTGGGAACCTATTACCCGCGTTGTAGGAGGATTACCTGTATATTTATAGGCAATCAATCCATACGCATAAGGTTATGATCCAATATGGAGCACGTGACATTAATCACTATCCATTAAATATAGGTTAATATGTGATAGGGATAGGACAGAACCACTAAAAAAAATAAAATTTGCATTTGACAGAGCTCTCCTTATTGATTTTTGCACCGCTAAATCCGAATCCAAGGCCTAAAAATCCCCAACGCCCAAGGGCTCTAAAATAACCATAAGAAACCCCGTAAAACGAGATATTTTGGAGGCTATTTCAGGAACAAAACGTGCTGAGGCTTGCTTTCGAATTCAACGACACCCAAAAATGTAAAAAAAAAATATCACACACAATTTTTTTTGAACATAATTTCGTGAACATTTTTTAAGTTATGTTATAACACACCCAAACAAAAAATTATCGATTGTTGGGCTCAAAAGTCCGTCAATGTTATACAATGTTTTGGGTTCGCTGAATTTTAATTCGAATTAAAAAAATAATCCTCCAAAATCCCTCCCTTCCTTCAGTTCCCTTCCTCACTCTCTTAAAAAAGCACAAAGGACATTATGGTCTCTGGGTGATCTCAGTCACTCTCTTGCCTTCACAACCTAACCTAAAAAAAGTCCTGGCACGTCAGAATCCTGACGAAAACAAGATATTTTGAAAATTATTAAAGGTTATGCCATTTTTGATTCTTATTCAAATAAAGAGACTTCAAAAACATCAATCGCAAACTAATTTCATAAAATTTTTGGAGTTTAGCTCAGAAACTTTAGAAGATTAAAATTCATATCTAAAAATCCATATGGCTAGCCTTGTAATATTTAAATTTCAGAGCAATTTATTTTGTAGGCCTGTGTAATTATAAATCTTTTTATTGTTCAAATGGTAGGACAGTTTTATAAGTAGAAGACTTCATGAATAATGCAAATTTTTTTCTCAATTGAATATTTCTTAATATATTGTTAGATACATAGAATGCTTGATACCAGTGCCAGAAATGCATCGATGTGTTTGATGCTTTTAACTGGAAAAAAAGCAATTTATTGATATATCGAAATTTATTTTAAAATATTTAAGACAATCGTTTATATTAGAGAACTAAGATATTTTGGCGATGCATTGTAATTTATATTAGTGTTGGGTCGTTCATGAACGAACGAACGAAAAAGAACTATTCACTTAAAAGAACGAACTGAATAAGTTCAACAACATCGTTCTTTTCGAGTCACTCGTTCATTGTTCGTTCTTATTCAGTCGTTCGTTCTTATTCAGTCGTTCGTTCTTATTCAGTCGTTCGTTCTTATTCAGTCGTTCTCGTTCTTATATTATTCTCCTACTGTTGGTCGTTCTTATATCGGTCTTCTACTGTTGTTAGTTCTTATATCGGTCTTCTACTGTTGTTCGTTCTTATATTATTCTTCTTCTGTTGGTCGTTCTTATATAGGTCTTCTACTGTTGGTCGTTCTAATATTATTTTTATACAGCTGTTCTTTGACTTTGCTTCTGTTTGGTCTGTTTTTCTTAGTATGGCCACATTTTTCATCGATCTCTTTTTTTATTAGTAGGGCAACTCCATTACTGTATTTATTCCGCGCAAATGCAAAAATTCGCTTTGGCATTGTATTGATGTTTTAAATATATTATAAGTATAAAATGTCTCTGAAGCGAAAATACAGCACATTGTGGATCCACTTTGATGCATTGGAGGATGAAAACAAGGCAAAATGTAAGTTTTGCAAATCTGTATAAATGTAAACAATTTTTTAATTTTAACAATAAAAAAACAAATAAAAAAATTTAAATAAATAAAAAAAAAAATAAACCATGTTTTTTTTAGACAATATAATTCATATAGTATGATTAAGAAAGAAAAACCGGCATAAAAACGAACGACTGAACGAAAAGAGCGACTTGGTTCACTGAAAAAAAAGAACGATTGAACTTGTTCAGTGAAATGAACTAGGTTTACCCAACTCTAATTTATATTAAGATACAATGTATCAAACAACTCTGAAAAAAAATTTTTCAAAAAACATCAAAGAACTGCTTGAAACATTTACTTCAATAATTAGAAAATTTTGTTATTCCTTTCATATAAAATATTATTTCAAGGCTTTCAAAATAATAATTTTTACAGCGATAATCCCTTCGATCGATCGAAATCACTTTCCATAAAATTATTTGCTCAAGCTTAGAAACAGAAAATAGTTACTAGGGGCCGGTGGGATCCTTATAGCACCCATCACTCACACTTTTATCGATAGTTCAGTATCATTCCATGGATTTTAATGACAATTTCTGTCGAGACGATCCCTTTTGGTCAACCTGATCCTTTGGCTTAACTTGTTGTAATACCAACCACAGTGTAGCTCAGTATACTACCTCTTAAATATTGAAATGGATGTGCGGAGACCCCATAGTAGGTTAAGTTACGTTAGGTAAGGGCCGCTGCTGCCTTGAAAATCCAGCACACTTAGGCCTAAGCCGGCCCGTTGTCATACCTCAGATCTCTCTATAGCCCTTCTCCTGAGATAGTGCCGCTAGAAGGATTCCCATCCTTTTGCCACGATGTAGCTAGCAATCCTTTTCGGATATATAGAAGCTAGCTCAGATAGGTTAATTTCCCAGATGCTTATTCCTACGTCTACTTAGAGCCTTGCAGGAACAAAAGATGATGTTCTACTGATTCAACTTCTTCTTTGTCTTTGCAGCTTCTGCAAAAGTCTTGGCTCGGAACATTCTTTCTGTTCGCATGTGCTTCAACAAGCCAGTGTCCAGTGACCCCATATTATTTACTAAGTATTTCCTTCGATTCGATCATAATCAAATGATTCCTAATCAGTACGGTAATATACATTTAGTTTTGATTCCCGATAACATTTTCGATGTTATGTATGAAATAAACAAACAGTACTTAAGTATCAATATTGTATTCGAAGACACTACGCGGAAAAGATTTAAAACGTCTCTGACTAGTCAAACTTCCCTCGCATGTTGACAAACAAATGTTGTCTTTAATTTGTGTGAATTAAGTCTCAGTTTTATTTACGATGTCGCTAGAATGTTATGCCAAATTTACGTAATCACAGAATTAGCTGCAGATTTCTCTAGTGTTCATATAGTCTAAAAACAAAAAACTAATTCGGAATGTTTTTTTAAGCCAATTGAGCACTATGAAGTAGCTTGATCTGTTTGAGAGTGGTCTGGAAAAGGCAGTCTTCAGTTCATCTAGATCTAAGCTTTATTTTTACTAAAATGCAGTTTAGCAGTACGTCCAGACACCACGACAAACTTTGAACTTTAAGACATCTTAAGATGATTAAACGAACTCAAAGCTGTGATATTTATGGCCAATTGCAACTGCAATTTTTCAAGTCGGGCTGGTTCTTTGGCCTTTTAGTGTTGCGAAACGACTCAAAGTCAAAGACCCCCCGTTTAATTTAAAGCTGAAAAAACTATAGCTATAGCCATTATTAATGACCATGATAACAGCAACATCTAGAGAATAGAACAAAGTGTTAGCCACACAGTAGTTGTCGTTGTTGGACGAAACTTGGCTTAAACCATACAAATTCCATACAATTCAATCATACCAAGGTATTATCGGCATTATGACAATGCAAAAACCCTTTCGTTGGAACGTTGAAAAAAAAAACAAACAAATCTCAGGCTGTCAGAGCTGCTGAGCCGCACAATTCAATTGCGCCATGAATGCGAATATCTCACGGTGCTACGTGTTGCGGATATGAAACATATCTCCGGTTAGCAGGCAGGACATTTCCGTTTAGTCCCCAGCACACGCCCAACCACAGTGGCTGTCATAAATCCAACCACCATGCATACAAGTATAAACATACATATGAGTTGGGATTTACGGATATTGCCAAAAGGATGCGCCATTGGTCGCTCAACTGTGTAAATGATTTGATGGGCATTTGAATGGAACTGGATGTCAGGCCCATGGACAAAGGACTTAAGCCCAACGTCAGGCGATGGGCAACGCACATATGTGTGTGTTTAATTTTTATAGCATTTCAATTGAGGCAGAGCAAATCAGAACTCAAAACATTTCAATTGACTTCGTGTGTTCCAAAAACTTGTCCAAAAAGACGCGACAACGACACTGACACCTGACACTTAAGCGCCACCAAAGTGGACTTGAGAGCCTGGCAACAACTACGTCACAGGAACACGGACTGCGGCGCACTTTGTAAGGTGTTCGGTGGCGCAATTTAACTGACAAATGAGACAAAGTGACACAAGTCAATCAAAGCGTCACACTGAAAACTGCGGCTTATAAATTCCAATCGAATGGATCGAATGGAGTCCATTGGGTCCATTTCTCGTAGCAATTTAGTGAACTAAACAAAACATGGTCATGGCCCCTTGGGGCAAAATATATTTAAATGAATTCTGTCAGGGGCCTTGGTCCAAGTCCAAGCAACCCAAAAGAGACTTACTATACTACCAAAAGTGATGGACGCATTTAAAATGTCAATACGCATTCACTTCATCTGCTCAGCGTAGAGTTCCAACGACGACGACCACAACGCGTAAGCTTGAAGTCATTCAAGTGGCGGAGACAATGAATCCTGTCAAATCAAGGTAACGCAACGAGTTCAACGTGGCGTGCCCGTTGCTCGCGTGAAAAAGGTAAGATAAGCAGCAAATATTATTGGATGAACCGAACCCCTACCCAACGGAGCAAAGGACCAGCTTAGAAAACCAACCACTTAGCCTGCCAAATCCATTAGACTTACATGCATTTTCAATTCAATTTTGATGATTGGGTTTAACCTGTGCGCAAAGTAGTTCGCTAAGTCAACCTGAAGCTATAGAGTCCTGCTACGAGTATACTTTATAAGTATGTAAATGCAGCTCAAAAAAAATCTAACACAAACTTTGGTGAAACCCTCATCAGGCGTAATAATGTACCAAAAAGGGTGTTTTTTTTTCTGTTTTTGTTGTAAGCCATTTGCGTTTTCAACATGATACCCAATTAACTGCTTTGGTACTTTACTTGTCACGGGTCCAGAGGAAATGGAAATGTCCTATCCTGGCCTGTTAGCTATTTGAGCTGTTTTCTAGAACAAATATTGATCTATTTCGGGAACGATGAGTGGACTTTTAGGCATGGAACTAAAAGCTTATATGTGTAACAATCATATAATTTAGAAAGCCTAATTGATGTGGGGTGGTCTTGAAATTTTGCGAATTTTATTCCCGTTATGAGTACTATCGTATAACAATGGTTCCTCAATTATATTATATTAAATACATAAGAGGAATCATAACGACTCATAACTATAATCTCTGGAACTACCCAATTAACTGCTTTGGCACTTTACTTGTCACGGGTTCAGAGCAGATATCCCATCCTGGCCTGTTAGTTAGTTGAGCTTGTTTGCTGAAAACAATATTGATCTATTTCGGGAACGCTGAGAGAACTTTCAGGCATGGAACTAACACCTTATATGAATAACAATCATATAATTTGTAATACTACGAATAATACGATGAAGGGTGGTCTTCAAATTTTGCGAATTTTATTCCCAATATATCAATTATAAGAATGGTTTCTCGATTATATTATATGAAATACATTAGAGAAATCATATCGACTCATTACTATAATCTCTGGAACTATACAACACAAATTTTTTTTACGTACTTTTTTAGTTTTCTTCGAGGATCAATTTTTAATAAAGGCATAAAAGTCAAATAGAAGTACTTAACCCTAAAAAATATCTCTTGACAGCTTTTTCTTAATGTCTTCTATTTAACAGCTTTTTCTTCATCTCTTATATTTACCAAACTAACATGGTTAGGACTTTATAGAACGTCCTTTTAAACACTCAATGGAGATAAACCTTATTTTTAGATTCGGGTGTACTTGATCATTCTGACAGCTCAAGAATAACAAGGTCCGAAAGAACACTAGTGTTGGTTACATTGATAGAGTTGTCATTATAACTTGAAAGTAGTACCTTCAAGTCCTCTTTACTGGATAGCGAAGCAAGGGGATTAGCCGGCTGAAAACCCCTTGGAGAAAGATTTGTGTTTTGATTCCATGTTAATCTAACATCTTTAGAAAGTATAGTGAGTGATGGGTCCAAGGATCTATATAAGTGCAGGCGGCCCATAATCTGAAGAAAAAGCGCCTACCCTATTGAACTCGATTTGATTTGTTGCGGATTGATTTAAGCTTCGAGACTCCTCTTCGACCTTACCAGCATGGGTAGTTTTGCAACCTACGGAATCGTTCTTAGATTTATTGAAACTTATTTGGCCAAGGAGCCAAATGTCGAGTGGGCTCTATGCTCCAGTTAAGAGAAAATAAATAAATCATTATCATTATGGTTATCTCGAGAATGCTCGTTAATGACATTGGCAAACTCTTGACTTCCGTCGTACCCCTTACAGTCGACACACATTACCAGCTCTATACATGTTTTTCCTTTAGAAGGCTTGGAAGCTGCATAGGCTAAGCTATAAATACAATGGACTGTCAAAAGCTTCTTCCACTATTAGCAACGGTCCCGGTTTTCAAGGAGAAGTAACCTTTCTAAGTTTCACTTGTATTGTGTCAGAAATAGAGCGAGAACGAGGAGATTTAGATATGTAAAAAAAAAGACACCGAATGTTCTTGAGCAACGTCGCATCTAGCAAAGGAGCGGCGTCTGCAGATGGGCTTTGCAAACGGCTGTAGTTGGAGGGAAGCTTTTCCTTTGCCACAACGTAGCAGGAATCCCCTCTAGGGGATTGCCACCTTGTCGTGGTGAGAGGGCTTATTAGGGGCGATGATTCCAAGAGCGACGCCGGCGGTAGCATAGCTATCGGTAGGTCCACCCTTGCCGAGGAAGAGTCCTGAAACTAGGAGCACTCCACAACAAACCATGATGCCTTTTTCCTTTTGGCATCCAAATTGTCATCAGGTAAGCGTCTGTTTCCCCATATCAGGAGCGGCTTCTAATTAAAGAGTCTTTGAACCCATCACTGATTGATTCTCATAAAAGATGTCAGAATTACATGGAACAAAGCAATAATGGAAACATGTCTCCAAGGGTACCCAACAATTATTGGTCAATCCTCCTGCAACGGCAGCCAGCACAGAGGATTTGGAGGTGCTAATTTCTCGTTATAACGACAACACGATGAATGTAACCAAGAGGCTCTATTCACCACTTAGGAGTCCAGAATATGTAGTAGTAGAAATAGCAGGAATGAAAAAAATTCATGGCAATAGATTCTATCCAAAATATGAAGGTGTTTTTACCCAACTATCTAATTTGAAACTCATCCCTTTAGTATTGAAGAAATGGGCCAATGGGCATTGCAGAAGATACCAATAATTTTTAAAATTTATAAAGTAATGATCTCTTTTACCCATAATGAGGACCTTAAAAATGACCCCACCTTTTTGTCAATACCCATGCATCTCTTTTTAATATCATCCTACAGATAATATGTCAGAAAGTTCTCGATGATGTGGCTTCTTTCAAATGATACTAATTCTATGACTACTAAAGAAAGTTTGAATGATCCCGTGAAAACAAAAAGTTGCCCATTCAAGGAGGCTTTTGTAGTTTCCCAATTAAAATTATCGATAGAGTTCACAAAGATTGGATTAAAACCAAACATATAAATAAATTTATCCAAATAAGTTTTTTATAACAAATCCTCTAACATTAAGTACTACTAACACTCGCTCATTCTAAGTAAAAAGTGACCCTCTATATAACCATAGTAAAGGTGTTTTTTTTTTTTTTGCAATCCATGAAACTCTTCAAAGCCCAACACGCCGCATTACTGGAAATCTCTGGCCAGCTCCAAGCCAACTGACGACAAGTGATGAGTGAATGTGAATGCAAAGAATTTGAATATTGTGCCGCGGCGGCAGTTGACATAAATCGTCAATGACAGGGACATCGCCTCCTTTTGGCCTTAAACACCACGGCCAATGCCACAGTGTGTGTGTGTGTGTGTGTGTGAGAAGGTGTGTGCGGCTCAGTGACGTAGATAGCTTTTTGCAATGGGAAAATATAAGTTACTGGCAATAAATTCTCAAAATTTTTTCATTAGCTCTATTTTGATGATGTTCAAAAATCAAGCAGAAAATCTGGAAAATCTTTTAGAAGATAGGCTCGTTATTGAAAAGTTTCCTGAATATATTTGAAAACAATCTACAATTTTTGTAATTTAGTTAATCGCATTATTGAAAAGTTTACTGCAAAATCTTGAAAACAATGTAAATTTTTTTATTTTAGTTGTTAGCTTCATTGAAAACTGAATATTTCAAGAAAGTTTTTGAAAAAGTATTTCAGCTCAACAATGGCGACTGCTAACAATAATTCCAAAAAAATAAATGGAAATATACAAATTTAAAGATAATAAAGAGAAATAAAAGCAAATATTGTCGAAAAAAAATTTTTGTTTTTTTTTCGAAGCACGCAAAACCGAATTCGAATAAAATTAATCGGTTTGGTTTTTTTCATGTTCCGAAGCACGGCTGCATATTACTTAATATTAAAATATTATTATTAAATATACTCAAGAAATTCCTACAAATGCATATTATATTAGAATTGACTTCCCATTACTTTAAATAATGAAATAAAATTTCGGAAAGAATGCCAAAAATTGACCAATAGTTTATTATTTACGTTTCTTTTGGCGTCTTCTCATTGAATCTGTTTGATTTCTAAGTTCCTGCAAAATACCAACAAAAATCTATGCTATTGAGGCTGATTCCAGAGAGTTAGAAAACTTGCTTTCATAAAATCGATTAAATTTTGGAATAACAATTTATGACCACTGAAACTAAACTGTTTCTTGTGGCAAAGTGCTAGACCACATGCATTGAATATGATCTCCGCGAGGAGAAAAACAAGCAGATAAAGGTCCAGAAATTACACTGGCTCGCTCTAAGGCTCTTGCAGAAAAGTGCTTCTTTGGCCCGCCATGTATTGAATCTATGATCCCTGAGGTGAGACAGTCAAGCGGATAAGGGTCCACAAATTCTTTAGCCCCCATGCATTGAATATAATCTCCGCGAGGAGAAAGTCAAGCGGGTAAAGCTCCAGAAATTACGCTGTCTTCCTCGTTCTAAGGTTTTTGGAGACAAGTGCTTCTTTGGGCCGCCATGCATTGAATCTATGATCTCTGTGGTGAGAAAGTTTAGCTGATAAGGGTCCAGAAATTCTTTAGCCCCATGCATTAAATACGATCTCCGCGGGGAGAAAGTCAGGCGGATAAAGGTTCAGAATTTACGCTGGCTTCCTCCTTCTAAGGTTCTTGGAGAAAAGTGCTTTTTTGGCTCGAAATGCATAGAATCTTTGTTCTTGTTGTTGTCTCCCTCATTCTCAGAGTGAGGATTTAGCTTTAACAGGCGAGTTGCAGAAACCCGTCAAAGGTATACCCCTATCACGCAGTGGAGAAGACGCGCTCAGAGTAGATTCGCCTGGAGCCACTCTTCAGGTCAGTCCATCACGAGGTTTGTCTCCAGCAGATAAGAAGAATCAGCAACGTTTCGAACTTAAGAATTCACAGGAATCTTCTATCTGTCAGCTAGCTGCTTGAGCGTAAACCCAATATCAACTGAACCCTTATTCCATTGGGATGATCCTCTACATCCCTCTAACCCACGCCACTGCTGCTGTTGTTTTTGTGTGGAAACAAAAAAGACCGACAATCAGCGACGGTGAGCTACAGAAAACACGACAAGGAGACAACTGTAATCCTCTATTGTGAACAGGCACAGAATTGCGCGCATTGTGACTGCCTCTTGGGCTAGCTCGGTCTCGCTTTTACTCAACCGCTCTCACTATATATTGCTGTCTCACTCTATTCCCGTCAGGTTAGCTTTTGCCTGACTGGCTGTCAGTGAGCCTTTCAAAATCAATTCTAATCGATTTAGGACATTTTGACAGTTTTCATTGGCAGCATACGCGTGGCCGCGATACCAACAACACCTTCCGGAGGCTCTCGCTGTGGAAGTTGGCGTCGCTGCAGCCGCGCAGATGTCAACAACATTTTGGCTTAAATGGCCACAAAATGTTGAAGAGCCCAACCGAAAAAAAACAAAAACAAAGTCCAGGGCATTATCTCTATGGAAGCTGATTGAAAACAGATAATTAAAATCTTCTAATTAGGCGGCATGTTCACGCACACACACACACATGTGGGAACACCCTGCAGGAATTCGGTGTCATTTAAGTGGCCTCAACTACTCTAAACGTTACTAGTTCTTATATAGTTCAAATAAGAACTGTTGTGGAATAGGAAAATGCGGTAAACGAGAGCGCGCTTCGCTCACGGCTTACGCTCTCAAATTTGTGTTCGCTCAATTGAGCGAGCTGCTCTCTCGTTTTTTGTATTTTTTTAACGCAACAAGAACAAACAAGCATTCTTTAAGGGTGGGTTGTGGCTATTTGGTTCGTGTTATTTTTCTGCGACAAATTTTGTGTATGCCTAAAAACAACAAAGGAATAAAAGGCAAAAGAAGCTGCTGCAAAAATTAGGCGTCAGTACAAAGTGCAAATCAGTGCGATCGGTTGTTCTTATATTGAAAATCAATTGTTTTAATAATTTAAATAAGTAACAATTTAAAAAGCAAATCAGTGCGGTAATAGAGAACAATTATTTAAATATAATAAAAGAAAAGTTGCCAAAACACAAGGTGAGTTACATATTTGCTATTTATGTTTATGCAAACATACAGTGTGCCACAAAACTCATAGTACAGAAGGATTTTACACTTAAATGCGAATTCCTCCCAAATTGTTTAAATTTTCCAAAAACTAATGATGAGGTTTTCTTAAATATATATTTTTAAACAATAAACAAAAAAAAAACAACGTTTCCAGTTAATAATGCACATTTTGGCAGCGGAAATTTCCCACACGCGCATACAAAAGTAAAGCAAAGCATATACAAAAAAGTCCCGTTACAAAAACCAAAACAAACCAGCTGCAACAACGTAAATTCGGTATACCGTCTAAGTGTACTATGACATTATACATATATATTTAAGAAAACCTCATCATTAGCTTTTGGAAAATTTAAACAATTTGTGAGGAATTTGCATTTAAGTGTAAAATCGCCTGCTGTACTATGACTTTTGTGGCACACTGTATGTAGATACATTACATATAATTGCATTGCATGTGCATAAATAATGTTGTAAGTAATATTTGTAACAAAATTTTTTATC
Organism: Chymomyza amoena; assembly: GCA_037043745.1. Taxonomy (NCBI): domain Eukaryota; kingdom Metazoa; phylum Arthropoda; class Insecta; order Diptera; family Drosophilidae; genus Chymomyza; species Chymomyza amoena. The sequence goes on along the minus strand of JBAMAX010002330.1, from coordinate 1,098 downwards.
TGCAGTTAAATTCTGCTCACAGACGCATGTCAACTAAGGTAAGTAAAAATAGCAATAAATTGTTTTTTTATTGTTTAAATATACATAAATAAATATGAACGCATTTATACAAAAATAGTTTTTTGTGCTCTATAGAGACATTTCTTGCATCTATTAGTTGATGGCTATGAGGAATCAGGCCCGTCATTCCGTGCTTTGATATTTGTGTGAGATCTTGCACAAAGACGTTTTAATGGAGCTTTACATATGTATTTGGGGAAAAAGTCTCTAAGCCATTTCGAAAACTTTTGTGGCATTATATAAGGTAAGCATACTATACATTACGAAATTAAAAAAATAAATAATAATTAAAACTCTCTTTACAGAAGAAATACAAATTCAGTCGGCAATATTAAATCTCTCGGACAACAGCTCCCCAGAACGGCAACTAATGAACAAAAACTACCTTATAGTATTTGTAAGTAATAATAATTTTCTTATTTTAAGTTGCATTATAAATTATTTGTTATGTATATATAATATAATTGTATTAATTTTGTAATTTAATTAATTTATATTTTTAATTTTTATTTAAAATTAATTGTATTCAATATATTAAGTATAATTGTATGTTTATATGTTAAGATAATTTTTAATGTTTTTAATATAAATTGTTATTATTTTTGTTTAGTAATTAATTTTATTTATGTAACTGGTATAATAATAATAATAATGTTCAAATTGTAAATTTAAAGTAGTTTCATTTTTGGGCAGTATATTCCAGTCTGGAACAAAAATTACTAGTAAAATTAAAGACCATATTTACCAACCTCCAACTAAATGCAAAGAACTATTAATTTTCTATATCAAATGGACTAGTTTTGAATTCGTTAGAAGCGACTTGTTACATTCTAATAAGCTGCTACTAGTTTTGTTCAATATGCGCCGGACCAGTTTGAAACCAGTTGAACATCATACCCGAAAATTCTGGTTGCCTGCAATGACAGCCCCATGTTAAACATACTAGAATTTTCAGAGCAAACATACTAGGTTTCGGACAAACAGTTGCACAACGGGGCGGTTCAAAACCAGTTTGCGACTGTAATGTTTTCCTGCAGG
>JBAMAX010002329.1:0-206228 GCA_037043745.1 Chymomyza amoena | reverse complement strand
AAAAAGTATAGCATACTTTTAGTTGATCTCAAAAACTGGTTTGTGTCTTTGCTAGTACTGCTGTACGCAATATTTTCACTGTGAGCGAAGTTCGCAGCCTAGCGCCCATCTGGCAACGCCGCACAACACAGCTGTTTGCAGTCAACACATTAAACAAACTGTGCCGCCAAAAAGCAACAAGTAAAAATAAGATCTTTAACTTTTCAATTTAAACTAACTTTATTTAATTGTTAATTGTGTTAGCTACACTTTGCAATTACAACTAAAAGCATTACTTAAACATAAACAGCGCTATTATATACTCAAACACACTCAAAATAACTTATTGGCAAAAATACAAAAGACACTACGCTCAAGGTTACTGCTCGGCCCAGTCTAAGCCTTGCGCTCGAACAACAAAGGAAAAGGTTTGCCCTCCGGCGCCTGCAGCCAGTTTTCCTCCGCATACTTGACATTATTCTCAGTCTCTATAACATGGAAAGTGTAGGCATGACGACTCTTGGCCGAACGATTTGGCTCACTCTTGTGCACCACATTGCCGTGTATCAATATGCAAGTGCCTGCAGGAAAAGGAAGTGGAGGTAAGTAAAGTCGGATGCGAATAAATATATATTTATGTTCCAACCTACCCTTGCTAACTTGCAGCGGCGTAAAGCTAGACTGTGCATAGAAAGGCGCTGCACGATCGTAGACCATTAGCTCGCTGGCCTTCTTATCAGGATTACGCATATAACGACGATGCACACCGCTCTTGTGTGAGCCTTTAATAAACTGCAAACAACCATTCTGCAGCGTGCAATCCTCCAGCGCAAACCAAAAGCCCACAGCCGTATTGGGTTCTGTGTGCAAAAACCACGAATCCTGATGTGGTATAACCTCACCGCCTATGCCAGGATTCTTGTAAATATACATGCTCTGACACACTGCGGGACTGTTATAGTTTAGCTGCCAGCAAATCTCCTTCACGCGATTGCTAAAAGTCAAATCATTAAATGTGGGATGCTCTACATGCAGCGCATGGCCCACTTTGTTCAAGGCTATCAAAGGATCCACCAGCAGTTGACCATCCTCGCCCAATGCGCCTTTTTCGAAAAAGTAGCGCACTTTGTCACCGGATTCCATAAAGTACAACTCTTTGCTTTGTGCATCATCAGCCTTGAGTGTGCTAAAAGTCTTGCGATTCGTCTGCGGCGCATCCATGCACAAGGCGCGTCCAGCTGAATACAAGGTTTCCACTTCCTCCGGCTTCAGAAAATCCTCAATGACCACATAGCCATTCTCATTAAGCTGCGTAAGTATAAAAACATAAAACAAATAAATTACTTATGTTTAATTAGTTGAAGGTCGGCTGAGTAAAGTTACTGAGAAATGCGTCTAATCATTGGGCACTTATCGCCGCGCCGTCTGGTCTGCGCCATCAGCATGTAATCAAAGCGTCTTATCTGACCGACTGGACTAATGTTGGACTCACTAAATGACTGACTGTTGGACGGACTGACGGTTGGACTGACTGACTGAATCTATAATGAGCACACGCGTGCAGCTTGTAAGCATCTTATCAGCTTTTTTGTAGTTTGAAAACTTTTTAAAAATGCGCTTTGTTTGTTGTCTTTTTGTTAATATTGTTGTTATGTGTCCATTGTCTACTTGACGTTGCTAATTAACAAATTCCTAAAACAACAACAAATACACATGCTGTCTGTGTAGGTGTTCATGTCAAAACGTTAATTCTAGAAACCCCTTAGATCCGTGACCATTCCCATTCATTGGAATCACTCAAATGTAACATGTAAAATGCTAAAAATTCACACACACATTTTCGGAATGGTCAGTTTTGTGTAGGGTTGTCAGTTTTTGGCTCGGTTTTTGGCCTCTTCTCTTGTCTGTCTAGTTGGTCGGTCTTTTGCGCGTGTTGAGTTCCCATCAAATTGAATAAATTTAAATTGGTTGAGTAAGAAATGAAAATGAAAATCGAGAGTAAAAATAGGCCCAGTGACTCAAAGTAAAACAAATGCGGAAAATACTTATTTGGGGTGTGACGAAGTTTGAATACACTTGCGGGGTAATAGTTGGGGCGATTTTCAATTACTTAAGCTTCTTCTTCGGATGCTTAGACATCTGCCCAAATATTTGTGAGATTCTTCTCAAATGGCAAGAATTCTCTTCCAAATCCATACAAGTGCTTAAGACTCTTCGTATGTTTAGACGTCTTCTCAAAAGTTTGCTAGATTAAATTCAAGAGAAAGACTTCCAAATTCATACAAGTATTTTTTGCCGAATTTTTTCTAAACAATAAATCTACGTATATTCATTTCATATATTTAAAATGTCTTTAGAACGATTGGAGCCATAGTCTTATATTGATATCCAAACCGATTTTTGCTATTTCTAACGCTAATTTTTTAAAGTTTCCTTATTTTTGAAATTCGAAAAACCTGCTGCGGCAACGGTTTTTTAATCTTAAATGGGAATTTTAAGAAGTATATTTAAACAAATTTTTTATCTTTGGGGTTGCATTTTTATAAAATGTATCTTGATTTATTTTGTATTCTTTTCATTGTTACATTCAAATTACGACTAAAACTAAGTCTAGCTTGTCATAATCTTATAACCCTAATCGAAGAGTACTAAAATATATAGAGGCGAAATAACTCAAAAAGGTTTTTTTTCTGTTGAAAGATCGCGCGCCAGACGAAAACGCTTGGTCTCTGGGTTGGTGTAAAAGCATATGCAAACATTGTGTTTCCGACCCCATTTGGCGCGCGATTTTTCGGAGGCTTACACTCAAGAGAGAATTTCGCCTATATATTTTAGTACTCTCTGCCCTAATCCAAGCTTTCCAACTCTAAATATAGCTCAAAGCTTCTCCAAGCTCCAAGCTTTTGGGCATAAACTTCCATTTCTGAAAAGTTAACTCCAAATGCATTGAATGCAACTTGAGAATAGGCTTTATCTTTTGTTCCCATACTCTTACTGAGAGTACGTTACCTTTCATGGTTTATTTTCAAGAAATGTTGTTAATGGAGAACCGGATAAAAAAATTGTAGTGCCTCTTAGTTAATTTCAACGTAACTGCACTTCTATTAAGACAAACAAGGACCTATGCTCCATTGGAAGATACAGGATACGATGATGCTGATCAGACTTCAGCCTATCTCTCTGAATCAACATCAAAAATTTGTCGGAAATAAAGTCTCAAGCTTGTTTTTTAAATCATACATAAGATTACACAATGCTCACTTCTCACGATGTTTTTGGCCAAGCAATCTTTCCCAATAAGATATAGCTTCGAAGAAAAACTAATGAGTACCAGAGGCAGGCCCGGCAAGAGGGTGGTTCAGGGACTTTTTTCCCCGGGCCCTGAGCTCTCGGAGTGGTCATTGCATTGGAGTTTTATGAAATGCACTATTATGATTTTATCTAATCGTCAATTCTCTCAGAAATCCTTTCTATACTTTTTTATGTTGATCTCACACTTTGCAACAATTATGCGTATTTTCATGAATTTAGAAAAGTTGATAGGGCCCGGATCCGAGATTTCCCCGGGGACCGGATATTCTCTCTACGGCCCTGGTCAGAGGCTTCATATGTCTCTGACAGAAAATGATCCTTCGTGTTAAGCAAATCAAAAAACAAATAAATCGGCATTCATCCCCTGATAGACCCACTAAGAGCCTTTATGGATTTTAAATCGTTGAATCCAAATCCGAGTTTCTAAAAACCTCAACTCCCAAGAGTACTGAAACATCCACCAAAAAACCCATGCATTATTTTTTCGATTGACGGCTTTTAACGATATTTATGTTTTTGGCTTCGCTACTTCCAAAAAAGGTGTCAAAAAACGCGTAGAGCGTCTAAGTTTTGAGAGAACCTCCAAAGTAGGCGGTCTTTTTGTGGTTATGACAGAATCTTGAGGTATTTGAGACTGAGATAACATCACAAGTATTTTAGAGTGGTTTTTTATCTCTGCCTTCATGAAATTTTGTGTTTTTTGAGTTGTCTCAGTATTTGCTTCTTTCAAAATAAGTAGTTTAGTGGTTTTTGGAGATTCTTTCAGTGCCTTGAGTGTAGTCACTTTTTGGATGAGGATGGGGTTTCAGCGGATTGAAATTTATAAGGGTACCCCTGCCTTGTGTAAAGTTCACAACACTATTTTTTTCGAGGAGCCTGTGTAGGCAATATTATGCTTCTCTTTATCCGTTCTATTTAGCCTAATACCTATACTTTTTGACCCACTGAATCCTACAGAACAGGTTTAACTAGGGATCTTAGTCTGCTGCCACTCCTTAGAGCGCCGCAAGCGAAAAGAGGTACCAATGAAAAGATTTGGTTGGGCGCTCCAGTATTTTTAGAAAAATAAGCAAAAAGTTACGAAAAAAATTATTTTAGGATGAAAACTTTTCTCGGGTTCCACTAGCGATATTTTAAGCAAAAAGTTAAGAAAAAAATTGGTTTAAAGATATAGGACATAAACTTTTCTTCGGGTTCTAACTAGCGATCTTTGTCTGCATTACCTTACCATAGCGACGAAGAATCGTCTTAAGAAAGCGGCCACGAATATCAAAAGATTACAAATATTTTTTTGTAACTTGGGTTTATTCTTCAGAACTTGTATTAACCTTAGGGTTGCCATATATCCCCTTTTAAGCCAACGTGTTCGCTTTTTCTGTCTCGTATTCGTTTTTTGGCAGAAATCTTCACTTTTTTCGCTCGATTAGACCAACGGTTCTCATACATATTTTTATATCTTTCACCAAGTATTTAAGAATATTTTTCACCAAAATGGATCAGATTACAAAAAAAAAATGGCGGACGTAAAGTCGGGCGCGGACGACTTTAGGATACCCTGTACCACTAGCTTGTAATAAAGTCCGATTTCTTCACAAAAAACCAAAAACAGAAGAATTTTTAAGCAAAAATTATTTTTTGTCCGATCGTTCCTATGGGAGCTATATGATATAGTCAACCGATTTCAATAAAATTTGACACGGTGCTTAAATACCTTAAAAAAGATATGAACGCCAAAGTTATTTCAAATATCTTTACAAACAAACAAAACACATCGAATTTTGTATAAAAAACGTGTTTTTGGACCGATTGGTCCTATGGGAGCTATATGATCTAGTCAAACGATTTGGATTAAATTTGGTACAGTGCTTAGGAACTATAAAATACTCACGAATGTCAAATTTGGTCCCAATATCTTAACAAACAAACGAAACACAACAAATTTTATTAAAAAATCGATGTTTTGGAAGATCGGACCTATGGGAGCTATATGATATAGTCCACCGATTTTGTTGAAATTGGGCACATTGCTTAAGTGGTCTAAAAAATTTCCAAACGCCAAATCTGGTTAGGATATCTTTATTAAAAAACGAAATATAGCCAATTTTTCTTTAAAAAGTTATTTTGGCCGATCGGTCCTATGGGAGCTATATGATATAGTCAACCGATTTTGATCAAATTTGGTACAGTGATTGGGAACTATAAAAAACTTTCGATTGCCAAATTTCGTTACGATATCTTCATAAACAAACGAATTATTCATCTAAAACGCTTTTTTTTTTCGAGGTCGTCTCAAACACCCCCATGGGAGCTATATAATTTATCCCCGATATCAAAAAAATAAAATAAACTTGCCTCCTATGGAATAATATGGGATCTAATGTGAAAGTTTGGTAACTCTAGCTCTTACCATCTCTGAGATCTAGGCGTTCACACGGACGGACGGACGGACAGACGGACAGACGGACGGACAGACGGACAGACGGACAGACGGACAGACGGACATGGGTATATCGACTTCTCTATTCACCCTGATCATATTTTAGGTAACTTTGGGGTGTCTCCGACGTCTCCTTCTATATGTTACATACATTTTCGGCTTGCACAAACTTAATATACCCTTGGACCATACGGTACAGGGTATAAAAACCGCAGTTGAGCGTATTTTTTATTTTTAAATGTTTATATGTATGTATATCATATTTTCTGCTCCAAGAGACCCCGCTCAAAATCATAAAAAATTATGCGTAAGCGATTATTCGGAAGGTTTTTTTTTTTTATTCCATCCTCTCTTATATGTCAATATTCCATGTCAAAGCGTAAAGAACAGCATGTAGGAGACTTGGGAGGTAATATATTCTGATTTCAAGTCTTTGCGAAACAGATTCTTAAACAAAATTTTGTCTTTAAGAGCTAAAAGTATTCTCTCAAAAACCCGAAGTGAAGGCCATTATGCTGAATGTGACCAAAACACGCTTTTAACGTTTATGATCAAGCACTCACATACTTGGAAAAAATAGATGGAATGTCCGCTTTTTTTCACTCGGACCATCTAGCTCATTTTGTTGCAAGTTATTTGGCTGTGGTATCGTAATATGATATTGTAATATTAATGTCTGATCAAAATTCGGCTTCTAGTCAGCTATTTTAACTCTTTTTGTGTTTGGGCGATGCGGTAGAACCGTCTCAACATTAGTGTTGGTAAATGTTTGAAAGTGAAATTAAAAGGTGAAGAACCGTGTTTTGAAAGCTAAAGAATAGTTTGTTTTTAGACGCCATAACAAGAGAGTGGCTGTCAATAAATTTGACAACATGGAAAATATGGTATTGGTATAGTAAGATCTTTCAAATGAAAATACACATCGATGCATCGATGTGACTTCCACCGCTACCCAGAACCGAAGCAAGGATTCCGATAAAATATTCCACTGACACATGGGACATGAAGAAATTAACTCCCCAGTTTCTGAAACTAGTAATTTACTCTTTATGTCATTAATCCGAAAGTAAAAAATTATGTGGAAGCGCTGGACACACCTTCACTACAACGGATGGACCGAATATTCAAAGGATAAAGTTTCTTCTCTTAATTTAAGACCTTTTTATACCGAGCGAATAACCACAAGGAATCGTTGTCAAAAAGAGCTGATGCTTTTGAGTCCAAATTTTGAAAAAGAAAAGCCTACGGCACCAAGAGAGATATGACTAAGTCATCCTCCAATATCCTCCAGATCGTTCAAGACATATCTGGAGCTGGCTGGGTAATCATACCTGACTTGCTTTACCCGAGGGTAAAGAGAGGGATATTGCGCCTTAGAGCTAATACTAATTTCGATCCCTCTTTTATCAAACAGTCAACAAATGGATCGATGCGTTAATCGCCTCGAAAGATTTATCGATTTTTTGAGATGATATCTGGCAGTTATGCAAAAGATGTAAAAAGTAATTGCAAGTGACGGACAGTACTTTCAATCATAAATATGGTCCCAGTTCCCAGTATAGTTTTGTATATCCCGAGGGATCTGGTAATGCCATGAGGGCACGTGACCAAAGTGGTGTATACGGGACACCTTCCCAGATGGGTGGTAGGAGGAAAATCAATTAACTCCCATGGACCACACAAGTGACCAATGACCAATATTTGCAAATTCACCGAGATCGTTCTATACTAATTAAAGTCAAACTGCACAAATTAAAATTAAATCAAACTTTAAAAATAGCTTTTAAAATAGGGTGCTTTTTCTTTTAAATTATTTTTAAAAAAATTACCAACACTATTAAGCGAGCATCCATAAATTAAGTGACACTTATTTTCGTCAAATAAGAACCTCTTCCGTACCACTTTACTACATAGTAACGAAATATTTTTGAAGAACGCTTCCGCCAGACCGCTCTCCCCCCTTAGGACCGTCTCATACTTTATGAATGATCCCTAAGTAAGAGATCAAAAACTAGCTAGTCTTGAAATTCATTTCTTATATACTCGCTAAACGACCCTGCTTTGCAGATATAGCGCCAACCAAGAGTATAACCAAAAAAGTTTCTACACCTGAAATGTGTTCGACACTGGCGTTAAGTGCTCGCAGAGAGGGGCCGCTTGGCTGCCTACTTTTTTTTTGATGAATGCGAAGCACCTTTAATTAAAATAAACTGCCTATGCAAATGTCAGCAGTCAGTTAGTTTTTTTTTTTTTTTGGAGGGGGTACGCAGAGATTTTTTATGGGTCTAGTACAGCACACGCGCATGGAAATTTACAGCGAGGGTCAATAGACCAATTTAGTCGGTTTATGTGTGTCACAATCTATTTAAATATTAAATACGCTATAACAGCTGATTTGGTAATATTTCATTATCTTCACATCTGAGGGAATCACGAAGAGCATCAAGTGCAATTGCATCAACTATAATCAGCTTAATTAAGTCCGGTATGAGTTAATAAAAAGTTACCTAATTAAATTGTATAAGTTTTAGAGGTGGAACTTGCAGTGTCCAAGTTTGTCAGGCTAATCAATATGTAGAACGCCCGCAGTCAATAAACACGTCTTTATCGAAATGTCTAGACAATATCTAAAACAGAACTTGTTAGCTACTGGTTCTAGTAGCACCTTGTCCAAGTTTTGTTTTTGGTAATTCTGACAACTGTACCTTAAATTTTCGATTTCCTGAATTGGTAAAAAAAAAGTACAAGCTACCTATAGCTTTTGGTTCTTTGTCTGCAAGCAACAAAAGAACGCTTTTCCGGTGCGCTTTTCCGTGAAAAACACGTCGTTAAATCTTGCTGCGTTTTTGTTTTTTTTTTTTGGACAATTTGTTGATGGATGTAAATAAACGATGACACTTAAAAGACGACAAAAGATCTGACCAATAGCCAACCCACTGACGCTGATGTTGTCGATGAAAAACGATTTGATGACTAAGTTTTAGCATTTGTTTCTATTGCTGACGTTTTAAGAGCGTCTAACAATAAATAAATCGATATGAAACATTTGCCAACAAAAATAGACACACATTAAGTACAAAAGAATAATAGAATTAATGAATTTTATTCATAGACCCACCTCATCCAATAATTTGCTATGCATTTTGATTTAGTTTTTGTTTGGTTTTCTTTGTTTTTGTTTATTTTGCTTTTAAAATGCCGAAAATCTTACGCGTCGAATTTTTAGATTTAGAATACTGTTTAAGAAGCGAAATATGATCAACGTTTTGCACTGTTTCGCGTTCGTTTTCAAACTGAAATCGTTAAGAAATGTTTGCCTAATGGAAAATGCTCTGAAATTTAAATGAAACAGCTCAGCAGTTCTTCTTCTTATTGGTATTGTGGCGGTACAGTAGGCGCTCGCAAAAAAGAACATAAATATTGATCATATGAAAATAGTCTGAAGAGTTATAGTATGCTATAGTTAAATTCTTTAAAGCTTAAAGTTAAAGTTCTAATCAACTGGATTTTTATTTGAACCTTCTTTAATAAAGAATTCGGTTATTTTTTGGTGTCTGTTACTTTTCTGAATTTATCAACATTTTATGACTCTTAAGGGTTTTGGAGGCCGAGATTTTGTATTATTTCGTGAATTTTTTACATAGGGAAAGAAGAAACAGATTTTTTTTAAATTTGGGAGTATTTTATTCATGTTTTGAAGTAGACTTTAAGAATTTGTTCAGGTAATTTCTGCGGGAAATTGTGCCGTTAGATCGTGCTATCCATGGTCGATTGGGGCATTCCTGTGGTACTAATTTTTATTTGTAATCATGACAATTTTTTTTTTCGTTAGCTGTTGCCAAGAATATTAACCTGATTGTGTAAAAAAATTTGAAAATTTCATTTTTTTTAAGGTGTTTTAAGACAATGTTTTGTTTTTATACCATATTTTTCACATTTCTTGTATAAAAAAAACATATTTTTAATAATCATCTAATTCCATAAATTAGGTTCATCTAGATTTGAATTAAATAAAGAATGTTCACATCAAATTTCAGAACGTTTGGTCAATAACAAGTAGAAAAAATGGCGGACGTAAAGTCGGGCGCGGACGACTTTAGGATACCCTGTACCACTAGCTTGTAATAAAGTCCGATTTCTTCACAAAAAACCAAAAACAGAAGAATTTTTAAGCAAAAATTTTTTTTTGACCGATCGTTCCTATGGGAGCTATATGATATAGTCAACCGATTTTGATCAAATTTGGTACAGTGATTGGGAAATTTAAAATACTCACGAATGTCAAATTTGGTCCCAATATCTTAACAAACAAACGAAACACAACAAATTTTGTTAAAAAATCGATGTTTTGGAAGATCGGACCTATGGGAGCTATATGATATAGTCAACCGATTTTGTTCAAATTTGGCACATTGCTTAAGTGGTCTAAAAAATTTCCAAACGCCAAATCTGGTTAGGATATCTTTATTAAAAAACGAAATATAACCAATTTTTCTTTAAAAAAGTTATTTTGGCCGATCGGTCCTATGGGAGCTATATGATATAGTCAACCGATTTTGATCAAATTTGGTACAGTGATTGGGAACTATAAAAAACTTTCGATTGCCAAATTTCGTTACGATATCTTCATAAACAAACGAATTATTCATCTAAAACGCTTTTTTTTTCGAGGTCGTCTCAAACACCCCCATGGGAGCTATATAATTTATCCCCGATATCAAAAAAATAAAATAAACTTGCCTCCTATGGAATAATATGGGATCTAATGTGAAAGTTTGGTAACTCTAGCTCTTACCATCTCTGAGATCTAGGCGTTCACACGGACGGACGGACGGACAGACGGACAGACGGACGGACAGACGGACAGACGGACAGACGGACAGACGGACATGGGTATATCGACTTCTCTATTCACCCTGATCATATTTTAGGTAACTTTGGGGTGTCTCCGACGTCTCCTTCTATATGTTACATACATTTTCGGCTTGCACAAACTTAATATACCCTTGGACCATACGGTACAGGGTATAAAAAGTCGTTTCGAGAATAACGCTGCGTTCTAACTACCGCGCGCTTCGAGTCCGGACCGACGGGCGGTCACTTAATTCCTCATAGCATTGGGAATAATGTGAATTTTGCTTTCAAATTTTGACCACATAATCTTGAGTAGTTATACTAACAATTTATGCAATAAAAAAGTCAATTTTTTGATCGGCCTATACTGGTTTCCCCCTTTAAAGTATTTTTTTTTTCCATACAACTTTTTATATACTTTTACCTTTTAACTATTGTGCTAACTATTGTAAGTTTTTTATAACATTCGTAAATTTTGCATTCTGGGTATGGGCCTTGACAAATAAAAATGTTGGGACAATTTTTTTTATACCATCATCTTTTTAATTTTCAAATTTTTATATTTTTTACTCACATTTTTTATGGCTCAGTAGCCAGAACATTTAATCTACTAAAAATATTTTAACATAGAAAAACAGTACAATTTCTGTAAGATCTGTAAACTGCTTAATGTTGAGGAAATTTAGTAAATATTAAAATATAAAATAATATAAATAATACTAATCATAAAAATTATCGTGCTTTTTTAAAAACTTTCATTATGTTACACTGCCAGACGAAGAAGATTCGCTAGCGTTCTTCACATTTTCTTAAGATTGAGTTGAAGATTTATTATGTAATCTTAAATTATATTTTTAGATGGTAGTTTTCGATAACGCTTGTAAAATTTATATACTATAAATTTCACAAGGAAAATTTGGTTTAATTGTTCCTGTGATGTCACTAATTCGACTCCAATTTAAATAAGAATTTTTTTTATTTATTATGTATTATTGGAAATCAACTCTTGATTTTATGGGTTATAATCCAACATTTATGAAAAAGTAAGTCACTATACACTTAAAAACCTTTTGTGTTGTACCATTTAGATTACTCTATATATATACAATATTTCAAAAATCAAGTAGATTCTATGATATGAAAGGCCTTCTGAGGTCGTTTGGATGAAGGCGTTTTAGGCGTCTTCTTGGTCTATGACCGGCCAGGGCACATGCAAGCGAGTTCGGATGGTTCCTTATGCGATCACCGTAACGGTCGCTAAATTTATTCAATACATACATAAGAAATTTAAACAAATTTTCATATTTTTTCGGCTTAAAAAAAAAAAAGCTAAAAAATTTGTTTCGAATTTAAAAAAGAAATCGTGAATATTTTTAATTCCTACAATTCACCATTATCTGTCTTTCAGGAAGAATTTCTTTGATAGAAAGTGATGTTCTTGAAAAATTTGATATTTTATTGACAATTTTAATAAAGTTCTTCCTTATATATCGAACTTTTTGTATAGCATACTTAAAAAGCCAATATATAAATTACCTGTCTGTCCCAATAATAGCAGACGTAACAACGTTTGTCAGGATCACTAGTTTTATATGAATAGCCATACATTATTTATTTAAAAAAAAACTACACTGAAACTTAACAACTTATTACAATAGTTTCTAAGATAGCTCTGGCTTTAAATTACTTTGTTTCCTACAATTAATTCTAAGATGCAATGTTAATATATAAACAGTTTTAAAGATTTTATCGCATAAGTTTAAGCTGCATTATCACAAAAATCTAGCAACAAATAATTTGTGCCACAAGTGAGCGTTCACTGTACTGCTGATAGTTTTTGTTGTGCAAACGCTCACACACACATATTGCAGAGCGTGCTAAGGTGTTACATATTCTTAGCATATGTTTTAAAATGTAAAGTTCTTATGTTAAACGCTCTCCCGCTGTAGCTGTTATGCGCTCCGCTCACTTTATGTTAAGCCAGCTATTGATCAATGTTACCAAATGATCCATAACAGATCATTTTGCTGTTTGCTAACAGCGCTGTTAACATTCTGCACTCTGTTGTACTTAGCTTAGTGAAGTGTTGTTTGTTGTTGCCAGCCGCCAATCTGGAATGCCCTCGATTATACCCTACTTAGGCATATCAGCTACACTCAATGCTTTATCAAAATTGTCTGTCTGTGTTTGTGTCTGTGTTTGTTGATGTTTAGATCCCCCCCACTTAATCATTGAACTTGATAAATTTATTTGACTTTAGTATGATCTTTAAAAGTTGTTGTTATGGTTGTTTCAAAAATCTAGTTGAATCAACCGCCAAGTGAATAATGTGCAATGCAATGGTTTTTTTTGTTGTACACGTGTCTGTGGCATGATCAGCCTTAGGAGCAGCAGGAGGTAAAAGGGAGGCAAGAGGGCCTCCACACATGTTTCGGTTAGGTCTGTTTATTTTCTACATAAAAGATGCATACACATTTATGTGCAGACGTCTGTGTGCGAGGTGAGTTGGAAAAGTTACAAAGATCTCTTAGGTGACTGCGAATTTCCATGTAAGTTAGCTCAATTTTGTTATCAGACTGGGGTCCTACAAGCCACAACGGCTCCGATTTTTCTTAAGTGTTCTATAAACTTTCTGTCTACACTTTTCAAAATTATTTTTACTTTACTTATAAGTTATAACTGAAAGATCAATAATTCATCATTAAGACTGACTGCATTTTTTTTACTATTTCCCCTCAGGAATCGGTAACACTGCAAACTTTTTGAAAACCTTGAAAGTCTCTTTTGTCGTCGAAAAACGTTGACCCTGTCTTTATGTGGTAAGTTTAAATTTTAATATATTTTTAAACACAACTTGTATAATTACTTTTTAAGCACACCTCGTATAAGTTTATGTGTTTCTCAGTTAATTGCAGTCTATGCGTGGGCCACTTTGAGTCTGCTGTGCCTTTTGTCTCCCTCTTAGTTTTTCTGTTGTACCGGAGATTAGGTAATCCCAGTGCATGTTCCATCGTTGAAGCTCTGTACTTTTTTTTTCCAGTGTTTACGAAACCTTTATGCAAAAGTATGTTTAGTATTTATTTAATTGCATGCTTATAGCACTTGTCAGTTATATTGTAAGACAAGTCAACGGGTAATTAAAAAATTACGGAAATGGATATGGACAACTCATAAGCAGACAGTAATTATTCATTATGTAACACCACTTCTCAGGTGATCGTGTAACAACAAGGCCCTAAAATGTGGACATATATGTATGTGCATAACTCAAGTTATTTCAATTTGTAAAGTTGGTAGACAAGGGTCTTGACTGCAAGTGGTAGGTAGAAAAGTCTCAAGAAGCTATTCGTTTTTGTGTAAAAGATTCTTTACTAGAATAATCTTGTGATTGATATTGGAACAGTGTCACAAGAAGAGTCACAAAAATAATAAAAGCTAGATGACAGGGAAAATTATGCTGTTATTTTTCATTTTCGATTTTATATTGACCGTCAGAAACAGACACTTTAGAAATAAAATTGTTTCCCATGATATAAAATGGGATCTAATGTTAAAGTTAGGTATTTCCACCTCTAACATTTTTGAGATCTAGGCGTTCATAGGGACGAACATGGATATATACACTTCTCTAGTCACCCTGATCGTACTTTATACATCTTTGGGAGATTTTCAATGTCTCCTTATGTCTTTAAGATACATTTTCGTTTTGCAAAAACTTAAAATATGACCTTATCCGACGATTTTGGTATGAACGTATCTCGCCA
This sequence comes from Chymomyza amoena, assembly GCA_037043745.1. Taxonomy (NCBI): domain Eukaryota; kingdom Metazoa; phylum Arthropoda; class Insecta; order Diptera; family Drosophilidae; genus Chymomyza; species Chymomyza amoena. Next base: position 191,882 of record JBAMAX010002329.1, on the reverse strand, counting down.
ATTTATCTTGCCTTCGATTTGAGGTTTTTAGTAGAGTTGAGATACTGTCGATATTGCCATCACTCCGATAGTTTAGACTTAAATAATTTGAACTATTAATACTATCGACAGTACTATCGAACAAAGTAGAATAATGGGAAATATTAGAACAATGACAAAAAAAGTATTTATAAATTTTTAGCAGAAATGTTTTATTCATGATTTTTTAAAAATATATCCTTTCAAAATTAAATCTTAAAAAACCAAAAACAGTGTCTTTTCAACAATATAAACAAATTTTTTTCAAGTAGTTGGTTTTGCGGTAGAAGTTCATTCATGTTCATGTTCATTTTCTAGGTTTTGAGTCGGATCATTCTGTCCAAAATTATTAGGGCACTTCAATTGAACATCCATCCTCTTACTTTCAGTAAAAGGAGTGCATAAATATTTGTTGTCTATGTTTGTAGTCCCAATACAGTGGGATCTCTAAAAGTAGAATAATTTTTAGTTGCATTTTTTAATTGTTTACACTAACCTTTCAAAATCTTGGATCTTGGCTAAAATTTCGACTGACAAAATAATGTGGAATACCAAGTATTGCTGCTACCTTACTTTTAAAGAATTTTTTTTTTGCATCACGAATTTTATTTAAAATTTCGGAAGCCAAAGTAGAGTGTACTATACGGAAAGGTTGGACTTCGTGGCAATTATTAAGACTAATGTGGCATCGATTTTTGTTTTTTATGCAAAGAATATTCATCAAAATTTGACTTGCGCAAATAATTTTTGATGGTCTCCATCGGATTTGGTAACTCTTAAATCGTCGGATGGTTAAAAAGGTTCAAGGTATTACCGCAGGTTTTGTATTCTTTTTAATATGTTCGACACTTTGCCAAGTTTTTATCCCTTCATTTGTCAAAAAAGTTTTTTACATACAAAACTTCGATAGTATCCGAGAAATGAAAATATCGAATGGCACTATCTACCATAAGTTCTTACGGCTTCTTCCTCAGGGTCCTCATTAACAATGATCCTTAAAACCGCATATGTTGAATTATGGGATCTGCCAACTAATAGACAGATGAATATTTTATCTCCTTGCCATGGCAGTCATGTTTGTTTAAGGGGCACACCTAGTGTGAAATTTTCAAAAAATCGATTTTTTTTTTCATGTTTCGATAGGTTATACCTTTAAAAATAACATACTAAAAATCGATATCTTAAATAGTTTTTGAGTTACAGCCATTTAAATGAGTAGCCGCTCTATAACAGTGAAAACGATCATTTTATCTTTAAACGCGTTTTTCTCGAAACAGCATTTTTCGAATTTGCTGGAGTGATTACTCGGAGACAAATGATCCGATCGCTATCAAATTTTTTTGCATCTCCTCTATATAGTTCTCCATACGATGACCCCCCAGTTTTTTGATCTGATCAAACGACCAAAATTTTGGGAAAAATTTAACTTTTTTTTCAACATGCCGCCATTTTGTCAATTTTTGATTTTTTTGTTCGCCCGAGGGTCATCGTACAGACAATATGTTTTAGTTTAACGACAATTTTTTTTTGGTTTTATCAACGGAGATGGCTGCAATCACTCCAGCAGTGGAGGACCTTTTTTTGGCGCCGCCGGAGATCACGTGTCATTTCAAAAATATTTAATATTTTATTTCAAAAATTTTACTGTGTATTCTCAAAACATGTATAAATATACCCTCAAAATTTTAAATAGATGGATTCACTAGTTTGTTTTTTTTTTAATTCCCAAAAATGGCATTATTTTAGGTTGTTACACTAGGTGTGCCCCTTAAGGCTTAAACTTTAAGCACCTTATAAATTGTTACACTGGTTAATACTGAAAATTTTGAATGTTACGATATCAATCGGGTCTCCTAAAATATCACAATCGTTGGTAAGCTATATTATTTTAATAAGTCAATTTGGTGATCACTTCAACTATGATAAATTTTAACGTCTCAACTTTAAATGGTCGTCTCTAAATGAAATGAATTACAGCGAAAATAATCTCAAATAAAGCAAAAATAATCGAAATCACGATTACTGCAAATCGGACCTAATTTTTTGTCTCATTTTTAAATGGCCATAACTTCCAAGACGAGTTATCGCGAAAATTGGCCAAATTCGTGATCATGTCAACTTCGAAAAATTTTGTCGTTTTTTCGATGGCCATATCTTCTAAATGACACGAAATAAAGCTAAACTAATCAAAATCACGATCACTACAAATCGTACTAAACTGTTTATCTCATGTTTAAATGGCCATAACTTATAAGACGACTTAGAGTGAAAATAAGTCAAATTCGGGATGACTTCAATTCCGAAAAATTGTATCGCATCGACTATAACCCCTAAATAAGGCGAAATAAAGCTAAAATAATCAAAATCACGATCACTATAATTCGGACCAAATTGTTTAACTCATTTTTAAATGGCCATAACTTCCAAGACGTCTGCGCGAAAATATGTCAAATTCGAGATGTCTCCAATTCCAAAAAATGTTATCGCATCAACCTTAAATGACTATAACATCCAAATAAAACTTAAAACTTTAAGTGGTCACAACTTTTAAGTTAGAGGACTTAACGCGACGATAAGCCAAATTTGTGATCACTTCAACTCCGAAAAATTTTACCGTTTAATCGCCATAACCTCTGACCTAGAAGAACTAAGCGAAAATAAGCCTTTTGAAGGTGTTAAAATTCAACACTTTCCGACATGTTTGTTAAAGGATGGAATATGGCGACTGGTTGGCTATTAAGAGGAGAAGCATCTATGTCCCACGGAAAAAAAAACTTCCATTGTTTTGAAGATAGAAAACTTTCGTCAACTTTCACGTGGAACTTCAATTTAACCCATTTCGGTCGTTCTCTTGCTGCTTCTTCTGGATATCTTTATCTTGTTTTTAACAGCTCATACAAATTTATTTTCGACTCCTTCTGAGCATCTTCATCTCCATCTTCATCTTGTTCTTAACAGCTCATTAGAATTCCGACTCTACTCTGTTATATCAAAAGTAACTCTAGGGAGACTCCTATCTGGTGGTCCATTCGCAGATTGTAGCCTACTTCATTGACAACACATTATAATCGCTCATATACATAGTTCTTTATTTCATCAATTGCAGTTGTCCTTAAAATCGCGTAAAGTGCCGAAGGTCCTACGAAGTACTTTTTCTATAAAGGCTCTTGGAAATACTCATATTTCAGCACGACAAAGCAATACGGGTAGGATGAGCATTATCTTTGTCCGACGAGGATGTTCTGTACTTCTGCTGTGCTTTATAAATATCCTCAAAATCCAAAATTTTTTAACGTTGATCTGTAACATGAATGACAAGTGGTCAATGCGTATTTAGAGCGATCTCCCTCTCCACTGCTTTGTTTTAGTTAGGTTAGATTGAGTAGGCAGCTCAGTCAGTGACTGAGATCACTCGGAAACCATGAGGTCCAATAATTGTGAAAGAAGGAGAAAAGGTATTGGAAAAAGGGAGGTATTGTGAATGAGGGTATTTTTTTATTTACTTTGTATCACATTAAGTTTGGATCATACTTATACTCCTTTCTGGATTTGTCACTGATGTTTCTGAAGTATTTGAATATCTTACAGAACATCATAAAAGACTTAGACAAATTCCATATTTGCGTGAAAACCTTACACAAACTGCCTCTCTTGATCTTTATCTTGGAAAAGCATTTGGTTTCAAATAAGCATATTTTGACTTTTTGACTTCCACTCCGCTTCATTGGGACTTACTTTGGGCGTAGTTACATCAAGCTTGGATCAGTGAAATATTTTTTTCTGGACTTGCCACTGATATTTCTGAAGTATTTGAATATCTTACATCACATCATCAATTTAAAGCCTGCGTAAAAATTCTTTACAGAAGCCGATTGTCAAAGTCCATATTTGCTCGATCTTGAAATTCTTTCCGCAAACTGCCTCTCTGAAACACACACAAGATCTTTGTTAGATTGTTATAAAAAAAAACAACCGCCAACTGCATTATAAATGCATGCATTGGACAATTGTTTGCCACACCAAGTGGCAATACTAATGGCATAAATGTATCTGGTGTTTGGTTTAGCAGCGATTTATGGCAATGCTAATTCGCATTTAAAGCAAAACTCTACGGCAGATTAATTACTCTGGGCATAGCCATAAATATGGCTAACAAAAACGCAAAGCAGTCAACACTCCGCGGGGTGTCCGTCCGGACGGGTCTTATGTGTACCTAATACTATTTGCAAATGCAAAGCATAAAGCTAATCTATGTAAGTGCATAGGTAGGAGAGGTATTGTAGTAAAAATTTAAATTAGAAACCATTGCAGTTAAGTGCCATTCAGTTTGCCAACAGCCAACAGCCATTCAAGACATTCAATTTAATCAAATGGCTAAAAGCAGCTACAACAACAAAGACAACGAGTTTTGATGACCGTGTTAGCGTTGTCAATGCCCTTGAATTGTTGGCTTAAGAAGGCGAAGAATGAAGTTGCTGGATTTAAGAGAAGTAGCAGCATTTGGAACAACAGCAACAACAACAACAATAACGCCGCCAACAACTCCAACAACAACAACTGAACAATAAAGTCATAAACAATGTGCAGCAGTCAAAGCCAAAGACGACTGCTCAACATGACGCCCGCATATGCAACAACAACAGCAACAACCAAATCAGGAATCTTGCTACAAAGCGTCGGCTATTTTATACACTTATAATCAAGATAAAGCTGGAAAGAAATATCTCTACAAGCGATTCGAAATTTTGCAAACGACTTTTAAATGACCTTCCGAAATATGCAGAATCGGCATCGATTTTTATACCCTGTATGGTACAAAGGGTATATTAAGTTTGTGCACGTCGAAGATGAATGCAACATATAGAAGGGAGTCGTCAGAGACACCCCGACTAGAGAAGTCGATATACCCATGTCCGTCCACCTAGATCTCAGAGATGGCTCCCATCGATTTTTAGACAAAATTCGATATTATTCGTTTGTTTATGAAGATATGTAGGTCTCAAGCACTGTACCAAATTTAAACAAAATCGGTAGACTATATCAGATAGCTCCCATAGGGCCGATCTTCCATTTTTTCATAGAATTTATACGAATAAATTGTTTTGTTTCATTTTGAATTCCACAAGAAATTAGCAAAGTCAAGGGGACAGCTTAGAAGTATTTGCCAAATGACCGAGATTCGTAGAAAAATTAAATGCAAAAGAAATATGAGAATTTATTGAAAAGAGAGAGGAAAATAAAACTAATAAAATTTTTTCGCTTTGATTTTGTGAAATTCGGTTCAAATAGCATTTATGATAGATTTTATATAGCACTATTGAACCCGGCAGATGTTGTCCTACCCAAACTTTTTGAATACTCTTAAAGCGAATAAACATCGTAAGTTTCTCTAGTTAGCTTATCTGGAAAAAAATAAGATTTTTTAATTAGATTGCAGCTCGATTCAAACTTGCACCATTATTAGTGGAATGTCGCACTTCACGGGTCTGTCTTAACCGAATTCTTTCACGTTCATTGCAATCTTCACGTTCCTGGGCAGTACGATTAGATTGATAATTAATTTGAATTAATTTCGTTGCATTTTTTCCAATTGAAATACATCATGCATTGATCGATTAGGAGACGGCATTCCCAATTATTATAATGCTTTATGAGCCATCGCCAAGCATAGATCTTCAATATGGATTAAAGCTTCATTGTAAACTTCCGGCGCAAATTCCATCACTGAATTACGTTTTACTTGCCGTACTCGAAACAAAATATCTTCTGATAAATAATCTTGATATTTTATCCACAATTCAGGTGGATTTGATGAAAAAAATGTTGCCAAAATAATCGCAAATAAAACACGTATTTGATATGGATGAGCAGTAATAGCAGCACCTGTTAAATTTTTATCTCAGTGCAAATCGTTTTCCAACAAATTCAATTTTGGACATGCCTCTCGATACGTTGCACACAATACGCCATTCACTGTTCTCGATGATTGGAACGATGTTGGATCTCGAACATTTATTAACAACAATCACAGTTTTTGTATAGCATTGTACACTCATAAACCGATATTCACAAAAATGCGTATATCTCACGAACCAATACAGACAAACACATCGAAATAGGCCTAAAACCTCCATATTGACAACGTCTAACACACGCAAAAATTAGATTTGAAATTCATCGACGCGTTCAAAAGAACATTCGTAACAAGTAAAACATAATTTTCTTTTATATATATTGATTTATGGCCTCTTGATTCTAGCCGATGATGTAACATTTCTTGAGGTTGGGAAACAGAAAAAGAGGCTAGGAGGCAGATCTAGAGAGATTGGTATACAGGATAACAATTCGTAGCCCACCCAATTTATGAAACTTACCCATGATGATTCCAATTGTTTATATAGTTAAGAGTGGGCAAACAATTTCCTATCTAATGAAGTGGATGTACCAGATCAGTTGTGATGTCTGCAGTCTAGGCAACCTAAGGCACATTTACTCTCCTATCGTCAGGTATCATACCATGGATTTTATCAATGATCTCCGACAGGCTTTTTTTTATGGTGCAGGGTTGTTTTTAATGGCTTTCATTGATGCTTGATAGAAAGGAACTGTGAAAGTGGATAGAGAAAGTTTGTATTTTCTCGATATTGTGTCTGAATACAAGAAATCGCTCCTCGTCGGAGCTTCGGACAGAATAGCTCAATCAATTCATCAAAGGGCTAGTGACTTAACGGTTAAACTCATTCAACTCCAGAAACAAATAGAAAAAATACCACATACAAAATTTTAAGAAGTCAGTGATTTATCAAATAGCCCTCGTATATAGCAGAAGTACTAATCAGCCGCAAATTCCAAAGAAAAAAAAAAATATATCTCTAGAGAGCTGGATAAAACAACTTTGAATATAATAGGAATATCTTTATCTCTCACATCAATCTTGGCTTTAAAGACAGAAGGATTGCAAGTACCACATAATACTATTTGACTGACGCAAGTTAATTTAAATGTCATAAATCATTCCTTTTTAATAGAACTAGAAATGTCATGATCAACCTGAATTACCAATTACTTCAAATCACATCCGTTGAGCTGAAGATCCATAAGACAATTAATACAAAAAAGTTTCCGCAAAAAAGTTTTCTTCAATATTCGTGTTGTGGTGCATCTTGAATACGTTCCAGAGGGACATGCAGTCAATAAAGAGTATTATGTGACTGTTTCAAGGCGTTTGCATGAACGGGTCCGTCGTACTTGGCCGGAATTGTGGGCAGACAATTAATTGATTTTGCTCGACGATAACGTGCCATCTCATCGAGCCACGATTGTGAATGCATTTAAGGCAAAACACTCGATAAATACCAACAATCAGGCACTGGACAGTCCAGATCTGGCCCCGTGTGAATTTTTCCTCTTTCCAAAATTAAAATTGCCACTCCGGGGAACCCGTTTTGACTCCATACCGACCATAAAACAGAATGCAACGAGAGAGCTGAACGCCATTCCGGCCAACGCCTATAAAAAATGATTCGGAGATTGGAAGAAGCGTTGTCAAAATAAATATTGAAGATTATTTTTTTTGCGTTTTATTTAGAAATTCCGGAAACTTTTTTGTCACAATGTATATAAATTATCTTTAAATATGTCGCAAGCTGGTTTCTATCTCAGAACGGACGGTACATTATTCCCGCTGTCAATCCGTATGAAGTTCTTATCTTTCTAAGCCGTGCCTAAAAAAAACTGAATTTGCGAATCTCGAGTATTTTTGCTATGAATTAAGATGGCTCCCAAAATAATAAAACCAACGCATTTATCATGAGATCTTGCATAAAATTGAGCTGCGCATCGATTCGATTTAAAATCGATTTAGTCGAATATTTCTTTCTGACAAAATCGATTTTTGTTTTTTGAGAATCGATATTTTAGAGATATATGTATGTATATTGGGGCAGATCAATTTGTATGTGCCAGAAAAAATTTTTTGTCACTTAGCGATTTTGATTCTTTGGGTCATTTTAAACAGTTTTGACCAAGGAAACTATGGATCTAAAGTAAATATCGTGTCGCCCGCTTTAAAATATGATTCTGTTTTTGAAAATACAAATTATACAGCTTTTTATTAAATTGTTACTTAATTTTTATTTTTTTTTATTAAGTTTTGAATCAAACGAATTATTAATTTTTTGTTTTCTTTTAAGTATTAAATTTTTGGTATTTTTTAATTTTGTATAATTATAGATATTAATGGTTATAGATTTCTTTCCTGTGATTATATGCGGTTTTAATTTGCTATCGCTTACCATTTTAGTGCGATTAATAAATTTTTTTTTTTTTTTGAGAATCGTTTGAAAAATCGAAGATTGATCCTCCAAGAGAATTAATAATAAAAATCAATATGAATAACTTATATTCCTAATAAAACTAAAAAACAGTAAACGCAATATTTTCGACTTAAAAATAGCTATACATAAAAATTAATGATTATTATTACTTAAAATGATTGCAATTTAACCCATTTACTGTCTTAACTAGTCGTAAATTTTAAGTAACAATAAATTAAATATTAGGAATTTTGCTTACTCCAATAGCCTGCTTTAACCAGTTGTGAATTATATAAACAGACATAAAAACTAGTACGTACACTGCCTTAATATGTAAAGGCGAATACAATAAACATCTTTTTATTTAAAAATTTGTAATTTTTAGAGTATTATAGATACCTTTTAAATGTAGGCCAAGTTTTATTTTGTCAAAAGATATCTCGTTTTGAATAATTTTTTTCTAAGATTTTTATATTAATTTGTTTTTTAAAATTTATTTTTTAACAGTCTTTCGCCATTTTTCAAAAAGAAGAATCAGTTCCTTTTTGGTATACAGATCCCTTTCCGAAATGTGCATACGATCCCTCTTAAACATGATAGGCAGAGCACCTCCTAGACCAGAAGACTGAACTAATATCATTTGATTTCAATATTTTTACGGAAATAGAGAGAGCTTAGAAAGACCATATAGTGATTTATAAAATTATAATAATAATTAATTAAAGTCACTTTTACTCATACAACCAGGCAAGAATTATATGTTAGTATTTCAAGTTTGAAAAGAAGTCTACTTCACTTTAGAACCTCTTGCCTTTTGTTCCACTTCCCACTCCTGACGTTACGATTTGAGGATTTTTATGAAACATACCCTTCTAAACCTCATTGCTCAAATGCTGAGTCATCCAAGCCTCTCTTGGCGCCTCCAGTATCGTAAGATAGTAGGGGACCACCGCAAGGCGAACTCCTGTCCCTGGAGCGGAGTGTATGCAAAATAACTGCATACGCTGATGACGTAGCAGTTTCCTTCTTGGGTAAATATCACGTATGACCAACGTCCTGCGTAAGCTCTCGGAATTGCCAGTGGATTGGGCGTAAATCCAAATAAGACAAAGCTTATGCTCTTCACCAGGAAGTATTAACTTCCTTCTCTTATAAATCCCAAGTTTAATGGAACGACCTTACCATTTAGCGGCTCAGCCAGATACCTCGGGTTATTCCTAGACAGCAAACTGGACTGGAACCTAAATACAGAAGGTTGAAGAAAAAAGGCCACGATCGCTTTAAAAACTTGCAAAAAAGCTATTGGATTTAAATGGGGCTAGTCCCCAAACGTAGTTCACTGGCTGTACATTGTCCGACCTATACTGACGTATGGATGAAGCACTAGATGCTATTCTAAACCTCCTACCACTGAACAAGGTGGGGAAACAACAAGCCATTCTATCAGCTTTACGCATGAGAGAGGCGAAAAAATGGAATGACCAAGATGTTGGTCATGCAAAGTTTCTTAAGAGGAACCCAGTTATCCCCGAAAGCACAGACTTCTGCGTACCGCAGGAACATTTCACAAATAAATTCAGGGCCTATATTCCAACCTGTATTCCAACTAGTGGAATACAGGTTTACCAGGCCTAGCGGTTCAACGTTAGAACTGCTTTTCGATTCCCGGACCACTGCAGTGTTTTTCAGGCAGCGGTCACTACAATCCGGGAGGCTTTAATCTCTTTCTTTAAGTCCTTCAACCCCGGTTGGGGTATGCCCCATGGGGAGGCGACAAACTTCCTCCATCCTTCCCGATCTGCGGCCAGATACTTCAGCTGTGGCCACGTTTTACACTGTGTTGCTGCTTCGGCCAATACTGTTGATTTGCAAATAGGTCTTGTTCTACCAACTCGCCGTGTACCTTGAGGATTCCATTCGAAGGACTGCTTCACGATGCTGTCGTTTGGTCTCCTCAACGTGAGGCCAATCCAGCGCCACTTCCGCTGTCTAATTTCGACATCCAAAAGCTTTTGACTCGTTATGCGCCACAATTCTTGATTTGATATAATCTGCGGCCATCGGATCTTAAGAATGTATCGAAAGCAGCGGTTTACAAATGCCTGTAAACTTCTCGTGATGTAGGTAGAGACTTTCCAGGTTTCACAGGCATACAGCAGTACACATTTGACATTGGATTCGAAGAGCCTTTACTTGGTGCGTAGGGAAATTTGACTAGAGTTCCATACTGAAGACAACATTCCAAAAGCGCTGCTTTGCTTATTCTGCTGTTAACATCCAGATCCGTTCCTCCGCTTGACGATACAGAACTTCCTAGATAGATAAACTGTTTGACCTCCTCAATGGGCGTCTGTCTCAGAATAATGGGCTGATTTGATGAGCGGTTCAGTTGATCCTAAGACCAGCCATCTACCCATTCACTTGCAGTGATTGACACATCTCGTTCATCCCGCTGTTGGTACTTGCCAGGAAACAGATATCGTCAGCATAATCCAAATGGCTTAGCCTCTCAAAAGGTCTCCATTAGTTACCGTGTCTCTCAGTTGTAGCTACAGTGGCAGTCAGTACATCGTCTATCGCCAGTAAAAACAGGAATGGCGACAGAATATCCCCTTGCCTTACTCCCTGTCGCACTTCGAAAGAGTCAGAGGGCTGTCCATTATGTAGAACGAAGCATCTTGCGGCATGATAGGACTTCTTTATAACAGCAACAATCTAAGGATTTCCAGAAGGCTTTTATAGCAATAAGGAATCTACTAGTCCGAAATAAGAACCTATGTTATAGTATTTATCTACTCGGACAGCCAAGCGGCTATTAAGTCCCTAGTTTCGATGACTTCGTGTGTGAAGTCAGTGAATAACTGCCGCTTGTCTCAAGGGGAGATGGCTGAACAGTTTGCAATTCACCTCATATGGGTCCCAGCACATAGGGACGTCGAGTACAACTGTATTGTGGATGAGCTGCCTAGTCAAGGAACTACCAGCATCCTGTAAGCTGTAGAATACGAAATTTTTTCGCTCTCTATGCAAGTAATACTTGGAATCGGACATCGAACACGTGTAGAATCTCGAGGCAAACTTGGCTGACATACTGCAGTAAAAGAACCAAAAAAGTTAGCTGTCTGAATAGAGCCCAGTGATTATCTGTTATCCGTGCCATCACTTGAGACTGGCTGCACTTGAATGCACACTTGAATGCTCCCCACCATGACTTCTGTAGAAGCTGTGGCGATGAGGAGGAGCTGGAGGCGGTGGAACACTTTGTCTGTCACTGCCCTGGACTGGGCTAAATGATTCCTAAAGTCACACTTTCTTGATGATTTATCTCAGCTCTCTGAGCAGAGTCCAAAATGCTTTTAAGGTTTATCCTGGCAGCCGGATCACCTATTATAGGGGACCTCTTAAGTGGGCAAAAGTGGTGCTCTATCGGTATCGCAACGGGTTAATCCTTGGCCTAAGTGAGTTGGGACGTCAGTCCCATAACCTAACCTAACCTACCCTTCTAAAGAGTATATATGACCACAAATCTTGCACAATCGACCGACTGACTAACTAACGACGCCCCAAACGCGTGCGAAGTTTAGCTCACAGGTGTTCAAGGTCGTTGCTGGCTCTGGGCGCTGTTGTTGTTGTAATTGTTGTTTTTTTGATGTCTTCAGCTGCTTCTCAGCCTTTGGACACCATTTTGATGAGTGCCATTTGGTTTGGAGCACGAGTTTTTTTTTTTTTTAACATATTTTATGCATAATGCTAATAAAATTTTGCAATTAATATTTAAGGCACGCGATTTATTTTATTCGATTGTTTGACTATATTCGGAAAAAAACGAAAATAAAAAACCCAACGACGTTGACCTGATAACATTTTGACTATATAGTATGTACTTGATTTGATATTCATATAAGGTTTGTTTTCGGCAGAATCATTTTATTTTTTTGCGCTAATAAATCTCCGGCTTAGGCTGATTAGAAGAGTCGAGTCACCCATTAAATTTATAATGTTTCCTTTCTATTTGTCTATTTGTCTTGTTGTTTTGATTTAATGAAATTAATTTAAATTTTATTTTATTTTGTTTTTTTAGACGGGCCCCTCATTTTTTGTGCAATATATTTGACCTTAACGGCACGTTGCGTGAGATTTGATTGTGATGTGAATAAAAATTTTGAAAGTGCCCGCTACAAAATGACAGATACTACGTTGACTGACGGACCACTCAAAACTGCATTTATATGCAAAAAACCAGATGGTAGTGACACAGAAATAGAGAGCGGAAAGGGGAGGAGGATATCAGAGTAAGTAACTTTTAATGGCTAGTGAGCAATTGTGGATTATTTTTTCTGGCCGGAAAAGGAAATGTAAAACATTATGCATAAATTAAGCAGAGTAGTCGAAGTTTTGCGTGAAAGTGATTTGATTTTTGAAATAAAATATGAAGCTTTTAAAATAAATTGTTTTAAGCATATATAATCTAAAGTATGAAGTTTTGATATAACAATATAATAATCTTCAGCAGGGGCTTTAATGTTTAGTTTAATTCTTTTATATACATGCCTGGTACACATCTGGTGAAAAATCTTGGTTTAATATGCCTGTTGTTAAACGAGCAGAAGGCGAATATTTCGAAGAATCAAAACTCTGTTTGACAGCAAATATGTTTGGTTGTACAAAACTGATTTCTTTAATTTTTTTACTTGATTAAACTCTTGAACCTTTTAATTTTCACAAACACTCGTTGCACCCTGTACATAACCTTAAAAAAGGAAAAAACTCAATTTTTCGAATACATAACCTCAAAAAAAACAAAATTTTGACGTGATGGGTCTATTCTGACTCCACATTCGGATTCTACGCATCAAATTACTTCGAAAATAAACCTTAACTTTCCAAAAACTGATATGACGTCAGTATTTGTAGACCTGTGTTAATATACTCTGACAGTAACTAGTAATACCGTGGGCTTAAATTTTTCATATTTTTCGCACTACGACAAAGGGTGTAAAGTTTGTGCAAGCCGAAAATGTATGTAACATATAGAAGGAGTCGTCGGAGACACCCCAAAGTTACCTAAAATATGATCAGTGTGAATAGAGAACTCGATATACCCATGTCCGTTTGAACGCCTAGATCTCAGAGAGGGTAAGAGCTAAAGTAACCAAACTTTCACATTAGATCCCATATTATACCATAGGAGACAAGTTTATTTTATTTTTTTGATATCGGGGTTAAATTATACATATTGCTCCCATTGGGGAGTTTCAGATCAATAATTCGATTGTTTATGAAGATACCGTAACCAAATTTGGAATTAAAATTTTTTATAGTTCCCAAGAACGGCATATATATAACATTCGCTATATTTCGTTTTTCAATAAAGATATCGTTACCAGATTTGGCATTAAGAGAGAGAGAATTTAAGCAATGTACCAGATTTAAACAAAATCGCTTGACTATATAATATAGCTCCCATAGGGCCGATCTTCCAAAAAATCGATTTTTGAAAAAAAACTCGTGATTCGTTTGTTTGTAAAGATATTTAAACCAAATTCGGTATTCAGATCTTTTTTAAGGTACCAAAGCATTGTGTTTTATTTGATCAACATCGGTTGACTATATCATATAGCTCCCATAGGAACATCGGCCAAAAAAAAAATTGTTGCTTAAAAATTCTTCTGTTTTTGGTGTTTTATGAAAGAACCTAATTTGGCAATCAAATGTCTTTGATGTGTTTAAGCAATATACCGGATTTTATTACAAGCTAGTGGTACAGGGTATCCCAAAGTCGTCCGCGCCATTTTTTTTTTTTAATAATAAAGATTTAAATACAATCAAATTTGAATGAAATGAACCCACCTCTTAATTTATACTTGACATAGGTGTACTGAGCTAAATCCTATTAAAATCGCCAATATACCCAATTCCTGCCCAAATCTAGACCCTAATAAAGATGCGCATTATCTGAACGCTAAGTTAAGTATTAAGCTTCTCATTAATATCCTGTCGTCTTTTCTCGTTGGCCCATTTCGCGACTTATACATATTATTCCACCCGATCCAACATTTGGAAAAGGAATAGTAAAATACGCATCATTCAGAGGCCCCTAGTAAATGTAATCCCCATTCGACATGGCTTTCACTACACAAATTGGTGGGCTACTGCAACCAGGAGATCTCTAATACCATACCGATATATTACCGCAGGAATAGGCAGTCGGGTCTTTTGTTGGTATTGACCTAAGATAGAATGGCACTAATCTGTTCCTTTACCATATCGCAGGCTCTGTCCCACACCTTCGCTAGTGCAATTACTGAGAATATGTCTGGTAGTTTCATCGTTCTCGAGACAGAGTTTACACTCTGAAGAATCCGATAGGCCAATCTTCTGTTGATGATATCTTACAGCATAGTGTCCAGATAGGTAAGAAGAACCAGTATCTGCTATGATCTCTTGCAGCCCATTTGTTTCCCATGGTTCTAATTGTATACCAATCAATATCAGAGAAAAGCGCAGGAGATTTAGTGATGGTGGAAGCACCCTGTTGTGCTAGATCGTCAACCACCGTGTTTTCATCCACTCCTGAGTGCCCAGGTACCTAACATAGCACGACTCTGTTCCGGGTGGACAGGAGTTGGAGGTAATTATAGCATTCTTTAGCCATTCTGCAGGATTGTAACATTACTCTATTTCTCCTACACTCTTAAACCCTCTTCGTGAGTAGTTCAATTATTACTTCTATTGTGTCCATTACCATCGGTTATCGATCTTGGCCGCAGAAATTATCCTACGCCAGCGGTTTCTGTCTTGTTCATGCTGGATCAAATGGGCAATGTCCAGGCAACAAAGATTCTTCGTTGCCTGATCTTTCCATCGCAGAGACGGGCCTCCCTGTCGACGTCGACCTTCCAGTGATCTCCGCTCGAATACCTTTAAGGCTGGCGCATTATCATCCATTCATTCAAATTGACCTAACCAGCGCAGACGTCGAAGTTGCAGCGCCGGACTATATCAGGGTCGCCGTCTACATAGCTCATATAGCTTGTGGCTCATTCGAATACGGAAGACACATCCACACTTATCGGTCCAAAGATGCGTCGGAGGATTTTTCTTTCGAAAGCTCCTAAAATCGACTTATCGGATGATGATAATGTTCATGCTTCAACGCAGTAAATAAGTACGCGTATGAGGAGGGATTTGTAAATTTTTTCCATTTTCGTGTGTCGGGAAAGGGTTTTACTCTTGAATTCCTTATTAAGCCCAAAGTAACATCGGTTAGCAAGATTAGTCCGTCGACGTATTTTTATGCTGACGTAAATTTTTTGTGTCGTTAATACTGGTTCCCAAGTACATGAAATCCTTAAAAACTTCGAAGTTGTAGCTATCTTTTCCCCGTGGTGTCGTGTTCTTACTTGTAGATAGCAGGTATTTCTTTTTGTCCAGATTAACAGCCGGCATCACCTTTTTTATGGATAGGGCAGAGAACGCTAAGACTCCAATCGAGAGGCATGCTTTCTTCCGACCATATCTTGCACAAGAGCTGATGCGTGCTGCTGATGAACTCTTCGCCGCCAGCCTTGAACAACTTTGCTTACAGGCATCTGCTCCTGCTGCCTTGCCGTTCTTTAGCCTAGATGTGGCAGATTTGTTTCCATTATAGTTGGGTGGTATGTTGACGGCATCATTTAAGATTGGAAGTGGTAGGATACTTTCGGTGGAATTTTGTTCATCTTCACCTGCTAGAAGCTTACAGAAGTAGTCTTCCATCTTGTTAGCGATTCTTCTTCGTGAATAGACTTCCGTTTTCGTTTTTACACAAAGATGGCCCCGACTTAAAGCCAGTTCGTTCAGTTAAAGTTCGACGTTTCTCCTAGTCTAGTCAGTTTTTGGCATAATTTCTGCTTCTGCACAATTTGATCTCTTCCCGTTCACACTTGCTCCTTTTTTTCGTCTGTTTCTACAAGGTAAACAGGCGTTTCTCTTCACTTCTGTTTACCTTGTAGCGCTCCATAGCATCCAAATTTTCGCTGATCTATATGGCCGCTGTAGAAAAATTTTAAAAGTAGACATTTTCGAACTTCCTTGTCCAGTCCATTGCATATCCTGGAGTGCTGTAATGTCAGCTTTGTACTTGGTTTGAGCATCAATAAGCTGTATAGAGGCACCATCCCTATTGAGGGATTAAAGGTGCATATTCGCGAATCAAGGTCCTTAAATCGCTTGCAGAGGTCGTCATCAGAGGGGGTCCGTTACCGAGGCTTGTTTACCATTTTCATTGATATTATTCTTTACGATGGGGGGAACCAAAACCAGCGGCACCAACCTCACATTGAGGCAGTGTTTGCCGCTCACATTCGCCATTGGTCTAGCAGGCGATAGACTAGAGTTTCCAGAGGTCCCCACGAGGAGGGTGTGAGTCGACTTAAGCCGCAGTATCGCGCTGGGTCCACCAGGTACAACCGATCAGCAGCTTTGCTTTACGACTTACGTCTCCATGATCTCCAAGTTGTACACCATCATAAAAGTATTCAGCCATATCTGCAGTGCCTCCCACTCTCAGACATCATCTTAAATTAATCCGCAGTTAAACTCCTAAATCTTGACTGCAATTATTCACCCACATATTGCATTAATAGACAATTCTTTTTAAGATCCAAATAAAAACAAAATCAAGTTTCCAATTTGCATATATGTAGCTTCGCACACTTGAATCTTTAAGTCCAACGCAATCTCTTAAACTACGTTTCGAGTGGCAATCCCATATTTTTTGAACCAAAAACGCCAAGTCATTTTGTTTGAAATTACACGCCCGAAACGTAAATCTCTTGTGACCATAAAAACCACCAAGTGCCGCCAAAGACACAACATCATCATTAATGAAAATAATGGAAAAAAAAAGAAATTCGCATAACAAAGGCTAATTACAAGATGAGCAAGGGAGGCGTTCGGATTGTCTTTGTTTAAACTTTTTCGGACTGTGTATAATTTTCGGATCAATCAACTCGGTAGAGCCCGAAAAAAACAAAAAACATTTGCATGCTCTATGAAGAGGTCTGGTTGGGTGCGTTGGTTTGACCGACGACGATCATAAATCTAATGGAAGGCAGCGATGCATATGCGAAAGTAAGCAGACAGACGACTCCAGGCAAATCTAGTAGCTTTAGGTCTACATTAGTAATGTCTAGTCTTTGCACGTTTGATCTTCAATGTCAGCCAAGAAATTAAAATCCAATTTTATAGCAGCTCAAATAACGCTCCCAAGCGCTCCGATCAAGCGACTTTTGTGCACATTGAGGCAGGCCCAAGCCGGTCCCATAACCAGCACACGCAATGGACTCGATTGGGTCTGCAGCCCCCGTGAATCCCCGCCAGCATTTTATTATATTATTTCTTTGGAGCCGGCGCGCTCACAGCTGGCGCTTAAAAGTTAAAGTTATGAAAGCATTTCATACAAAAAAAGTAGTTTGTTAAATGCTTTTATTTTTATTTCTTTTATTTTTATTATTATATCTTTTATAAAAGTCAAAGTGAAAGAAATTGTACGCAAAAAGTAAGACGCATATTGAAATAGGATGACTTTTGTTATTATTATATGAAAAGTGAGTTTTAATTTTAGCATTTTGCTCGGTTAAATGGGCTACATAAGTACCTGATTACATATTGCATTTCTTTTATAGAGTATCCCCCATCTCTAATTGCCAATGCGCAGTTAACACAAAATATTGGCCAAAAAATAAATAACACTTTATGTATTTAGTTGCTCAATTTGCCAACACGCAATTCTTTTTAAATTAACACACAAAAAAAAAGAGTATAAAATTTATACAAAAGTATTTAAAACATCTATAAACAATGGAATAACCGAATTTGTTCAACAAAAAAAATAAACAAAAAAAATTATACACAATTTTAAGCAGCTTTAAACAAAGAATCCAAGCTGCGATTTAATGAGCCGCTCAAGGCATTCTCTGCTCGAATCGAAAGAACAAAAGCCGCATATAAAATACTTAAATAATATGTGAAGAAAACCTTCAAAGGATCATTGTTTGGCATATTCGTAGACAATGAGCAGTTTTGACATCAATGATTTCTAGGGGATTAATTTATTATTTCATTTTTAGATTCAAGTTTAAGAAGCACTCAAGAACTAGCTTTTTGGCTACTTTAAGCGCATCTTTAAAACTGACAGCTGAAGTATATTTCTATATAACAAAGAAAGAATCATTTCGGTATTTACTACGTAGGAGATACACTATTACCTATAAAATATTTTTGGTTTTAAGATAACTTTATATAAAACTCGAAAATTG
Source organism: Chymomyza amoena (assembly GCA_037043745.1). Taxonomy (NCBI): domain Eukaryota; kingdom Metazoa; phylum Arthropoda; class Insecta; order Diptera; family Drosophilidae; genus Chymomyza; species Chymomyza amoena. The sequence continues at coordinate 173,248 of JBAMAX010002329.1, read as the reverse complement.
AATTTAATTTGATATGGTTGTTAGCCAAATACACAGAGGCCTCGGTAGCCTAGCGACAGTGCACTAGAGTGTCATCTTAGAGGTTGTGGGTTCGAATCCCACGTTAAGCATGGTCCTGCATTTCCACTTTTCCTAGTTCCCAAGTTTTTCCTGTCTTTTTTATATCCTTATTACTTACACCCATTACACAGTAACACAACAAAAATATTTTTTCGGGTCTGGAGGTCAGACCATGGAGTCGCTGAATCCGAATCCGAGGTCCAAAAAACCTCAGCACGTCAGGGTTTCGACACAACCTCAAAAACTTTATCAAATTTTTTTTTCCGAGTCCGGGGATCAGACCATGTTTTTGGGGTCGCTGAATCCGAATCTGTCGTCCAAAAAATAAATAGCAGTTAGGTTGTTGGCATAACGTTCAAAATATCCCGTTATCTAAGCTATTTAACGCTTCAACGTTTTGACTTTAGTCGTATGTTGAACAAAAATCAGTTCAACCCATATTTTGTTATCGATATCACAAAGGGCCTGTTCTTGGCCTAAGTGAGCTGGAACGCTAAGTCCCGACGTTAATCTACCTACCTCCCTAGCCTAAATACAGCTAAAGTTGTCGTAGTACAATAGAAGGTGGGTCATCTGTTAGTTTCGTTGCTATCCAATCGTATTTCGGAAAATGCTCGTACTCAATTTTAGTCATTTAAATACCCAGAAACGAGTAAGAGAGAAGAAAAGCTTAATTGAAGCCAGTGTCAACAAGTCCCCGAGAACAGCGAAGCGCCAGCGTTCTTAAGAATTCCACCTTAGACCACTTTTTGTCGAATTTTTCATTCTTCATCTTTCAATGAATGGGAGAACCGCCAGATGAGTTTTCATAAGAAAACAAATCTACGATAATTGAATCGCATCGAATGCTTGTGGAAAGCTATGGCGACAGTGCTTTCGAGAATCCAAAACGCAATAATTTATGGGTTGATCCCCTCCGACCCCATCAACTTTATCCGTAAGACCAAATGGCTTCGGACGGAAGACGATGCTGTGGGTGGCGATCAGCAGGGGTATCGTCTACTATGAGCCGCAACTAATAGAACCGTACAATGCCCACCGCTGAAAAAAGCAAGTGACCAATGCACCTTGCTCTCCGTAATAGGCCGGAATGTACAGGAAAAACGTAACACGGTGGTTTTCCTCCACGACGACGCATCATCGCACTCGTCAAAAATGGTCGGTCAGCTACTTGGAGACACTCAACTCGGGAGGTGCTACCCTATCCCGCTTATTCACCAGACCTGGTCTTTTCCTGAAACCACCATATTGAGGGACGGGATCGGGATGGGCCACCGTCCTCGCTGAGCGGCGCTTCGATTCTTACGAAGACGTCCTTGATGAGTGGTTTGACCTCGAAAGAGAAGCAATTTTTTGGCGTGGTCCTCACAAATTGATAGACTGGAAATCATGGGAAAGATCGGTGCAGACTATCTGTTGTGAGATTACCTTAACAAGGTACGGACGCCAAGCTCGGAACTAACACACCACCAACGACTTTTAACTGGCTCCAAATAAAAGCAACATTGCGTAGTATATCAGCCGAAGGTATTGGCTATGGATACATAAGATCTGGGCATAAGTTGATCTCCTTGATCCTGCTAGCTAAGATGACCACAGAGCACCACCTCGAAAGGAACTCTGGCACTGTTATGAGTAACAAAGAAAAAATAGGACTTCGATGAAAAGGCAAACCATTATGTTGCAATACAAGACAGATCTTTGACGCCCTTCATGGTAGTTGCAGGACCAAGAACGCGACTCTCAGAAGCTCTGGACAACCAAACAGATTGTCCTCTAGGCCAATGTGGGCATATTTGACCACGGTCAATGAGAAATAACGAGAGCAGATATCGGTTCATATTGTCACACTGTCAGGTCATGCAATCAACGCTTAATAGCTGGCTATGAAGATTTACTGTCTCGCAAATGTGACAGTTCTGTTCATCCACAATACCAGATTGCGACCATCTGGAGCCTCTCAGTCAGGAAACTCCTATACGCTGAACAGGTCTACTATGCATGAATCGTATTCAAGGCCAAAGTTGTAAAACAATTACTTTTCTTAAGCCAAGGAATCTCTGCACGACGTCAACTCAGGATCCAGATTGTCAAATATTAACGGCAAAATTGGTTTGGGAAACCAGAGCCAAGCCCAATCATAATGAGTTTCCCGGGACATAAAAACATTTCCGGGAAGCAGCGAAAAACGATGCTGTCTTCCACATATAGGACCTACACCCTGCTGCGATATTGGCAAGCACACTAGCCAAGAAGCTGCTTAGAGAAGAGAAAAGATCTTGGAAAGAAATAAACTGCATCAGCTCGCCTTGCCTACTGGAAGCAAGCTACTCCTCGGCTTCTACAGCTTTAATAGCTTCAAGAATATATCTCAGTTGAGCAAGAGTTCCCTATTGAATCCCATGAATGGTAAACAATTTGATAAGATTTTTATTTATTCACATTGGTTCAAAGAAAATTTTTCCAATTAGCGTTTCTTGGATTGCTTGATAGACAGTGAGGGGTTGGCCATTTTTATTTGCGGAAGTAAGTTATCATAAATTTGCTTCCTTTATTGACCATTTCGATCAGGGATCATTCATAAAATGCGTGACGCTCCCAGATGAGGGGGATTCTGACGAAAGCTGCTACGAGACACAAAAATCATGTGGAAAACCTTTAAAAAGAGGGAGGGAGGTCTATTTTAACGAAAATCAACGTCACGTAATTTATGATGAGGTTTTTTTTCACACTGGTAATTTGGTAATTTGTAAAACAGTATAAAATGTTGATATTATCTGGTAAACCGATAATAGAATCGATAGGTTTCGGCTTCGGTAGCATAATAAGAACATATAACGACGTTATTTAAACATAAAATTGATTGAGCTCCATAAATAAGCCAAAAATTTACGCGTTTCAGTAATGTATTTTTCATGCGTCTGCTGGATTTGATTATTTCGCCAATGCTCCCCTGCCTATATATCGATTTCAGATCGATAAGTGCTGACTACGATAGCTTACTAAACTCAGCCTATCAACACACAAAAATTACACCTTAATTATGAATAGAATTATATTGCCTTACAATGCTGATGCTATTGTATCTAGAATTAAATGTCCTTACAAGCGACAAGCTGACGTTAGATTTTCAAATTCGGAATAGCATGCAATTTTGGGGATTCACAGTTTTCACATAATATAGATAAAAAATTAAAAAAAGAAAATATATTTTAAAAAAGATTAACAAATTACCATTTTTAGTTATACGAGATGTTTAAAAAAAACAAAATACCCCTTAAAAAATGGTTATGTACCATAGAATTCGAAAGCTCTATAAATTTGGGAAGCTCAATAAAAAAAATACATTTTAAATCATTCCCAATTGAAGCGATAATTGTAGCTTATGTTCGATATGAATTTGTCTTTGTTGCACATTTTGGCTATAACAATTACTCTACTCTTACATAAACGGCTACCTTTCAATTCCATGCCGGCACAAATTTATGATAACAGCCCGAAGCATCCAAGTGGTCTCACCTTTGGCGAACTCATTTCGAGAAAGTAGTTAAATTCGGTGGGTCAACAAGATCACTCACCAGCAGTGAACTTGGACTGCTCACGATCTACGTTGAATACTTTCCTAAAGATCAACTAGATAGCAATAAAGTGCAAGATTATCTAATAAAAATTGAGAAAGACTTGAATGTAGATAGTTGGTAGCCAAGATTATAAAAGATTAATGCGCAAATGGTAACAACAATCTAAAATTGTACAAACAAAAAAATACTAATCGAATTTAATGACAGTTGAAAAAAAAACCGCCAAAAGCCGCTACAATTACTTATTGATGTTTCTTGAACCAGCTTAAGTTTAATTTGTTGATTTTTTTAATTTTTATTTTTATTTTGAACGTATTTCTGCTATTTTTCTTTGGAAGCGTGGCTGTAAAGACCCCGGCATAATTTGCCAAACAAAAGCCAATAACAATAATTAAAACAACAACAAATTGCAGTCTTAACGAAACAAGTTCAAACAAAACGCTAAAAAAAAAAGAATAACCATTTTATTCGAATACATAAATATTGGCAAAACGATAAAAAAAAAAAAAATAATATATTAAAAAAGATGTGCAAAAAACTTGGAAGTTTTATAGACAAAGCTCTGTGATAATTATTGCCGACTCTGATGAGATGGCCAACAACAAAAACAATAATAAACAGCAACAACAACAAAGCTAACACCAACTAGCAATAACAACTAAGCACTTGTAAGCAACAACAACTAAAAACCAGCCGGCAGCAGCAGCGCACAGTGGTCAAAATTGACAAATCTGTCTGTACAAATTTTTAGATGTTCAAACACTTCACCTTTTTTACTGGCGATGTGAGTTCTTTTGTCTATTATGCAGCAAATTAACTTTTTTTTTTGATGAATAGAAACTTTTACGTTAAAACAGTATTCAAAATTAAAAAATCATTTAAACATTTACTTAATATATCCCCAATTTTTAATTGGTAGATCTGGCCAAACCTGACGTCTTTTCTCAACAATTTACTTTCTAAATTGTGATTTTTTACACATACACATTTAATTTTTTTGGTTTTTCTCAGTGAATTTACTCGCGTAAAATTACATTAACACTTATATTTTTAAAGTGAGAGATCACTTTTGAATTTTAAAATAAACTCCTAACTCCTATTTGGAGTATAGGCCATCATCCCGGTTTTGTGCAAGGGATCACCAAGATAGATTGAGAGATTTAATTTCGTATACCATCGCAACGTCTGTTTTGCTAATACGCTATCTTTTAAAATTCGAAAATCAGTAAGATATTTTGTACCGTTTTTACCCTTTTTGGCAAACAAAAATTGTTCCTGACTGAAAAGAAACGATATTTAAAATCGATAAAATATATGTATCGTATACCTACATGGCACAAAATATTGCTCCGATTCTTGACCTCTTTTTTTGTATTGAAAACAAATGGGGCTTATTTTAAATTTAATACATATAGACGATATATCGTCTTAAACTTTCTTAAGGCAGTTTTTAAAGCATACGTATATATAACAATATTGACTTATCTTTTAAATTAAATAAATGGTTAAAATACAAATTCAACTTTTTTTTTTAATTCTTACCATAGTAAAAAAGATTGTATTAAACACAAGAACAGGCGAGACTATAAACTCTGATGTATAATCCAATAAAACTAAACCTCCAGCAATATATTCAAATAAAAAAAAATGCACAGGATAAAACGATGGTCGTTTTAAAAAAGGATTGTTGTACATTGGGACCCTATAATAATCCGCAGTTGTGACAACAAAGTTCGCTCTTGGCAACCCATAACATGGTAAAGACTATTAAGTATAAGAACAATCGAGAGGTTTAAAAACTTTATTACAACCCAAACATAGATGAAGTAGTATATTCCAATAACGAAAAAAAAAATTAAATTGATATAACTTATCAAAGGTACGTCTTAAGGCAATCATTGCTTTAATGAGTTGTGAATTATAAGCACAAATAAGAAAAATGCCCACCAAATTTGGCAATTTCTAGTTTTTTAGAGAAGCTGAGCTACAATACCAAAAATTATAAAAAACATAGCTCCCATAAGACCGATCGGTCAAAAAATAATAAATAAATTTAATAAAAATCGTTTGACTATATCATATAGCTTCAATTGAAACGATCACTAAAAAAAAACAGTTAATGTACAATATTATACAAAACTCGTTTGTTTATGGATGTATCTGACCAAATTGGACTTCCCGAAGTTTTTTAGAGTTTCCAAATTTGATCAAAATTGACAGCGTATATTATAAAGCTCTCATATGACTGATCGCATAAAAATCGTTTTGGGGCAAAATGCGTGTTTTCTTTGTTTGCAACCAAGTTTCTTTTAGAGTTCTGGAACAATATACTGAATAAGGATACCTTGTAATCGCAAGGCAAAAGCTTAAAGAGCACAAGCAAAAAACACAAATATGCCAAATCTAGAAAGAAATTTTTAATACGAACTCTCATCAAGAAAATTGAAATTCTTCCACAATTTTAAAACAACTATATTCTTGGTTATACGCCTTTAAAAATCCCTTTTCTGACGATCTTTAAATAAAATGCATCAAAAAAAAAAAAAAAAATCATCCTAATTTTAACTGTACGTCTTTTAATACGTCTATTACTTTGATAGTCCGTCATTGTTAAAAAAATGTATGTATAATAGTTTTTATATATCTGCAACTCTATGCCTCGTTCCTGCCCATCTGAGAATAAAGCAACTTTTTTTCAAGCTTATTTATCGTTGGCACAATAACTCGATTTCGCCCACTGTGCAGCAGTTGCGTTAAAGTCAGCGTCGCAGCTGACTCGCTGCTTTGCTCTAAGCTTAGCCGGGCCAAAGTGACTCCCAAAGCCTCGCACAACTCTTCACTAGCACAGCGCAGACGCAGCGTCGTTCAGTACGGTTTTGGAGTTCGCAGCGTCTGGTCGTGATCGTGGAGCAGAGTCAAACCCAAGCCTAAACGGAACGAACGGAAACGAGTCAAAGCCGAGCGAAGCCGAAGTGTAAATTGAATTTTAAACAAAACGTCGCGTCGCTAAACGAAGCTTTGCATAAGTGTTAACTAAGTGTGGGTGGCTGTGTGCTCCTGTGTGTTTGTGTGTGTGTGTGTGTGCACCAGTGAAGAATCGTGCCAGGATAAGGCATTAAAAGAGAAGGTGCTAAGCTCGAAGAAGAGAGAGAGGGAGAGAAAGAGCAAGAGCGTAACTATAAAATAAAATGAGCGCCTACAAGGATAAAGCTCTGCTGCTGTTTTGCGGCCTTTTAGCCGCTCTGAGCTGTAAGTATTCGGATTGTGTCCAAATTGAGTGTTAACGATTAGTTGAGTTGAGCTGGATTGAATATAATGAATGTAATCGCTTTTTGATGCAAATGTTGAACGCAGCTTCCAAAACTAGATTAGTTTAACAAATGAGCACAAAGAGTTGACGCACTCAATGACATGACACAAAATAAATCATCTTTTGGGTTTTTCGTATGCAAAGCAGTGGCGGGGATGTTGATTTTGGGGTATTGGAGTTTTAAAAAAAACTAAAGTGCGGTTTTTAGAAATTGGCAGTTTGGTAGCTTTTTTTAAAAAAAGTACAAGGACTTAATTTTGTTAACTTTTGAAATTTTTTAATAACCCACAACGTCTTATTGATGATTTTGTGAGATATCAAATGTATCTGATTTATTTTTTTAATTTTTATCTAAATGTATCTGATATATTTTTTTAATTTTTATCTAAATGTATAGGAAATATTTTTTTAATTTGGATCAGTTGCGTTTTAGCTCATAGTCAACATTTTTTAATTCGAAATTCGGCTGAATTTTGGTTCTTGACATAAAAATTCGAGTATGTCTGAATACTAAAAAAAAAATTGTTATATATAAAAAATCACGTTATAATGAGTTCTATGTAGAAAACTATTATTATTTAGTGAAAATAATGAATAATCCAATTTTTTTTAATTCGAAATTCGCAGAGTTTGGGTTCTTTACGTAAAACATTGTATGTCTGAATGTTAGAAAAATTTTTGGATATTAAAAAGTCTTTGTAATGAGTTCGTTATTTTATTATTTTTTTGTGAATTATAAAGCAATTTTCCCCAAAAAATTTTAAAAAGTTTTAACAGAAAAGTAGGTATATCAATCTGGCTTGAAAAATACTTAGGTCTTTCAGTTACGCATTTCAAAACTTTAAAATATTGGTCACCAAATAGGCTTTACGTCGCACTGTGGCACAGACCCCGAAAAAGTTTCGCAAAATTCATTGCTTCCTAACAAATCAAGCTATTTTTATGAGAAAAAAAAAATGTGATATTAAAAAATTTTGAGAATTCAAAATAAGAGCTCATGGTTATCCATATCTAAGAGATCTTATACATTGTGGAAGTCGTCACAATACTTGCTTTTGAAAACTGAGAAATATTTTTTTCATAGTTAAAGAATAGCGCTAGATTACACGAAAAATTAACCTTCTTAAAAAAAGGGTTTTTTTATAGTAGTTTGGGATCGAGAAACGCGAAAATATCAAAATTTTTATTTTCTTAATCAACGTTATCTAGAAATTTTTTTTTTTAAACACATTTTACGAGATATTTTCGATGTTTTTCGAAACCGTGCAGTTGTTTTGGTTCTTCTTTAATATCTCATGAATAAAATATCGTCATGAAAGACGATTAGATCGAATGGTATTAATGTGCAGTGATATATATTATATATCTATATATTTACAGATTAAGTAAAAATTAACGAAGTTACTGGCAGCCATAATCGAAAAAAAAATGTAATTTTTGACAATTTTTCAAAATTACATGTTTTTGATACGATTTTTATTAACAAAAAACTTTTTTAAATCTTAATATGAAATCCAGAGAAAATTATTTTAAGAATATTTCGAGTCTAATCTTCGAAATCGGATAGAAACTGTAGATGTTTTGGAACCATGAACGGAAAATGTCAAAATTCCAATTTTCTCTAAATCACACTTTGGGTCGAAAAAAATTGTATTTCACTCGAGCACTCTTAAAGTTAAATACAGAATCTTACTTTAATGATATGACTTGGAACGTATTGGCATAATCGCAATATTTTTCACCATATAAGATAGTTTTTTGGAGGTCTTCTAATTCAGAACTGCCTTAATCTTAGTGTTCAAGCTATAGAAACCTAATTTAGTATTACGATGTCAAATATATGACACTGGTTTTTATTGTACTTGATAAAAGACTTTTTCGTAATTTACAAATATTAATCAGTATTAAGACTTAAAAAAATTTCTTTTCATTGATTTAAAAAAAAAAAAATTATTAATATTTTTCTTATAAAACTTGATTTCCTAAAACTATTTATTTTTCATTTACTAGGGGGCATCGCCCCTGCTCGCATCGCTCACCAACCCCCACCCCTCTATCACCGCAAGCGGCTCAGGGGCTCTTTCGTTTCCTTTTCAGTCAAATTCAACTTCTTTCTACCCATTTCGCTAAATTCCTTACTTTGTAAAAACATGAGAAAAAAAATCATGAGAAACAAATATCTTCTGCTATACACACAACATGTTCTACACTTTCAAAAAGATGAGAAAAAACAACTTTTTTATACAATAGAGGGATATAATTATAAAGTAGATTTAATTCTAAGTTATAAAGGCTTTTAGCCAGAGCAACGTAGGTCTTCTAGCTATAGCTACAGATTTGAAAAATAATGTAGCATTTTCTAATTATCCTATAATTTTTAGAAGACCTTCTCATAATCATTTAGAATACCAGCTAATTCTTCTTTTTTTTCTAAGCCACCTGTTCCGAATTCGGATTCGGTTTTCGACGTTTCTCCGACAATTACTCTTATCAGGACATATTTATTTAAGGATATAATATCTTAGATAGACTACGTATTAAATTCGCCAAATCAGAATTGGAATCGAACTTTGTTAGTTTCGATTTAAAAAAAATTTAATTTCCAATGTAATATGCATGAAATATAAGTGAGGGACCCTTCAATAGCAAGATTTTATCTACGATTTAACAATGCAGTTTCTCTTGTCAAAGAATACTTACTTAAGAACATAATATCTTAAATAAACTACATTTTGAATTCGAAAATTTCAAATTTTAATCAAAATCCCGAACAACTTTGATGGTTTCGAGAAACCCTCTCATAGCCATAATTTATCTACGTCACTGATACAACAAAAAGTAAAACAAATGAATATTCAAGTTTTCTTTTTGGCTTTGTCGCGTTGTCTGTCTGCTGCCCACAACTTTAATAACTTTATGAACGTTGAACTGGCTTAAATAAAACGGCCAACTGTCTTGTCGGATTGTTGGACAGTCGGACTAACTGACTGACTGCCTGACGGACGGATGGACGGACTGACTTGCATTAGCATTTGCATGGTTCACTCCGGTACAGATTTGCATATAAATTTATGTGATTGTATGTTGTGTGTGTTTCCTTGATACAATTCAAAGACCTCCAGCAGCCAAATGGCCATTGGCAACAGCAATAGGCCAAACTTTGGCCTACTGACAGGCGGCGCTGAGTTGGCTCACTCACTCCACTCCGCTGCACTCCACTCCTCGTCGAGGCACAGCTCAATGGAAAAGCCGTTTTTTTTTTTATTTTATTTAGTTTTTTTTTCAAATACTTACATGCATACATCGTGAAAGTAGGTCTGTAGGTCTTCTGCGAAGATTGTTGCAAATTTTTTTTTTTCTGCGATCTTTTTTTTTTCTTTTTGATTTTACGCAAAAATTATTTATAGCTATTGATTTTTTGAAATGTTGTGCACTGTGCATAGTGGTTGCAAATTATTGGCAATTGCAGCAACTGTTTATTCCTCAACCAGTTTGTTGGTAGTTGTTGTTGTTGTTAGTCAGCCTAATGGCTTTAAGCCGACTCTGAGCATCATTAATAAGAGTTACACGACACTTGAAGTGTGTTTGTAGTTAATGTTAATGTTGTTACTTTTATTAAGCTTTTAATTACACCTTTGGCATTTTGGCTAACTGCGCCCAGTTTTGTTGGTAAGCAAATTCAGTTTGAGTGCCCTAAAATTATATACATACAAGCTGCTTGGCAGATGAAGTTGGCGTTTGATGCAACGCTTTGGAGATAATCCTTTAAGGAAGAGTTACAGCGCGGGAAGGAGCTACTGTGATTACTTCATAGCAAAGTAGTTCATTAGAAGTATTTTGAGTAGTTCGTGAGGGTTAACAGACTTCGATCTAAGCCTTTGTTAAGTTAGGAGAGAATTTTTCGAGTTTCAGGTAGAAAAAAAAACGAAAAGGAACAAATGTTTCTTTATCGAACACGCTTTAATTGTGTTTTATACCCTGTAGATGATAAGGTGACTTCAGGGACAGGGTGGCTGTTTGTCTGAGCTTCTATATCTCAGGCATTATAAAAGCTAGAGCAATTGAACTTTAAGATTATATTACTCAATACAAATAATTTCAGTCTATTTCTTAAATTAATGCTAATTTCACATTTAATAAAAAATTATCATTTAACATCGACAGAAATCTAACCAAAGATGTTCGAGAAAAGAACACTTCCAAATAAATAGTGCCCTGATAATTTCTTTAGATTCTAGAATTGTTAGATCTTAGACGTTATAAAAGCTAGAGCAATCGAACTTTCGGATTAGATTCCTTATTTTATTACGAGATATCTACGTAGCCACTCAAAACCAATACATTTTTTTAGGTAGATATCGTCACCAAATTTGGCTTTCCGAAGTTTTTTTTTTTGAATTCCCAAAGTATTACAAAAAATATTAGTCAAAATGGGTTTACTATATAGTTCGTAAAGCCCCAATCAGCAAAAATAAGTTTTCAAAGCATTATTTATTTTTATGCCCTGTAAGTTGATGTGCAATATTCGAAGTACTATGCTAAATAATATATAGAAACCCCAAAGTTACCATAAATATATGTTTTTTATCAAGTGTGACTAGAGAAGCTCCAAGTATACCACATAGATCCGTCTGTGCGTTTGCAAACGACTAAACGATCTCCGAGAGCTGCGTTAAGAGCTGAGCGTAGACCAGAACATTCAGCATTAGAATCCCAAGTTATTGGTCAACAAATAGGTAGACCACGTTTATTGTATTTTTTTGATATCGGGGTTCTCAAGTTATTATAGGCTCACCATAGGGGTGTTTCATACAACCTCGAAAAAAAAATAAAAGTCTTAAATGAATTATTCGTTTGTTTATAAAGGTATCCCTAAGCCAAATTTGGCATTCCAAAAGTTTTTTACTAATTCGCAAGCACTGTACCAAATTTGGTTGACTATATCATACAGCTCGCATAGGACTGATCGGCCAAAATAACCTTTTTTATATAAAATGCGCTATATCATCGTTTTTTAATAAAGAAATCGTAGTCAAATTTGACATTAAGAAGTTTTTTAGAGTACATAGGGCCTGATCTTCCAAAAAATCGGATTTTTGAACAAAATTTGTTGTGATCCAGTTTGTTTGTGAAGATATTAGGAACTTTAAATTTGGCACTTGTCAGACCGTTTGTCTTGATAGCGTCTTAGAGCATTGCACCAACACTTTTGCTTGACAAAGTCCCGGTAGACCGTATCAGTATAGCTTCCATAGTGACTTATGCGGTTCAAAAAAATTATGTTTATACAAAATTCGCTTTGTTTGTAAAGATCATTCGATACTACAATTCGGCGCATTAAGACATTTTCTAGGGTGTTAAAGCACCTGTGTCAAATTTGATCGACCAATCGTGTTGACTATATCATAAAGCTCCCGTAGTGTACAGGCATCGGCCAAAAAAAACATTCGTTACTTCTGTTTCTGTTTCTTATAATGGAACGGACAGGCTTGGAAGGTAGTATATAGCTATTCTTATAACCATCCTGGAGAACCCATGCTTCCAGGATGATCAATAGCCCTAATCAGACAGCTTGGCTAATTTCCGAAAAAATGCATATGTTTGCTCCCCTGAGTTCCCTTGAGAAGGATACTAAGGGCTGAACGCGATCTCTTTTTTTATTGAGCATGAGTATCTCCAGTCATTGGATTAGACTGCTGGGCCAGATGCCCAGTTGTTCGGTAGAGATTCGTGGTGTTAGGGTTTCCAACGAGTTACCAACACATGCACCCTGCTCAGTTTTGGACCTATTCTACGTGATTACCATTGTTAGCCGACCTGGGGGTTTCCATATGCGGGCCTGCCATCAACCCAGAGTCAATCCCGATTTGTGAGAATCATAGATATAAATTTCTTGATATAGAAATTATTCTCGATTCTTTTCAGTGATTCATAAGTTAGTGGCATGATCTAGGACGCAGTATCGAGTACGTCAGAGCTATTATTAGCAGGATCATTGTAGGAGTCAGTCAGTAATAAGTCATTTGATGCGACGATATTATTTGGTAGAATTCTGCTCGCAAGGCCCAATAGAATAAATACTCATAGATCGATCCATGATTCGTCTTAGTTTTTGAAGATATTGCTGGTTGATTTTTAAAAGAATTTGGTAAGTCCTTTATTTAGTACTGTAGAAGCTGTCAGGAGGTAGAAAAGGAGGAAACAGTGGGGTCACCTCCTTTTTGGATCATGGAACTATGCAGGACGCGACCTAATACATTCCGAAACTTTTGGGAATATTGCTGAACTCGCAGGAATCAGAATTGACTAAGATAAATTCGTTCATAAAATCGACAGGTTGGTTCAAAGAGGGCACAGGAGAGTAAGGACTTACTCAAGTGGCAACGATTATGCTGTAAAAGAACTAATTTCCAAAAAGGCATCAATGTCGTAATACAATTTTGAAACATCAGTTCACATTTGGCTTCTAGCAAATAACTTGGACAGCCTTCATAGAGAATCCCTTGAAAGCTGCGCCAAAACTCTTCAAGCCAACTGTACACAGATTTTTAGACTTTTAGATAAATAATGTCGTAAAAGCTAAAAAATAACAGCATGGCTTAATTGCAAGTTTTCAAAAGTGCTTAAATATCTAAACCTTTCGAATACTACATCTAAAATCATCACATTTTTTTTTTTTCCTACATCACATTTATCGGACAACCCAATCCGATTGCCTGTTTCCGATAACTCAAAGGCAACCCTCTCATAATTCATTCCATTTTCTGTACACTTTTCTTTAAAATGAAAAATGTTGAATTTTTCATTTGGCAAATTGTTTTCGATTTATCTCGAATTAAATTAAATATTCCCAAGGCAAGCTTTTGCCTGCATTAAGCTAAGCGGCTTTTAACTGAATTGTTTATTAAGACAACAAACAGCCAACAACAAACAAAAAGCAACAACAACTTAATTAACAAAGGGGTCAAGTCACACATATTAAATTTACATTTATAAATATTAGGCTGCATAGTTTTAACGTTGTAATAAATTATAAAATTAGTGGTTTTGATATTTTTTTTTTAAAGGTTAAAAACAAAAATGCATTCATTTTTCGATTTGTTTTAGGATTTTATGTTAATAGACAATCAATTAATTAGCATTAAAGTGTGTAATAAAAAAATGGACTCAAAAGCGACTAGAAAATTTATTTAAAATGGAAATCTAAACAAATCTGTTTATTATTTTCAGTAGCATTAAAAAGGTTTTTCAATATGTCAGAGATGACAGCAGGCCGAAGGTTAAAGCAGTTTCCGATATGCATTTTAGTAAGATTTTAATTTATAAACAGATTGGATCTAGTAAAAGTTTCATGACTTGACACGTTAAAGCCAAGACGAAGACCTTTAGTAGCAAATCATTCATAAATTTAAGAAACTTAATCGAATTGGTTTTAATTAAAAATAAAAACAGTTGGTTTTGACCTTACTGATTTAAAAATATGCATGTTGTTCTGAATTTCGAACTGATTTTTTTTTGTAAATTATCTAGCAATGAAGTTTATGTTAATAAATATTATTACATATTTTTTAACGTTTACTAATAACCTTAAAGTCAGAAAAGTTGAGAGTTGTTAATAAATCGGAAAGTAGAGTTGGGTTGGAGATTGTGAGCCGCTGATATCAAATCCGAGGTCTAAAAAACTCTCAACAACAAAACCCAAAACCAGATAAAACTCCTAACTCGATAGAACTCTGAATTGTCCAAATATCTCTTATTTGAAGATACGTCAGATACGGGTTGGTACTATTTGGGCTATAAATTCGTTTTCAGCCACCTTAAAAACATACATTAAAAAATATTTTTTTATTATATGTAATAAAGATGATCGATGATGAAAATTGATTTTTTGTTTTGTGCTATAATAATGTTTTTTTAATCGAAACCAAAAAAAACCCAAACCATTTGTTTTCAAGACCAGTTGTTCGGCTATGTTTTTGGGGCTGATCTATCCGAATCCAAGTCATAAATAACAAGAATTTTAAATAATAATAACATTTTAATTTATTTATCTAATCATTGTTATATCAATTTAATACTAAATTATTATTTAACATCTAACCGAGGATGTTTGAGAAAAGAGCACTTCCAAGTAAATAGTCCCCTGATTCTTTCTGTAGAATCTGGAATTGAGGCAACTAGAGCCATTTACTTACCAGAAGAATAGTAATTATGATTATATCTATTGCATAGCGTCCTAAACTATTAACCAACCAAAACGTTGTCATCTGTCATGTGGTTCCGATTTGACCGATTTCTTTCTGAACGTTCAGTAAAACAATTTGCAGAGGTACAAAATTTTGTTACCCGACTGATTTAAAAAGTTAAAGAATGTTTTAAAATGAAAATTTAACTATTTTCCATAAAAATTCAGTTTTTTCCTCTGTTCCCGAAATCGCAAGCTAACACTCGTACACAACACTTTCCCATTATTTTTGGAATTTTAAGATATTTATTTAATATAGTACTCATATGTCTGAAAAGATTGATTTGATTGCTTTCAACATATAGGTAGATCTTAAATTGTCAAAAGTGATTCTGTTAATAGACTAATCCGGTGCATTGCAATGTAGCCTGAAAAAGTCTATATGGAAATTCTCAAAAGAGGAACTTTAAGAAATAGTAGTGAAATTTGAGGAAACTGTGCGAATAGTCAAGCTGCGATGAAGACTCCTAATTATTCTAAAAAAAAAAGATCATCAATCAGCCTTACACTTTAATAATTTAATATTAAATTCTAACAAAGGGTCGCAGCTGATAAACAACACCTCAACTAAGACTACCAAAAGAAAACAAATAAATAGATTCAGGATACTTTTTTAAACAGAAGTAAAAATAGCTTTAACTTGGCTTAATCTCGAATTTCAATTCTTTAAGATGTCATCTGGC
Source organism: Chymomyza amoena (assembly GCA_037043745.1). Taxonomy (NCBI): domain Eukaryota; kingdom Metazoa; phylum Arthropoda; class Insecta; order Diptera; family Drosophilidae; genus Chymomyza; species Chymomyza amoena. The sequence goes on along the minus strand of JBAMAX010002329.1, from coordinate 157,369 downwards.
CACTCGAGAATGGGTCTTTTTGAAAAAAAAAATCTTTCGTGACACTTTTGAACATTATCCAATATAAATATAAACAAAAGAAACTTATGTTTTACGTGTTACGGATGTTCTCATGAACGCGTCGATGAATTTCAAATCTGATTTTTGCGTATATGAGAGGTTGTCAATACGGAGGTTGTAAGCCTTGTATGGGTTCGTGACATATACACATTTTTGTGAACATCGGTATTTTGTGTATATTGCCATTTATACAAAAACTGGTATTGCTGTTAATTAATCATTAAGAACAGGGAATGCCGTTTCCTAATTGATCAATGCAAAATGTATTTCAATTGGAAGAAATGCAACGAATCAAATTAATTACCAATCTAATCGTACTGCCCAGGAACGTGAAGATCGCAATGAACGTGAAAGAATTCGGTTAAGACAGACCCGTGAAGTGCGACAATCGACTAATAATGGTACAAGTTTGAATCGAGCTGCAAACTTATCTAAAAATCTTATATTTATCCAGATAAGCTAACTAGAGAATCCTACGATGTTTATTCACTTTAAGAGTATTCAAAAAGTTTGGGCAGGACAACGACTGCCGGGCTCACTAGTTCATTAACAAAAAATATTTATTTTTTCAAATGCCTTTAAAAATTCTCACTTAGAATTTTGATTTTTTTAAATCGTTTTCTTTGTCTATTTTTTTATTTATTTATCTGTGTTATTTACGTTTGTTTTAAAAAGTTCGCGTTCTTGAATTTTATAATTTTTACTTTATATAAAAACACTGCGTATGCTTAATTTTTTTTCAAAGAAATCGACAGGCTTTATATTTATTATTAAATAATATATGATTTTTATTTTTTTAAGCCGAGGGCAAAGTAATTTTTTGTTTTTGGTAACTGCATATCGTGTTTCAAATTTTGAAATCGCATTCTAATCGTAAAAATGTACACAAAATTTGTTTCACCTTCAGAAACTATTGCCTCAAATTCAATAAATTTTTATTTTATAACAATTTCGGATTTACAAAATGATTATTTTTCTTTGTTTTTGATTTTGTTGCAATAAGAAAATCACGTTTTAGACAACCATGGCCTGCTGTCTTAAACTTAACTCGATTTAGTTATCATTTTATTTATTTATTTTGATTATATATAGATATTTTTTTTTAAGTTATTCATGGCCGTGGCTGTTGGTGCTCTAAATTTTGCTTGCAACAAGTCTTTCTTGTCTGGTACTACTATTTGTTGTAGTTGTATAGTTTTTGTTGTTGTTTTGGTTTTGGCCTGGCTATGTGAACAAGAATTTCAACAATTTGTGGCAATGTTGGCTACTGTTTTGGCACACAATTTCCGCTTTGGTTTTTATTTATTTTTTTGAATGAAAGTGCCGGTCTGGTTGCATGAATCATGGCAAATAAAAAAAAATAGATTTGTATAAAAAAATCAGAAATCCAAATAAACTTAGAAACTCTATGTTTAGATACAGAGAGGATTGACTTGGGTTCGTGGTATGGTTACCAAAAGCCTGGCATTCCGCTAGCTCTGTATCTTCTCCAATAGAGAAAGTATTAAAACAGGTAGAAAAATTTGACAGATAGATAGAGCAGTAGAATAAATATAGAAAAACGAGTCTGAAGTTCTATTTCGTAAAGCGCGATTTTTTTGGATAAAGACTAACAGTTGTGTAGAAAGTTTATTTTTAAGCAGACCCAATCCCTAGCAGCCAGTTGACTTCTTAAATAATTAGAATTCGCGATTATAGATTAGATTAGCAAGTTATAGATCTTTTTACTTCTGTCTAAAAACTTCTACTTTTAAATATATAAATAAATCAATAAATAAATAAATAAATAAAAAGTTTAGTAGGTATGACTAAGGAATAGTCAAACTGAATGTGCAGTATCGAAAAAGTGTTCATTGGGAATTTTGAAAAAAGTCGAGATCAAAGTTAAATTTTTATTTTTATTTAGAGGTAAAAGTAGATTTTGTTTATAAAAATATAAATTTTTGTTCAACTTTCACCCAATAGTCCTGTAAATATCAGGATGGGTCGGATCAGAGATTGATTCATAATAGATTCTACTGCTCATGTATTAATTTTATTAATTAATAGTATGAAATAAGCAATTTTTCTGTCAATAATAATAATTTTCCTGACTATTTTGTAAGTCGCTTTTGGGCGGAGCATCTGGGATCTCTTTAGGGACCTACAGTTTATAGCCGAATCCGAAGGGCGGTATCTCGAATTAATAGATATATTTTTTTTAATTACAAAGAAAAATATTTCATTCACAAACATTTCACAAAGTTTATCTGAATATCGCCCACTGCGCATTTCCAACGTGTCGACTTGTTTATATAATATTTGTATTACAATATTTAAAATTCACTTTTATGCATTTCAATTTTTTGTTTTTTAAGCAGGAAGTCATATTTTACGCTAAATAAAATCCATTAGCCTCACTTTTTATAGAATATAGGCTAAAATTTTAAACAAAGCCATCAGCAAAAACAATTCAAAATTTTTGAAGCGTGTAACACAATTTTTTTTGACATAAACAAAGCGAGACAAAAAATTTATAAAAAAATTAACACAAATTTTAATTGTAATGTTTTTTTTGTGGTGTTGACAAACATTTTTATTGCGCATACGCAGCGCTTGCCATTTTTATTTGCGTATATGAATGAGGTACAGTAGAACCTCACTAATTGTAGCTTATTTGTTGCAGTTATAGAATACATAAGTAAATGCAAAATATAGTTTTCAGAAACTTAACATTAAGATGGAATAATGGTATCTATAAATATAGCCTATGAAATAGTAATCCCTTTTTAACCCCTCAGGAAAATGTGCAGAGGTAAAAAATTTTGTATCCTGACTAATTTAAAAAAGTAAAGTATTTAGATATCTGTTTAAAACGAGTCTTAATGGATCTTAATAAAGAATGTTTCAAAATAAAAACTTAACTAATTGCAATAAAAATGCAGTTCAGTTCCCAAAATACAAATGCTAACAGTCGTACACAACAATTTCCCATTATTTTTGGAACTTTAAGATATTTATTTAATATAGTACTCATATGTGTGAAAAGTTTTGGATTGCTTTCATCTTATAGATCTTAAATTTTCAAAAGATATTCATTAAACATCGGTGTAGCTTAAAAAAATTTACATTGCAACTCCTAAAAGAAGATATCACTAGTCTACAAGGAAAAGTATCCGAAATAATTTAAGCTAATTTCTGCTTCTCTGTCCATGCAAAATTCGGATTGATAACTAAAATTCATTTATTAGTTTGAGTTTTTACGATAATCGTATCTTTCGTGTTTAATGGAACTACCCACATTTAACTTCATAATGTTTTGACATTTACATAGCACAGGTCAACATGGTTCAGTTGTTGGAAAGCTAAGAGTCATTTCCGAAGTAATTTGGTGCGTAGAATCTGAATCCGGCATCAGAACTGCCCCATCACTTTAGGATTTTGAGATATTTAAGGTTATGTACCCAAAAAACGGCGTTTTTTCCTACTTTTGAGGTTATGTACAGGGCGCAAAAAATTTTTGCGGTCTTTCTCTCCAGTTACATCATTTAGTACAACTCTTACCCTTTAATTTAAGGGTTCAAGAGATCAATTACGATTTTTTTTCGCAAAGTTATGGCTTTTCGAAGTTACGAGATATATCCCTTAGCATTTGCAATAAGCCTTTGAGATAACACAGGTCAACATAGTTGTTGGAAAGCTAAGAGTCATTTCCGAAGTAATTTGGTGCGTAGAATCCGAATCCGGCGTCAGAACTGGCCCATCACGTCAGATTTTGAGATATTTGAGGTTATGTTATTTTTTGGGTACATAACCTCAAATATCTCAAAATCCTGACGTGATGGGGCAGTTCTGATGCCGGATTCGGATTCTACGCACCAAATTACTTGGGAAATGACTCTTAGCTTTCCAACAACTGAACCATGTTGACCTGTGCTATGTAAATGTCAAAACATTATGAAGTTAAATGTGGGTAGTTCCATTAAACACGAAAGATACGATTATCGTAAAAACTCAAACTAATAAATGAATTTTAGTTATCAATCCGAATTTTGCATGGACAGAGAAGCAGAAATTAGCTTAAATTATTTCGGATACTTTTCCTTGTAGACTAGTGTAATTGATCTCACTTCATCATACAGACATCTAATGGATGACTTGCAATACATTTTAATAAATAGCTTCTGTATTAAAGCTAAGTGGTATATTTTTTTTGTCCAATTGTATGTGACAAAGAGAAAAAGATATCGGTGCCGTCCCCAAATTTTGAACTATATGGTCCGGATGACAAAAGAAATTGATTTAGACATATTAGTTCGTCTGTTTGTCTTTCTTATCCTCCAAATAATTTCAAAGCGGCATATTTTTTAAAATTTTTAAGATATTTATGGGAAAAATATGTGAAAGATTACACTATTAAAGTCAAATTAATAGAATTCAAAATTTATTTCGGATACTTTTAAAATTATTAATTCACTGAGAAATTATAATCCAGCTAATATTAAAAATGAGATAGTGTGACTTATTTTTGTAATGGCTTATGCCATTAATAAATTCTAATCCAGAACTTAAATTTAATATAAAGGTCGCAAAAAACTAAATTTTGCTAAGAAAGTTTTTACTGTGGCCCCAAATGTTTTGGATATTAGAAAGAATTGTAGTCTCGCCAAAATTTGTTTCCAAAGACATTTTATACAAATAGATTTTTACAAGGTATATTGTTTCAACGGCGAAGCAGTTCTATGCTGTAACTCCAGGCACAGATTATTTGTAGAAGCAAAAAATTCGCAGTGTCCTAATTTCCTAATAAGAAACTCAAAAGTTTCAGTGAGAAACCATTTCAGAACCCTTATACCAAGGTTCGGTTCTAGTGATTGTAAGTAAATAGACAAACTTCTGGCTATGACTAAGTCGAAGATGCAGAGAAAGATTTTGATGGGACTGGCACGACAAGAACATACCCGTGTTTGTTGTTGTTGTTGTTGTTAGGTTTGCTGTTGTGGGCTTAGAACCTAATTGCTGTTGATATGTAAATTATATGCGAATAATTAATTAAGTGACTGTTGGCTGTTACTAGAGATTTCTTAATTTATGGTTTTATTTTGAGTAAATTTGTTTGTTTGCTTGTGTGGACAGCCGCCAGTGGCGTAAATCGTGCGGCTTGACTCATTGGAGTCAAGTTCGTTGCCTAAGTCTTTTGTTTGCCGCTCTCTAGTCAAGACTTGCCAACAACAAGTGTACTAACTTTGTTGTTCTTTTATTTGCAGCGCTGTGCCAAGCCGCCTACCCCTATTACGGCACCAAGATCGGCTCTCTAACACGTCTGCATCATGGCGTTTCCGGCGATGTCTATGCCGTGGATTCGCGCACGATTTTTATTAAGAAATTCAACTATGACGGTGAAGCTCCAGCTGCTTACTTTTATGTGGGCAACACAGCGCGTCCCAGCAATGAGGGTGGACTGCGTTTGCGGGATGAGCGCGGCGGCACTGCATCGCTGACGCGTCGTTATCGCAATAAGGATATAACGCTGTCGCTGCCCGAGGGCAAGACATTGCGTGATGTCAAATGGTTCTCGGTGTGGTGCGATGAGTTTGCGGTGAACTTTGGTGATGTGTCCATACCTAACAATCTGGATTTTCCGCGGCCCCAAAAGATTAATGCTTTACGAGGGGTGCACGGTGTGTCCTCGGATAATATTGTTATAGTTGATGCACAAACGCTGCTAGTGCCCAATTTTAGTTATGATGGTGAAGCGCCAGGTGAGTTCGAATGAGCCACTAAATCTGTTAGCTGTTTTAGGCAATATGCGTGATCTTTACAGACGCCAAGTTCTGGGTGGGTCGTGGTCAGCGTCCTAGCTCCGATGGTCTGCGCATACCCGATGAGAATGGCAAGGAGAATCCTTTGCGTCGCTATGAACGCAAAACCATTGTGCTTACACTACCCGATGATTTGACCATCTTTGACATAGGCCACTTTGGTGTTTGGTGTGAGGCCTTCACCGTGGACTTTGGTCATGTGCGTCTGCCGGAGGGTTTGAATGTGCCGCCTTCGCTTAAAATGCTGGGCATTAGTCCACAGGTAAACAAGCCGTTTAATCATATACTAAGCCAGCTGCAAGGTTAAGCAGCTTTTGCCACAAATTTATGTAAAACATATTTATGCAATTTATTTTTGATATTTAATTATTTATTTTATACGAAAAAAAACAAAAAAAAAAATATTTAACAGTGCCGTCCATATAAATGCTTTTAAATTTTTAGCTATTAAGCATGCATTTTTATATATATATATAACAACAAAAACAACAACAACAAAAAGAAAAACAAGAATTGTTTATGTATAAAAAAATATATATTTTTATGTGCAACATATTACTCACCTGCTTGTCTTTGTGTTTTTTTGTGTTTTGAAGAAAACTTTTTTGCTGTTTGTATTGAGTTCTATACAAAATGAAATGTGTGTCAAATTTTTTAACTTAACTTCTGGGTTTATCCTATATATACCTCTCCAAGTATCCCTACCGCCAAACACACACATACACACAAACACACGCACACTGCAACATACATGCATATTGCGACTTTTAAGCTACTAACCAATTTGAAAAAAAAACGTTTTTAGTTTTCCCCTAGTTTTCCAAACTACTCCTGCAAAAAACAAAAAATAAAAACCAAACATTTTCATTTTGTATATGCTTCATACAACGTATTATAAAAATTTATATAAGTTAAATTAATTAATTTTTGAAAGCAAAATTTTTTCTAATGCAATACACAAAAAGATAACATTGTTTGTAACCAAAAAGTTTGGATACTTTTAATCATCTTACTTAATACTAAAATTAATACTAAACCGTTTCATAAACCAACTCCCTTACACACACACACACACATTTCATTATGTTCCATTGTGCCTGCCAATACAAACCGATATTCTTTACAGTCCAAACTCAACTGTGAGGTGCTCTACGATGATCTTGCCTTTGAGGTACGCTGGGCTGTTGCCGGTGAGAGCATTGTGGTTCAATTGGTCGCCAAATTGGGTAAGTTCTAAGTTCTAATTTATGCGAAAACTTGCGTCCAGCTTGTTTGTAGTTGTCGAACCAGTTACTTAATTGACATTCAGCAAAGCTTCAAATTGATCTGTGATCGGAGGGATCACTGAACAAACACAACAGCGATCTTCACACGCGTCTCATATATCTACGGCATATACTAGAAATTTATTGTTTTTTTAGCGCGTCGCAAATTGTTTATATTAAAATAATTAAGGAAGACGCATGCGTTGGCTTATTAAATGGGCTATCATATAAAATATGACTATATAGCTATTAATAACTTGTTGCATTTAGGTGTTTTTGAAATTTTTTTTTTTGTTAAGAGTATGGATAGTTAAGCTTTTCTTTCTACTTTAAGCTTAAAATCTCATATACACTATGCAAAATTTACGAATGTAATGAAAATAATAATAGTGTGACCATTTTTCCATTACGTTCGTAAATATTACCTTCTGCGTATGGACCTTTAAATTAAACAACACAGTATACCAGAAATGCACTCTAATACATTTCCTTTGCGAGAATAGAAGTATATAGGGTGCGCCATCTGTAATCATAGTTCGAAACATACCCGTTTCAAAAGTTTGTTCTGACTCAAACAAACAAACATTTCTTTGTGTGAGTAAGCAGCGCAGTAAGAAAAAGCGCACGAGAGGGCTAGAACCGCAATCAGGCAAAAACGAGAGGCACATTTGCACCGTGCGTGAGTCGACTGCGCTGCGGCAGAATCAGTGCTGCCAGATTGTGTCAACTGAATTTCCGTATTCCACCTAGTAGCGTAGAAGGTTTAAAGACAAAAATCAGTATAAATCAGTATAACCTATTCTACCAACACCAAATAAAGATTCTTCTTGTCTTTCAAGTTGATTGGCTTAATACTCATTTTCTAAATGGTATTCTTTCAAAGTTACAACAGTTCATGAATTCTACATTAACGAAGGCGCCTAAGTACACTCTAAAAGTATTGGCCGTTTTTTGTGACCTCTGCTTTATACCTTTATACATACCTTTTTCCGGAAATTGTAAAAAAAAAACCCATTTTTCTTAAATTTTAATTAATATCTGGTAGGCCTGGGCGGGGATGGCTTTGAGTTCCTACTTCGAATTTTGTTTGATGATCTCAATGGTGACAAAACGCTTCCCTCTTAATGGCAATTAGGGTTTGGGGAACAGGAAAAGGTCACACGGTGCCATAAATGGTGAATACGGAGCCTGACCGATCACATTCGTTGAGTGTTTGGCCAAAAATTCCAAAATAACCAAAAAACAAAAAATTCAACGTTTTTGGCACGAGTCGGGCCGCGACGCGTTTCATGCCCAAAACTTCAACCAAAATGTGTTCGGCTGATCCATATGAGATGCCAAGGTCTGAAGCAATCACACGAATACCGACACTTCGATTTTCGAGCACAATTTTCTTCACAGCATCGACCTTTTTTTCGGTATTTGATGTTGAAAGAGTACCGGAACGAGGCAAATCAGTGACGTCTTCACGACCCTCTCTGAACAATTTGTACCCCTCGTATGCCTGTGTTTTGGACATACAGTCCTCAGTGAAGGCCTTTTTCAACATCTTAAGCGAATCGGCACACGAAAATGCACTCACAACACAAAATTTCAAACAAACTCGTTGATACACGTTTTTTTCCCATAGTAAAAATCGAAGAGCGTCCTTTTTTCGACTAACAACAACAACTGCCAAACCAATACTAATAAGGCAAATTGCGCTCAAATTATGACAAGATGTCAAAAACAGTCCAACCAACCTTATAAAAAAAGAAATATGTATACTGATTCATTTAGAGCGCGACTTTTAAATAGAAATTTCCATAAACTTTTTGATCTGTATAGTATAATACCTATTTAAGTGATTTTATGAATACAAGATGGTCTATAACGAATATTTTTTTTTCCCGTCATGCGATAAAGCACTGAAAAATTACTTATATTCGACGAAAAATCCTACATATCTGTATAAAATCAGAATTTTCTTTAAAATCAGTAAAAAATTCTGTAAATTTTACAGACAAACATGAAAATCCGCAGAATGTTATATAAAAATTGAGAGATTGCCAACCACTGCACTACATGTTCCAAATTTTTAAGAAACTCCCCAACTCGTTTGGATTCACATAATAGTTTTACATAAACTTAAAATTGCCTATACTAGTTCACTAAAAATTATTGGAAAAGCTGCTTTTCGAGTCAGTGTTTGAAAAAGCGTAATTTTAATGGATCCATAAATAATGTGACATTCATTTTCGTTAAGATAGACCCCCTTTCTCCCCCTTGTTTGAAGATTTTCAACACGATTTTGAGTCTCGTCACGCTTCGTCAGAACCCGTTGCTTCCTGTAGTTTATGAAGGATCCCTAAGTGTTTTTTCTAATGACATCGAAATTTCCAAAAAAAAAAAACGTTTTTAAACGCAAAAAAAGATTAAATTCATTATTGTAAGTCAGCTCCATTCCACTTAAACTTTGTTTATAATTTTCAAGGAAGTATGTAGGGCGGATTTTTTTTTATAGTTTATTTTAATTCAAGAATCTGAAGATGAAAAATTTAGCTTTCTCGAATAGAAGATATTGATTCATGGGCCTTAAAATTTTTAGAATAAAGAAAACAAAGATAGCGACACATCTATTAAATAGAACAAAAAATGACATGCCATACAGTTAAAAAAAACAGAGGACTTTTCCATGGAAATAGTTTTTAACCATTTTTTGAGTACAGCTGAGAGAGCAATCGTCGGAATCGATGTTTAAAAATAATAATACACCGAAAATTCCCGTGTGTAAAAGTAGTAATCAGAGCCCTAGCATAGACAAAAAATATAAGGCATGTAATACTCCAAAAAATCGAAATTTCCTGTATGGGGAAGTCTTTAGATCTGTAATAGAGAATAAACCAAACTTCAATCATCATCTTTGAAATGTTTATATAATATTACAGGGAATAGAGAATTCTTACAGTCGTCAGACCTACTATTATTATTATTGGGTGTATAAATGTACTGCGACCCAGGTGGAACTATTGTTTCCCCTTCATGGCTTAGAGCTCTCCCAAAAGTCCTAAGGCCTGCATGTATTGCAGTATTTTATTTGGACTTATAGTACCAACAGTCTCCGGTTGGAGAATGCCCATGCCCAGGATATTGTTTCATTTACCGATGAGTGCCATACATTCACACAATATATGGGAAGAAGTTTCTTTCTCTATGCTACAGAAGCGACATAGTCCACTGTCCAATACGCCAATTTTGTTTAAGTGCCTGCGGAGCCTGCAATGTCCCGTCAGAAGTTCTTCCCGTGGGTTATCATGATTTTGAACCTCATGGTCGTACAACTACAAGGAGGAGGGTTTTTGACTGATTAAGCCCTGTATCTGCGCCCAGTGAAGCAGTCGTTTTTTATTCTCCTCTATTCCCAGTAGGTTCCGTACCACGTGGTTACCAATCTCATAGTGTGGTTCAGGACCGATTAGCGGTGTTGCTGCACCGGTTCTTGAAAGTTTATCTGCTAGTTCATTTCCAGGAATATTGTTGTGTCCTGGAACCCATCTAATCGTGAGCTTCTTCATGGATCCTACTATATAATCTATAATGGTCTAAAATTTCGAGATTTTCTACATGGGAATTTTAGATTTATTAAGTACATTTAACAAAGAAGTCGTCAGAACTGTGATATAAATAGAATAAACCAAACTTCGCTTATCATCTACAAATTGTTAATGAAATATTACAGAGAATTGAAAATTTTTGTATTGAAATAGTTGATTAAGGACGCCATTTTCTAGAGTACAGTTAAGAGACGAATCGTTAGATATATAAAATAACCCATATTAGTCTAAAAACCGAAAATAGTTGATTTTTGTAAACCAAAATTCGTTTTTAATCTATAATGCTCTAAAATCTCGGGACATTTCCCACATGGAAATGTATGTTGATTAATGACGCCTTGACATTTTCTAGAGTACAGTTAAGAAAGGAGTCGTCAGTCGTCCCAAAGTATAGACAGCAACAACAACAGCAACAAAATCCAGTTAGCATCCAAATTGACCGATCAACGGAAGGCAGCATCTCTCGGTATCGTTAGCAGAATAACAAGTTGCGAATTATGACGACTGGTTTATTGCGCAACTCACCAACACAGATACTTCATAAAGCGCAAAAAAAAATCATAAAAAAAACAGCAATTATTGAAGATGTTGCAAAGTGCTTTGGTGCTTTGGAGTCGGTGAGCAAGCAACTCTTATGTTGTGCAGGTTGCAGGCTGTTTCAATGACCATGCATGCGCTCCAGGCAGGCAGGCAGGCACCATTTTTGGTTTGGTTATGTGGGGCGGCGGCAAGTTGCATGACACGCGCGCGCACCAGCGGCAATTGCCAATCTGGCTACTGGTCTTGGGCAATTTGCCATCGTTGGGGCGCTACCTGCCACTTTGTTAGTGGCCAAAGTGAAAGAATGCGACAAGAATTTTCACCATATAAACCGGCCTACCGGTTCGTGCCACCGGCCAGTCCCATTTCCGAGCAAGAGCTGTTTAGAATTGGGGCAGGCAACTTTCGTTGATTCGTCGTGGAGTGCTGTTACAATAATTTGCGCGGAACTCTTAACCAGTTGGTTTGCTTGATTCTTTGCAGAGCCCAACAATTACATGTCCTTTGGCATTTCACCCAACAAGAGCGTCAGTCAGATGATTGGTGCAGATGCAGTTGTTGCCTGGGTGGATCCACAAACGGGCAATGGCTTTGCTCAGGACTATTTCTTGGAGGGCAAGGCACAGTGTTCGGGCGGTCATGGCGCTTGTCCGGATACCAAAATCCAAGACAAAACCAACTCTATACGTCTGCTGAATGCGGCCATGGTGAATGGTTATTCCATTGTCACTTATCAGCGCTCTTTGGCAGCTACCGATAGATTGGATTTGCCCATTTCTGTGGTTGACACCGAATCTGTAGTCTGGGCTATTGGACCTTTAAATGATTTTAAGGAAACTTCCTTCCATACCTACTACAACAAGCATTTGCATCAGATTGAGTTTGGTCGTCAGCCCAAATGGAATTGTCCACTGCCGGAGGGCGCCAAACCAGGTGCTAGCTCTGCCGAAATTGAGGACAGGCTGCCGGAAACAACTAGCGTTTCTAGCACAGGCGGCAAAGGCTATCCGCCTGCGGGACGTCCTAATCTCGAACCCGAGGAGGAGTTTTATGAGAACCGCGCGCAGGCCTTGCAGCGTCCAGCGCCAACTAAACGTCAGGATACTGCTTTGACACAACGGCAGCGTACGGTGCCCACACCCAAGCCTGTGACCAGCGATGGCGCCTGGGAGATACCACATATACAATGCCATGAGCCGGAGAATGGTGTGCTCTATGCCCAAATGGGCCCAACCGGTGGCAAGCATGGTTATCCCGCCATAACAGGTATATTACCAAGATATTGGTTACGTTTATAGACTAGTCTAACTGGCTGATTCTACAACTTACAGGCCACGTGGGCTGGGGCATTTCCTGGTACATCAATGGTCTGCTCATACCCGAGATACACGTTATGCGCGGCAAGACTTATACATTCGTTGTAGAAAGTGGCACTAATCCTGACATACCAGCCAAATACCATCCATTCTATATAACCGATGATCCCGTCGGTGGTTACGAGCATAAGCGAGAAGAAGAAAAACAGGTAAGTTAAGTCTGAGCTTTAGGGTTACACTCTTTTTAAACTACTTTGCTTTTCCAGGCCGTGCGCATCTTTGCCGGTGTACAACGTTCTCGTTCCGGCAAGGTCACACCCACAGGTGTGGGACGCCTGTGCAACTGGACACCTGATCAAGATGGTCCACCTGCCGATGATTATCAATCATTTGGCGCCTATCAGCGCTCACTTACGCTCGTCTGCGAGTCTGGAGACCCTGGCATCGTTACCTGGAAGCCAGATCACAATACACCGGACACCGTTTATTATCAGTGCTTTACACATCGCTATCTGGGCTGGAAAATTCATGTGCATGATACATGCGATGGCGTACCCGCTGCCTCAGAACGTCAAGAGATACGTGTGCCAGCCGCTGCAGCAGAATATTCACCTGTGGATGAATTCGATGCGGAACCATCGTACCGTCATGAAACCAAGGTCAGCCCCAACGATAATTTTTTATTGAAGCACCAAACAGATTTGATTAAGAATCACAATATGAATGGAACACCGCCTAAACTGTCATTTGAAATAACGAAATCTTCGGAAATAACCAAACTGATTTCAGATGGAATCCGCGCTGCTGAAGCTCTCGAGGAGAGCCTACTAAGGAACCTAACGGCCGCCGAGCATGCCGCAGCATCATCATCGCCTGGTTACCCGAAAGATAACAACAGCGGTGGCTCCAGAAAGCCAGCAAATCCCTTGCTGGCCACGGCTAGGCCCGAGATTTTACACGGCGAAACTCACATAAACACACACAAACTATCACCACCATCATCATCATCCACACTTAAATCGCCGCAGCTGCACACAAAATTACCCATTTTCGCTGCACCACAATCATCGCATGTCATTCTAAATTCTCATTTACATCAGCGTTTGCATCATCATGTGGTACCTCATCTTCATCATATTCCTCACCACCATCCGCATGCGCCCAGTAATCTAACTAGTAATTTTCCAGCGCTTGCACAGAAAACCATAGGCCTATCCGAGTATTTGCGTCCGCCACAAAATGCGCCGCTTTTTCATCCCGTCAAGTTGCCCGGTCGTCGTCCATTTCCAGGTCCCATCAAGAAGGTGCCTGCCTCTAGACCAGTGCTGCCACAACAGCTGCCACGTCATCCGCCTCCTAACAATGGCGGCCTGCAACACTCCCAACCCTCGGTCATTGTCAATCATTATCGCAAACCCGTACCCAGCCTGCTGAAACCTTTTATCAAGGAGAAACCTTTTCCCATACAACCCATTGCTGCTTCGGTATTGCTTCTGGGTCAGCCCACTGAGCTTATGAACAATGCAGGCCAGCGTAAAAACGATGCACAGCATATGGAACGCGTCAAACCCAAGCCAGTGCTGCCACTGCCCGTGCCCTACGGCGATCTGGAAACCCAGAGTTCAAAAGTACAAAATACCGCACACTTTCATTTGAACAAGCCGCCTGTCAAGAAGGAAAAGCAGCCCTTAGTTACCTCCACGGCTGCGCCTGCTTTTAAGCGTCCCTACGAGGTGCACGATGCGCAGGAGGAGCCCACGCCCAAGGAGCTGGCCAGCATGCGTCCCGCCATTAATATAGGCTTCAAGCCGGACTCTGTGGTTGTGGAGAGCGGTTTTCGACCCATTATACGACAAGATGGCAGCGGTGTGCAGCTGCCGCAGGAGCTTGTCGAGCAGGTGGCACATCGCCGTGAAGATCCTGGCACTGAAATTGATGAGGTCATGGAAACAGACACGCTGTTTCTAACCGCACAACAAGGCAGCGAGCCGCAAAGTTTTGAGCCCATGTTTATACCCTCACCACTGGACAGCACCAATGCCACTATGATGCTGAAGAAGCCAGCAAAAGCGCCCGCCGAGACAGCTGAGGCATCTGCGCTTAGGTTACCTTCAGCGGCATTAGAGCATGCACTGCCCAATGCCTCGCAGCTGCGCAAACCCACGCTAGAGGAGTTGTTTGCAGAGGAGGAGCTGGAAGCAGAAGCGGTGGACGAGGCATTCGATGAGGATGAAAAGCCCGCACAGCCTAAAGAAACTTTAGATAAGTTGAAAACTGCGCACAACAGCACAGCAAAGCAGGATATCAAGCCTGTAACCGAGTCGGAATATGCAGATCTGGACAGTCTTTTTGCCGAGGACATGGAAGAAGAGGATGATCAACTGGCCGATGACTTTGAGCAGGATGACAAATTACCACAGGCGGCGGAACGCATAGACACTTACTATTTGCCGCCAGATAATCGCAAAATACCGCATGCTAGCATACCAAGTGGCGCCGTGTACACCTTTGACGGCAAGTCTGTGGTGGATAGCACCTTGGTGTTGCCACCAAAACTGGATGCACGCGACAGCGGCTTTGCGCGTCGTCCACACTATGGTCTGTCGCCTCTGGAGCAGTTCATACGCACCACGCCACAATTTGGCGCATATCGCGGTGAACTGCCCGAAGAGTTTCGCACAACAGAGCTAGCACTGCAGCCACCCGTGACTGAGTATTCCAATCCCGTACCCTTTAGTCGCAGCACAACGACTGGCACTTCTAGTACACCAGCGCAATCCAGCGCCTCATCCCGACCCAGCAGTTTAAGCAGCAATAGCTACAGCACCCAAACGCATACATCGCCAGCATTGTCATTGCCATCATCGTCATTGCGACCCATTTCCACCAAGTTGCACTTGCTTAAGCCTGACAACAGCAACAATAGCACGTAGAGAATTGGCCACAAATTAGGAGGAGGCGTAAAAGTAGAGTGGTTTGGTACAGTTGCAGCTAAAAAAACAAAACATAATTTTGTATTCATAATCGCATAAAACTTAAAACGTATTAGTTTTTAGGTTTCTTATTTTACAAATACATATTACTTATATATTATAATACTTATGTGCTTAATTTGTAATACGATGCTCTTAATTTTAAATAAAAAAATAAATAAAAAATTAATTTCTATGTACTCAAGCTCATATTAGCTAAGTTAAAACTTCGATATGTTTAAAATGCATATTAGTCGTTGTTTATGCAATAAAGTACACAAAACATTCAATTTTAAATATTCGTTCAAAGTTTTATAATTTTTCTGACAATATTGACACATTTTTTAAAAATATTTTTTTATTAGTAAATGTAGCAAAATTAAATGTTCATGCATGGACCGATTTGATCTATTTATGTGCATATTATTGTTACCTTTTATTTGTTTAGCGTTGATTTTATATATCAGTTTAAATGGTGTTTATCCAACTGCAGAATTAAAAAGTCAATATATTTTTTATGGGCAGAACCATGGCAAAAATTTTAACGTAAATTCAACGATAACTTAATAGCGCCGCCTATTATCGCTGATGACCGATAACTGTGCGCGTGCTTAACAACACTTACTCAGCAGCTGTTTAAGCGCGTACGGTCACACTGTACTATATCACGTGTAATCATGAGCAAGCCACATTCTGTAAAAGTGCCGACCCAATATAAAGCAACTGCGAAAATATTAAAGCTTGCGCTTGAAAAAAAACAATCGGTGCGTCAATTAGTATTCCAGGAGAAACATGCGGTATGTATATTCATTTTACATAACAAAGAGCCGCTGGGCTAAAGTCTAAAAACATTTGCAGCGTCTAGGCAGCTTGCAGGCAGTCTTAAACCATTATAGCAACAATTGCGGCGCCATAGATAACGCCATAGAGCAGGTAAGTTGTAAATTGTATAATTTTACGCATATTCATTAAAATAACTCACTTTAAAAACTAGACTGGCATACTTAAAGACAATCCACGTCTGGACCCGGAGCTGTGCAAAGTTTTAATATCGGAGCTCATTTATGGTCGTGGACTGCTAAACGGCGAGAGCAGACCAGTACAAACTGTACGCGAGTATAAAACACGTCTAGAAGAAGTCCTAGGCGTTGCCAGTGGCAGTCAGTTCCAAAAAAAAGGCACGTTCAACTTTTTAGTCTTCTCAAACAGTATTAGCGTTCTCTAGTAGCGAGCGCCGTCACACAATGGGCAAAAAATCAAAACTAAACGCTGTGGCCAAGAAGTCAGCCGCAGATATTGTGACTGCTGTGGAAACAGAAGCTGAGCAGTTGCAGACAGAGCGTAGCTCGGAGTCGGAGGAATCGCAGGATACCAGCTTCATTGTTTTTCTTTGGCTGCTCGCCTACAGCGTGCTCATGTTTACGCTACCCTTTTTGGGTTTCTATGGCATGCGCAGCTGGCTACAGGAATCATTCCCGCTGCTAAGTCTATTCGAGGTCAACTGCTATTCGGTTTTAACAGCTGTGCTGATTGTCAATGCTATTGTGGCCATGTATGTGGTTAAAGCTTTTCGCGAAAAAGATCCACCACCATTGGAGCCAGAGCAACAAAAGAAAGCGCAGTAGCTGTTAAACTAAATATTTTCCATATATAACATATACCAGAGCTGCCTAAAATAAAACCATTTTTAGCTGCACTTCTAAATCGAGAGTTTTAATTTTGTTTATTTACAGCGGGCACAAAGAATCCACGCTATGTGCGCGTTAATACCAATCTGTTCAGCATGGCCGAAGCGCTGGAATATCTGGCTGGCGAGCAATGGCGTCGCAAAGAACTGCAGCTCAGCGAGACTAGCTATGAGGATTTTTTGACAGCTGTGCGTGCTTTAGAGGAGGATGAATTTATGCTGGATATGCATGTGGACACGCTGCTTATATTCCATCCCAACCAGGCGCAGTACTGGGCGCAGCATGAGTTTGTGGAAAACAAGCAGTTTGTGCTGCAAACCAAAGGCACTTGTCTAGCAGCGGAATTGCTGGCGCCACCCAGTGGAGCCACTGTCTTGGACTTGTGCGCAGCACCGGGTATTAAAACGCTGCATTTATGCAATGTCATGCAAAATAAGGGCCGCATATATTCCGTGGAAAAGAATACAGAGCGTTATATGATGTTGCTACAAAACGTGGAGCTCGGCGGTTGCAGCATTGTGCAGGTTAGCAATGTGGATGCTTTTACAACAAGTAAGTGGTGGCACAATCTTTATATATATAATTCTTCTGTGAGTGTGTATGTCACTGAACTTCTCTTTAACGACTGGACCGATTTTGATGAAATTTTTTGTCTGTGTTCAAGGGGATCTGAGAATGGTTTAGATTCACAATTTTGTCCGCTAATTGCGACGAAACTACTAAAAAGGACAATTTTTAGTACCACTTCTAACATTTTTTTTTCATTTATCGACTATACCTTCATGGTGTGTTCACGGGCGCGAACGCCGCGAAGTTAGCCGCGAAGCCTTCCACACTCCTGTTTCGCGGACGGCGCGTTACGCAATATTTTTCAATCTGTGGTTTGTCTTGACTGAACGTGAAAAAATAAAAAAAAGACATCCTGTCGCCATTATAGGTTAACATTATTAGTGCACGAAAACATTAATATCAATACTGCTTACAATGCCGAGAAGAAAACTACCAAATCTCCATCAAACATGGTTAAAATGTAAAGATGGCGAGTGGTTGAAAATTTTATGATGAAATTAATCCACTCATCGATTAATCGGACGATGTTTTCCAATCGGAAAGATTCAAGATCTAGACGAGCGAGCGAAGCGAGCGTGCCGGAGCGCAGCGGAGGCCGGCTAGTAAATCTTTAAAGTTACAAGCTAAATTATTTTTATTTTGTATAGACAACGACAATTGCCCGGATGTGGAGTATGTGCTGGTCGATCCCAGCTGTTCAGGCAGCGGCTTAAAACGTATGACCTTTGAGCAGGAGCAAAAAGATGATAGGCGTCTGAGCAAGTTGGCTGGTCTGCAGATTAAAATGCTTGGCCATGCTATGACAGCATTTCCCCATGTCAAACGTGTGGTTTACTGCACATGTTCGCTTTGGAAGGAGGAGAATGAGCAGGTAGTGGAGCGCGTGCTGCAACTGAATCCCAATTTCAAATTACTAAGCGGTAAAAAGGCGCTGCGCAACAAATGGACAAACTTTGGCAGCAGCGATTACCCAAAAATAGGCAAAAACTGTTTGTATGCATTGCCCGAGCATGACTTGAGTGATGGCATATTCCTGGCCTTATTCGAGCGGCGTCGCGATAATGAAACAGATTAAAACTCCTCCTCGTGTTTCATTTTGTTTTATTATAAAACTTCAAATTCATTTTGTACACGTTTAGCTTAAGACTATGCATAGGCCAGCATTTGGTAATTAATCGTTTGAATTTATGAGCATAAATAAATATATGTGAAAACATAAGTTTAAAAAAAAAATGAAACATGTATTAAAATTTGGTAATCGTATTTGTTAAATGTCAAAACATATAAAAACCTTTTTCTATCGTAATGAAAATGTAACAGCAGGTTTGCTTTTTTCGATAGCAAACATTTACAGAAAAAGAAATTTCCAGAAACTTTTATGCGGCGGTACCATTTCGAAATTCATGGCATATTAGTATTCAAAAATAATCAAATAATTGCTAGTGTTTAATTCAAATCAACGAAAAACATTGCATTATTCAAAATTCCGCGCTATGATGTGGGCTAAATTGGTAATACCACTGATACGGCTGAATATCGTGAAACGTTTTTATTGGACTCAACGTTTGAACAAATTTTACCATAATGTAAGTAAATATTTTGTAAGTTCTTTGAAAACATATAAAAAAAATGAACAAAATGAAATAGCAATTGCTAAAATATATCAGTCAACTAGTAACTGACTAGTTTTTAAATGAGAGTTCGTCTATATACGACGAGTTTAAAATCGAACGCGCCAGGCGCAAATTAATATTAATTTGAAAATTCTGAATGTTTTCATTATTAAGAGTAATTTGTTTTTATATATAATAGTTATATATATATTAACGCGATCGAAACTACCAGAGTTTCGTAATTAAACTTTCATCTGTGGCTTGTAATAGCCACTTTTGGCCAAACGAAAGGATTCCGCCCTAATGGCATCCTCCATTGTTATGACCGGCTTTTTTGGGCAATATTTAATGGTGTGCGCCGAATCGCCCGATGCCTTGCATATAGGGCACACATAGGTGCGTAGCTTGGGGCACAGCACACGTCCCAGCGAATCACGCACAGAATGGCTGCAAATTACAGCCTCCGGTTCATTATTGTTTTCACAGAAAACACAACGCCGATTGGTGGTATTGAACTGTAGAGATAAGAGCATAAAAAAGTCTTTAAAATTCGTCGCCGACTAAAATTAAAACAAATACAGAACTTACAACAATTAGTTCGATGATAATGATTAAAGTTATGTTGTTAAAAATGTTTATAAGCTACGACAAGGACAAACACAATCTAAGAAAAGCTGAACTCGTAGACGAGACTTTTGTTGTTACATCGTTTCCGCAAAAACTCTTACAAATCACTTACATCCTTTGGCTTATTGTTGTTTTGGCGCTTAATATTCTTGTTGTTATTGTTGTTGCCATTGTTGCGCATGTGCTCAACCGGCAGATTAAAACCCAAACCCAACGACATGTTGTTGCTATGACTAGTGTTGCCCACATTTGAAGCAGGTGGCACAGCTGCACTAGCATGAGCCGCCATAGAAGGCGTGAACACATAATTAAGACTGCGCCACACTTTGTTCAAGTGCTCCAAATATGGCATTGGGCTGTACAAATGTTCCGCGGTTGCACGACCCGGCGGCGGTTGACTTGCTGCTGACGTTGATGGCGTTTGAACTGGAGTTGGTTCAATCAGTGGTGTATTTGGATGAGAAAATTGTAGCAAATCATCGCTGACATGGCCATTTGAAGCAAACTCCTGCATGACATCTTGTTGGGAGCCGTTGTTTTTGTCTGAAAGAGCATAGAGCATTTTAAAAAGCAGTAGACCAAGTGAAAACAAGATCTTTCAAAGTGCACCAAGCATGCTTATAATCTCAATGTGCATTCGAAGTGCCTTATTCCAACACTTACCCGCATTACAAGCCGTGAGCAGCGCAAACATCTTCAGAGAATGCGATATCTCATCTTTTCCTTGATGATTTACTGCTGCCGCCGATGCAGCCAGTGCCAATTGCTGCTGCGCAAAAGCAATTTGCTGTTGTTGCTGCTGCAGTAGTAAATGATATTGATATTGCCGCTGCAGCAGCAGCGTGCTCTGCAGCGTGTTGTCGGCACCGTGAAGACCATGGCCAAAGGCGTTACCCAACATGGAGACCGCATTCATATTCATGCCGCTGTTGTCCGTCAACAAAGGAAACTGAGTCGTTGAGCCGAAAGTTGTGGGTTCCGGTGTCAAAGGTGTTGTCGGCGGACTCAGCGTGGATGACGAGATGGACGATGGCGGCCCCACTGATACGTTGGACATGCCCAGAGCACTCGAGTCATAGTACATGTTCTGCAGACCCAACAAATTAAAACCGCTCATTGAAGCTTGTTGCGGTTGGAAATTGTCCTAAATAATTTTTGTAAAAACATAAAATGACGCTGGTCAAATATTTTTTTTTTTACTTACTGCTGTGGCGTCAAAGGTCGTGCGAAACATAATGGAGAAAGTCGTTGGGTTTTTTTTTTTTAATCAAAGTAAAGCACAAAAAGGAATAACAAAAGTGCCGTTAGTATGCACCAATTTGGCGTTGTATTAAAAAATTAAGCACAAATAATTGTATGAAGTATTTACGCTACTTCCTTATTTGTGTTAATATTTAGTAACTATAATTTTGTGTTTAAAACTTAATTTTCATAATTTAAAATGCGTTTTAAAAGCGCAAATTCACAAATTTTAATGCTGGCCTCTAACACTTGCAATTGCTAAGAACTTAATAAAATGCTAGAGAAAAAAGTTCCTGGAAGCGGTAATAGAATTTACAGTTAACGGTTAAAGTTGCCAGATGTGCGGCAAGTCAAAAAAGTGACATAGCAAGCAGCTTGCTGTTGACACATCTTATCGCAGTACGGCAGTATGCGCAAGCGTGAAAGCTAATGTTGAAAGTAGTTTAAATTAGAGCCAAAATATCAGAAAGTCTAAAATAATAAATTAGTTTAATGCATATACATTTCTGTATTTAAAAGTTGTGATTCTGTATATAACTAAAATTAGTTGTGCAGTTCTAGCGGCCTATTCTGCTTGGTTGTACAAATCAGTGCTATAAGAAATTGTTGCGCAAAAATTATAATTTTGTGCTGAGCAAATTTAACATAAATTCATATTTTAAAAACTACTATTAAAATATAAATTCTCTTTTGTCCACATTAACAAACAAAATCCTACTTATATCTCATTTAAAATAAAAAAATCTAGCAATGCAAACATGAGACCGTTCCACAAATTTGTGTTTGTGCAACAATGTTGATTACAAAGTTTACTTTTCTTTATTTTGTTTTTCATAAACGTATATCATTTAATTTTCTGTTGCTTAAGTTTTCGTTTCAAACAAATTTTTGGCATTTAAATCTAAAAAATAGCACAAAATACAATACAAATTAACATATCTAACGCGCTACATTATACAGCACTACTACACAAACGCACTACAATCGCTTAACAACACTAAAATCGCAGAACAGCTGACACATGTTCAGCTGGTTGCCGTTGGCTGATACGTGCCTTGGGTACACGCACTCGAGCGAATTACATAAATTTTTAACTGATTGACGCGAGAATTGCGAACCTAACTGACTAAACGCAAAAATATTGAAAAGTTCACGTAACAACAAAACTTGTTACTATGGTAGGTTCATACATATAATAGCATTGAGGCGTTGCCAACTAATGCATCACTTACACATGGCCTTTTCGAGGTTAAGCTTGGCACTGGTGCACCCAACTAATTGATTATATTTCTATTTGCAGTACAGATTGGCAGCCTTTGCGCGTGAGCGTGCCTGCTTTGTTAGTTTTCAATATGCGGCACAAAATGTGCAACAACAGCCGGTAAGTATTATTTTGTTTCCAACCAACCAAGAAATCAATCGTTTTGCTTTATAATTACAGCAGCGGTTTTATAGTGGACCGGGACGCCGACCCGGCTTCTTTTCGCAGTTTATTGAGAATGTGCGTAGTGAAATGGACAAGAATAAGGACATGAAAGAGAGCATTAAAAAGTTTCGCGAAGAAGCACAAAAACTAGAACAATCAGATGCTTTAAAATCGGCGCGCCAAAAGTTCAATATTGTAGAATCTGAGGCTCAAAAATCATCAAGCATACTCAAGGAACAACTGGGCGCTATTAAGGAAAAGGTGGGCGATGTCATTGATGATGCGTCTAAATCTGATATTGCAAAAAAAGTATCGGAGGAGCTGCATAGAACCGCAAAGGGCGTAAGCGATACGGTATCAGACGCCAGCGGCAAATTAGGTCAGTCGGGCGCTTTCCAGGCTATCTCCGATACCACCAAGCTGATTCAAAACGAAATCGATGCTACTAGCATAGATAATCGTGTATATAGGCCACCAAAAAAACTGCGTAAGCGTGTGCAGCTGGACATATCCGACCGCGTAGTAGAAGCTGACACAGAAACCTTAGGTAAGCCTAAACACTTGCGTTAACTTAAACAGCAACTAATGCGCATGCTCTTTAGGTTTGGAATTACATAAGGACTCCAAGTTTTACCAATCTTGGGAAAACTTCAAGAACAACAATACCTATGTAAACAAAGTGTTAGACTGGAAAGTTAAATACGATGAATCCGAAAATCCGGTTATACGCGCTTCCCGCCTGCTCACAGATAAAGTTTCCGACGTTATGGGTGGCCTGTTTTCCAAGACTGAGCTGTCCGAGACAATGACAGAGCTGGTCAAAATTGATCCGAACTTTAATCAAAAGGAATTTTTGCGGGATTGTGAAACAGACATAATACCTAACATATTGGAGGCCATAGTGCGTGGAGACTTGGAAATTCTAAAGGATTGGTGTTTCGAAAGCACGTACAACATCATAGCCACACCTATAACGCAAGCCAAAAAGGCCGGTCTGTATTTGGACTCGAAAATATTAGACATCGAAAACATTGAGCTGGCCATGGGCAAAGTAATGGATCAAGGCCCAGTGCTGATAATAACGTTCCAAGCGCAACAAATCATGTGCGTGCGCGATCAGACAGCTAAGGTTGTTGAGGGCAGTCCGGAGAAGGTAATGCGTGTGCATTACGTCTGGGTGCTGTGTCGCGATCGTGAAGAACTTAATCCCAAGGCTGCTTGGCGGCTTATGGAGCTGTCTGCGAATAGCCAAGAGCAATTTGTTTAAATTTGCTGCATGTGCGCAATTCATAATTGGGCGAAAGTCCTTTTAAGTTACTCATCCAAAAATAACACACAAACCACATACATACACTAACGAATATTTTCGACTTGCATAGGTTCACTCACACTTGTAAGTAGTTTTTAAAAGTCTCTCGTCCGCTTCCGTTTTAGCTCATTTTGAAGCGATTTTGAGAGCTACTAGTCGTGTGGCCCAATTCTAAGCGAATCTGCTGGTCAGTTTCCTAGTTACCATGTGTTAACTGAGCAGTTGAAGAAATTCCATTGTGCTGCATTGCTCTCCTACCGCCAATGTGTTTAATATATTTGTTGTAAATTTTACCCTACCTTGTAAGCTATATTTAAACTCATTGGCGGCATGTACTCAATGTGTGATAATGATGGCTAACAGAGGGTCCTTGCGCTGGAACTTATTTGAAAATGTTAAAGCTTAAAGTGCAAATAGATTCATGCTAAAGAGCTAAATTTTATAATTTTAAGTTAAAATTGTTGAGTATAACTACGATTTTAGTAGTTGTTGTGTTACGTATTATCGATAAGGCGATTTCTAATTGTAAATACCCTTAAGGCAAAAAAAGAAATTTACTGTACACACACATACACAAACAAGTTCTACACTTCAGTTTGTAAAAAACTACAGACAAAAAAAACTGTCTGCAAATAAATCAATTTAAACAAATTAAGATTTAGTTATTTTTGATTGGATTTAATCGGAAGATTAACGCTGAATGGGTTACGTATGTGTTGTGTGAGGGAGATGTTCATTTAGTTTAAGGAAGACGCAAGTTCCAGTGACAAGACACCGGTTGCTAGTAGAAAAAGTGTGTGAATTTAAAGAAGATCATATGATTTTTAATAATATGTAGTATGTTAATGCAGGCAAGATACATTTTACGAAGTATGAAGTATTCATGGAAGTACCAGTTAGTGCATACGAATACAAAATTGTTAAAGTTTCTTTAGTGGTCAAAATAAATCCGTGTTCTAAAGGCAATAATTTCTTTTCCCTTTATTTCAAAAGATTACTTTGTCTCTCCATAATAAAAAAATGATTTCTCTTACTCGCTCTAGTGAACAATTTTAGAACTTGGCCTGGATCCAAATTTTTTCCAAGGCATTGTTCAAAGTTTTTTCTGGCTCACATTCGCTCACAACTTTAGAGCTTAATTTATTGATAAAACTCGAAAGTTGCGGCAAAAAATTTTTAAGTGGGAACGGGTGAAGATATTGACATGATTCTACAATTTTCATCTTCTCAGGATATATGCACACCAGCTGGTAAAGTTTGGTGTTTCTAGGTCTTCTAGTCTCCAAGATCTAGGCGTTCATTCGGACGGATGGGCGGACGGACATGGCTCAATCGCTACCCGAGGTTATGATAAGCAATTTGGTATAAAGGACTTGGGGTCTGTCGCGCCTCCTTCTGTCCGTTACATGCTTTGCACAAAACTAGTATTCCCTTTGTATTTTTTAGTACAGGGTATAATGATTGAAGCATCCATTTCTTCACAATCTTTCGAGAATCATAAAAAATTATACATAAAAAGGTTCAACTCTTTTCTTGCATGTTAATTCCCGGTATAAAATAAACAATAAAACTTTTCTTTTTAAACACCAAACGGTTACTACCGCTAAACGGTTAATACAGCGGTTTAAATTTACCAACCGGTTACAAAGCTTAGCAGCAAGAGCGAGCGCGCGAGAGCGCACGCACGCACGCATTGTGCTTTGGCGAGCTTTTTCGCTCAAGTCGAAAACTTTTGCGCTGTGCGCCTTTGACTTGTTAGCTCATTCTCCGCGCAAAGCTTGACGCAAACGCACGCGCAAATCGATACGTCTTGAATTTTGTTTTTGGCCGCGTTCGTTTGTTACTCTTTTTTATAAAAGGAGTTTATCAAAAATCCCAACGATTATTCATAGCAAAAAGTCTATAACTGACGCACGCGTGTGAACATATATACCACAATTTGTTAAAGTGATAAGCGACTGACTGTCGATAAGCTGATATAATACTACGGAGAGTGTCAAGAATTCCAAAAGGCAAACAACATGCGTGCTGGCAGCGGATACTCAACATGTTACTGGATTGTAATATTAACAATAACAACGCTCGTGGCATGCTGTAAGTAATGCAAACAACTCCAAGTTATGGCCAAGAGCCAGTGGGACAGACGGACAAACGAGCAAGGCAAATGTTTAGGTTGCGTTTCCCGCAGCGTCTTAATATTTATTTTGTCTTCTTCCATCAAGTCAAGTCAAGTTGTCTTGAGTCTGCGAAACTAGTTTTGATAGCAAGAGCAGGCGGCGGGCTTATACTAGATAGATAGCCAAGAGTACCAGAGAACTAGCTAGCCAGTTACCCTTTGCCTTAACTGTTAACATTAAGTGCAGGCCAAGTTTGTAAGCCAAGTTTACAAAACGCAGCGAGGCGCAGCGTCTGCAGCTGTCAGCCATGAACCGAACTGCTCAACGTCAAGGTCCCGAGTGGGCAAAAATACGTATGAAAAAAATCACGCAAGAACCAAGAACCATTTAGAGTTTTATGGTCTTAAGTGATTGCTTTTCGTACTGCCTTAAAAGGCTCATAAAAACAGCTGCTTCTTATAAAGATGGTCAACTTTTAGAACTTGTCTAGGCCATTAGTTGGCGCAAAGTATTTTGCAAGCCGCTAGGATTTTGATATTGTCAGTAATTTCCGTCAGCTAGATATTATTAAAAAAAAAAAAATTGATAGCGTTTGAGCTGATAAGTAATTGATTCATAGCAAATAAATTTTAAGTTTACATTAGACCCCATTAGTGTTAAAGGTTGTTGGAAGAATTGTATGAAAAAGCTCTAGTGGGTTTTATTTTAAATTTTTTTTTTTGATTTTACCCGTAGTTTCAGATTACTAAGCGACTTTGTCGTGGAGTATTTCATTAATAAATTAAATTAAATAAAAAATTCGTCACTAAATTGTTTTCGGAAAAGCTTTCTAGCGCTTTCAATAAAATTTTCCAGCTTGCATTATCACATAATCCGAAATTCAATTAGTCACAGTCTGTCTTAATTAATTCCACAACGAATACTTTTAACACCAAAATCTATTCAATCCCAAACCAAATCGCAGCTGTGCTATTTTTATACCCTGTACCGTATGGTTCAAAGGGTATATTAAGTTTGTGACAGCCGAAAATGTATGTAACATATAGAAGGAGACGTCGAAGACACCCCAAAGTTACCTAAAATATGATCAAGGTGAATAGAGAAGTCGATATACCCATGTCCGTCCGCTCGTCTGTCCGTTTGAACGCCTATATCTCAGAGATGGTAAGAGCTAGAGTAACCAAACTTTCACATTAGATCCCATATTATTCCATAGGAGACAAGTTTATTTTATTTTTTGGATATCGGGGTTAAGTTATATAGTTCCCATAGGGGTGTGTCAGACGACCTCGAAATAAAGAAAAAGTTTTAGATGAATAATTCGTTTGTTTTTGAAGATTTCGTAGCCAAACTTGGCATTCGAAAGTTTTTTATAGTTCCCAAGCGATGTACTAAATTTGAGCAAAATCGGTTGACTATATCATATAGCTCCCATGGACTGATCGGCCAAAATAACTTTTTTTATACAAAAACCGTTGTCTTTCGTTTGTTTGTAAAGATATTTGAACCAAATTCGGCATTCAGATCTTTTTAAAGGTACCAAAGCACTGTGTGCACAAATTTGATCGAAATCGGGTGACTATATCATATAGCTCCCATAAGAATGATCGGTCAAAAAAATTTTTCTGTTTTTGGTTTTTTATGAAGGAACCGGAATTTATTGCAAGCTAGTGGTACAGGGTATCCCAAAGTCGTCCGCGCCAAACTTTACGTACGCCATTTTTATCGTTTCCACTTTGCTGTGCCGCTGTGCAGCTTAATTGGGCCATTGCATGACGCCAGTGTAAACCCAGCATGAGCTGATAAATTTTGGCCAAAGCTTTTTAAAAGCAAATATTTACTTTAGCCTTAAACAATGCCAAAACCATATAAATAAACAAATGCTTCGTTAATTTAGGGCAACCTTTTATTTAATTTAAAATACTTGCAAATTTTCTTTGACAAAAAACGCTCAAAGCGTTACAAACGCGTTTTGTGCGCGTTTTATGAGCGTTTTATGCCTGCGGCATATTAAGCAGCTTCTTATTTTTGTTGCTGTTTACGCCAGTTAGAAATCTTTTGAATTTTTATATAGTATATATATACTGGTTTGAGCTCTATATACAATATTATTTTGCAAGCTTTGTTTGTGATATCTTTTTGCCGGTTTTATTTGGTTTGTTTGTTTGTCGTCAGCTTAGCGCCAAGAGTTCTCTATACATAAGTACTATACATACATATATTATTTATTTAAATAGCTACAGCACAAGTTAAGATGTTCTCGGATATGTCGTTATTCAGAAATTTGCACAACAGCAAGTAAATATTTTTGATTGAGCTGTACAACTAGATATAGATTAACAAAACAATGTAGCACTTGAGCAAATATTTGCCCGAGAGCTGAAGTTCGCTGTCAGAGCTCTAAAGTAGGAAGACATTTTTATTTTTTTCATGGGAACTGACTCTGAAAGTTTGTGAAATACATTAATATATAAGGCATATATATAAAATTCACTGACTTTTCAACTTAAATCTTGTAAATCACCTTTTCTTCTTAACAGCATGTGCCAAGCCCTTGGAAGATACACCTAAAATTGATACGGAGTTAAGTGATTTAAATTCGACGCCGTCCAAAAATAAAACAGCTGCCAGTGGCGAAGAGGTAAGCTAATTAAATTAAAACTTGAACCCTGTGCATAGCCAGACAAAAGACCCAAAAAATTTCCGAAACCTAACTTTAGCTGACGCACTGACAGTGACAGCTCAAGCTTATAAAAATCAGCTTATTATGTTACACTTTGGGAGTGCATGTCAGTTTTAAAGTAAAACTTGTCATATTTTTGGGGAACAAGAAGTCAGAAGTTGTACAAAGACAGAGGAAACTCGAGCTGTG
This sequence comes from Chymomyza amoena, assembly GCA_037043745.1. Classification (NCBI taxonomy): domain Eukaryota; kingdom Metazoa; phylum Arthropoda; class Insecta; order Diptera; family Drosophilidae; genus Chymomyza; species Chymomyza amoena. Next base: position 128,358 of record JBAMAX010002329.1, on the reverse strand, counting down.
ACACTCTTAAAGAGAGATCAAGCTAAAAATATTGAGATGAAGCTCTTTAAGATTGTCTTTTAGATAATCGTATTTGAGGACTATAAAGATAAAATGAGTCAAAAAAAAAAAAAAAACAAAGCCCAGCTTCAGCTGATGACAGCTCAAGCTCAGGTAAAATTTCAGAAATCATTTTAGTGTGAAATATAAGTTCGTCATCCCTAAAAAAAATCATCTACGCGCTCAAGAATTCATCTTACTTATGTAAAATATCTTATACCTCGCTCTATTTGCTTACAACCACAATATTTGTTTTACAAATTTGTACATAGAATATTTTATAGCTGTCTTTAAACATAGAGTAGTATCTTTTTTATATAATATATGAATGCTTGGTAATTTCAAAAGATCTTAATCTAACTGAAATAATCAACAAATAAACTAATTTATTTACTTTTTCCGCAGTAATTAAGATGACGAATCTTTATGACATTAGAGCACCTTAACGCAACTTAGTCACATCTTTAGATATGGGATATCCGTTTAAGAGTCTTAGAGAGTTACAAAATTTACTTATCTTGTATCAGCTTCACAATTTCTTAATCTTCTTCTAGAACCCCCCAGATTTCAGTTTCAGCTTTTAAGTTGATGTGTCTTAATATCTTTTATTTGTTTATAGCTCGTTGTGTAGTTTTGGTATAAGATTATGGATTATTTTTAAGATATGATTTTAAAATCATGCATCAAGATCTTATAGAGATCTTATTCCGCTGTCAAGCAGTGGAAAAACCTGCAAAGAATAAAACGAATTAAATAAAGGGAAGACAGGTCGAAATAAAAATGGGGACATTTTATTGACCCTTAACGGACGAGAGATCTTCATTTAGACATACAACAGCCGATAACTTTTAGAATGGCCAGCTCTATGTTAAGGATTTTATTTAGAAGCTAGGAACCAAGAAAGAGAGACCTAAAAGATAGTAAAAGTCAGGCTTAGACATGCGCAGAATGATACGATGGCTCTAAACAAATGAAAAAAATCGGAGAAGATTTTTACACCCTAGTGCGGATCTAAAATTTTGTTTTGGAAGGGATCTTCACTTTGAGAGTAAAAGACTATCAACCAATTTTTCCAAATTTTGGGGGCGGCGTCCGAACCCGATCTGTGGTGGATCCGCCGCTAGTTATACCTACATTCGAACTTTTTAAGGAGCCCCTTACGTATAAGTTAACTTGGTATTGATCTATTTCAAATCTTGTAAATTTTAGCAGCGTTGATTCTTTTATACCGCCTGTGGAACTGGGAAGTTCCTAACAAATATAGTATAGCTCGTAAGAAGTCTTTTTTTATTAAGGCATTTAACAGATTTATTTATTTAACAACTTATGTTATAAATAGTGCCCTAAAGTTTCAAGATGGTAATATTTTTTCTGGTATTTGAACTGTCCTCAGACTTTTCAAGTTTGGATGACCAAGTTTTCATTCCCTTAGCAATCTTAGGCTAGATGGTAGGATAGGTTAGCTTCTGCTAGCAGATATAAATAATAATTGTAGCTTATATTAGATAGATGGTTACATTCATCGTGTTGTCGTTATAACGTGAAATTAGCACCTCCAAATCCTCTGTGCTGGCTGCCGTAGCAGGGGGATTGTCCAATAATTGTTGGGTACCCCCTTGGAGACATGTTTCCAATATTGTTTTGTTCCATGTTATTCTGACATCTTTTATGAGAATCACTGAGTGATGGGTTCAAAGATTCTTTATTTAGAAGTCGCCCTGATATGGGGAAACAGACGCTTACCTGACGGCAACTTGGCTGCCAAAAAGGCATCAGGGTTTGTTGTAGACTGCTCTTAGCTTCAGGTCTTTTCCTTGACCATACCGGCATGGGTGGCTCTACCGATAGCTATGCTACCGACGGCATCGCTCTTGGATTCATCGCCCCTTATGAGCCCTCTCACCACGACAAGGTGGCAATCCCCGAGAGGCTCTATGCTTCACTTAGGAGTCCAGAATTCGTAGTAGTAGTATATTAGATAGATTGCTTGTCTCAGGAGTAGTCCATTGTGATCGAAAGTCAGGAAATAAGAGATTAGGAAGTAATGAGGGTAGGGTAGGGTTGGGTGGTGGAATGGGCGTTTGGCTCTATTCAAAACATTTTGAATATTTGCAAAAGAGGCAGGTTTGCTATGAGACCGACAGCCCTACGAAAGACCGACAGTCTTTATAGAAAGGCTTTTCCAATTACTGGATGCCTTTTCAAAGAAGTCCAAAGCAGTCGCATAGCAGACGATCTTTTCTTCTTTCTGTTTTCTCGTCATCTCCGAAGCTTTAACAGAAGTAGTCATTGGGATCCTGAATACTCTATAAAGTAGGTCCCCTTTATATCTCCTACATCCACCCCAGTCCTGTTTTTATACACATAACCACAAAATTTCGAACATTTGTTTTGACGACGTAGCTCCACTAAGATTCTCCAAATAGCTAAAGAGTATCCAAAGCTACCTAAGCTTTGCCTGCACACCTTAAGCTTATCTTTCTTGTTTTCTTATAAACTCCGGCAATGAAATATGAGCCGTTATGGGCTACTCATAAATATCTTTTTTTTTTGTTGGTTGCATTCAAGAACCGGAAATTTGCTTAAACGAAATGCGTTTTGTGTATTTTCACTTTGATTAAATTCAAAAATCAAAAACCTGACACGTGCGGCGCTTTGCCTTTTAAGGCTAACACGCATCCAAGTTGTTGATGACAGTAAAATAAAAATTGTTGTGGTTAAAATTTGCATAAATTTTCAAGAAGTCAAACGACTACTACGACATATATTAAATACTTAGGGGCACACCGGTCTTTAGTGACGACTGAGACGGTAACAAGTTTTTGCAGCTTAGTCACGAATTTCAATATAAAAATTGGCTTATAATTAAGAGAGACAACGAAATGCGTTTGGGTATCCAAGTGGCATTGGTTTTGGAATGGAATACCCAAAGCGTAACGTGCCCCAATGAAGCATCGTGGCGTTTTGTGGGTTTCACTCGAGACAGTCGTCATGGAGAGGGTTCCCGCTTGCATGAGTCAGCGACTATACCAAGCACGCTAAAAATTCTAACTAATTTTTCAAAACGCTGTGACGTTTCAATGCCTTTGGGTCTATTGTTGTTGTTGTTTTAGTAACGTGCTATTTTGTTAAATGTTAAGCTGAGATTGTCGCAAGCGATTTACGTGCGTTTTAGACGCGCTTTTAACGGTTGCTTTTAACGGATAACAGATATGAAGCGGTTTAAAATTATGCTGGGTTTACACTACAAAACGAAAAGGTACAAAGTTCAGTATAATATATAATATAATATAGAGATTAAGGCGTTTTTTAGTGTAAGCCTTTGGTATCGGATTTTATTTATTTATTAATTTAAGTATTTTTTACAATAGTATAATTATGAAACTAGAGTACTAGCAATAATGGTCTACGATTTTTATACCCTGTACCGTATGGTACCAAGGGTATATTAAGTTTGTGCAAGCCGAAAATGTATGTAACATATAGAAGGAGACGTCGGAGACACCCCAAAGTTACCTAAAATATGATCAGGGTGAATTGAGAAGTCGATATACCCATGTCCGTCTGTCCGTCCGTCCGTCCGTCCGTGCGAACGCCTAGATCTCAGAGATGGTAAAAGCTAGAGTTACCAAACTTTCACATTAGATCCCATATTAATCCATAGGAGACAAGTTTATTTTATTTTTTTTGATATCGGGGATAAATTATATAGCTCCCATGGGGGTGTTTGAGACGACCTCGACAAAAACAAAGCGGTTTAGACGAATAACTCGTTTGTTTATGAAGATATCATAACCAAATTTGGTATTCGAAAGTTTTTTATACTTCCCAATCACTGTACCAAATTTGATCGAAATCGGTTGACTATATCATATAGCTCCCGATCGGCCAAAATAACTTTTTAAAAGAAAAATTCGCTATATTTCGTTTTTTAATAAAGATATCGTAACCAGATTTGGTGTTTGGAAATTTTTAGACCACTTAAGCAATGTGCCAAATTTGAACAAAATCGGTTGACTATATCATATAGCTCCCATAGGTCCGATCTTCCAAAAAATCGATTTTTTAACAAAATTTGTTGTGTTTCGTTTGTTTGTTAAGATATTGAGACCAAATTTGACATTCGTGAGTATTTTATAGTTCCTAAGCACTGTACTAAATTTAATCCAAATCGTTTGACTAGATCATATAGCTCTCATAGGACCAATCGGTCCAAAAACACGTTTTTATACAAAATTCGATGTGTTTTGTTTGTTTGTAAAGATATTTGAAATAAATTTGGCATTCAGATCTTTTTTAAGGTATTTAAGCACTGTGTGAAATTTTATTGAAATCGGTTGTCTATATCATATAGCTCCCATAGGAACGATCGGTCAAAAAAAATTTTTGCTTAAAAATTCTTCTGTTTTTGTTTTTTTGTGAAGAAATCGGACTTTATTACAAGCTAGTGGTACAGGGTATCCTAAAGTCGTCCGCCCGACTTTACGTCCGCCATTTTTTAATAAAGATATCGTAACCAGATTTGGCGTTTGGAAATTTTTTAGACCACTTACGCAATGTGCCAAATTTGAACGAGATCGGTTGACTATATCATATAGCTCCCATAGGTCCGATCTTCCAAAAAATCGATTTTTTAACAAAATTTGTTGTGTTTCGTTTGTTTGTTAAGATATTGGGACCAAATTTGACATTCGTGAGTATTTTATAGTTCCTAAGCACTGTACCAAATTTAATCCAAATCGTTTGACTAGATCATATAGCTCCCATAAAAACACGTTTTTTATACAAAATTCGATGTGTTTTGTTTGTTTGTAAAGATATTTAAAATAAATTTGGCATTCATATCTTTTTTAAGGTATTTAAGCACTGTGTCAAATTTTATTGAAATCGGTTGACTATATCATATAGCTCCAATAGGAACGATCGGTCAAAAAAAATTTTTGCTTAAAAATTCTTCTGTTTTTGGTTTTTTGTGAAGAAATCGGACTTTATTACAAGCTAGTGGTACAGGGTATCCTAAAGTCGTCCGCGCCCGACTTTACGTCCGCCATTTTTTTATAATTTATAGCTTTGTTGTGCATTCTTGGTTATCTTTATCTTAAAAGATTTTGTCAACAAAAATCATAAAAATTCGAGCTCTGCATAAAAATTATTTCAAAAATTTAAAAAAGTTTGTATTTTTTATATAATAACGTAAATGTGATCAATTTACTTCATTCATGTTATTATTTCAAATCTGTGTAATTTTTGCTACTACGTTTTCCCAGTTTCCCTAGTTCTTTGGATTGATTGATTTCCTTAGTTTACGAACCAAAGACGAAGGAAAAAATATAAATGTAGATTAGTAAGTAGTAGCTTTCTTAAAGACTCTTTAACTTCGAACAATCGTACGATTAAACATAAATTTGTTATTTTATTATTATTAATTATAATTTAATTTTAATATCTTTATAACTATCTATGGCTTGACTTTTCTAGACAATTTACTAAGCAGTCTTTTGTAGTAATATTTGTATATTTAAACAAAATCCTTGAAACTTATTTTAATTCATTTGCAAAGAATTACAAAATCTTAAAGTTTAATCTGTGGAATTTTTCCGGACTAAATTGAGTCAACACTAATCAAGGCCGTCGAAAAAAAAGTAAGGCCTTGTGGTGTCTATAATAAATTTCTTTAGTACGAAATGTTCCTTGTTTTTAGATAAAGAAATTTTACCATTTTTGCGACATAGTGCAAATCGAATGCATTCTTTGAATTAATTATATAAAAATAATTTTATTTTTATTATTCAAATGTGTATATTTTATTAAACAAAAATTCCAAAAATTAGAAAAATGAATTTCAATTTTGTTCATTCAATTTAATTGCATTTTATTGGAGTATTAAAAAGACCTTTTTCATTAAAAAGAAGTCAATTTATAGGGTGGGCCGTCTGTTAGTTTGGTTGTTAATTGCTTTTTGTTCGTTTATTTTCCACCAAAATTGGAAATTTATATACTATTTATATGTAAAAAATTATATCGCCTAAACGACCGCCGCTTCCTGGCTCTACATACCCTTATATAAAAATCGTAATTTTCGATGATTTTTTTTCAAAAAAAGATTTCTGGATGTTTTTTTCATTTCTATGTGGTTGTGTCTTCTAAGCGTAAACATTATTTATATTTAAATTATATATTTTTTTTAATATGCATAAATTGGAATGTTTTGTTGGAGTACTAAAAAGACCTGTTTCATTAAAAGAAGTCAATATATAGGGTGGGCCGTCTGTAGTTTGGTTGTTAATTTTGTATTCGTATATTTTCCATAAAAATTGGATATTTAAATACTTATTTATATACGAAAATAAATCCTAAACGACTGCCGCTTCCTGTCCTACATGCCCTTATCCGAAAGTCGTTTTTTTAACTCTCAGTTTTTTTCTGAAAACTGTATTTTTTCCCATTTTATTTGTTTCTATTTGGTTGTTTCTTCAAAGCGTACAAATTATTTATATTTAAATTATATATATATTTTTTTTATTAATATACATAAATTTGGAATGTTTTATATCATCTGTATCCATATAAAGATATGAAATATATTTAATATATTTGATAATTTTGATTTGATGCAATAACTTTAAAAAAATAATTTGCAAACATTTTTTAATGTTTTTTTTTTTTAAATTAACAAATTTTATTTTTTATATTTAAAATGCTTTCATTTTTTTAACATTTAAAATATCAACAAAAAGATTAGTTTTACTTTCGACATATGTATTTCGTAGAGCAGCTACTTTGGACAGGTATGTTCCGATTTATAAGTATTTAAAAACCAAATCAACAGATGGCCCACCCTATACCTACTTTCATTCTTTAGGTATTTTCCTGTTTATGTATAACATATAAGCAAGTCACATATTAAGCCTACTTTATTTGCAAAAAAAAACCTATTTAAACTGTTTACTCAAACTTAAAACTAATGAGGTAATTATAATAATAACAAAATGCATTGACTTAAAAATATTCTGACTATAATGTTGACTCATAATTTTTATGACGCCACAACTTTTTACTTAGTACGACCACCTTTGGCATAGCCTGTGTATGGGTCAGTGTAAACATAGCATTGCCCTAAACACCGCTAAGCGCGCGCTGGTTACGTGCGTTTTATGCGCGTTTTTAATCGTTTAGATATAGATCTTTTAACCCGTGCATTTTAATTGTTATTGTTTATATTGTAACAACTAGTTGTTAAGCAAATAAAGCAATTACGGCTAAAAGCTGAGACATAACTCTCAGTTTGCACGTTACGGCCCCAAAGTGACAAAGTCACGTAGTAGTCGTCGATTTACTTTCATTTCAGGTGGGCACTCGCCCCCTCTAGAGGGTGTACTACATGACAGTTGGGATTTTTGCATTATTTCAGCTTAAATTACCGGTCTCCGGTTAGTTGAGATGCTGACCTTTTGGGCATCAAGGCCAATGGGGGCAATATTTAATGCACAACGCGAGTCCAAAGTTTTTCTTTACTTTTTTGTAGCCAATTTGAATTTCAATTTGAGCGACAGATGTGGGTCGCTTGTAAGGTAAATATTTACATCTAACGTCTTGTCTTATCAGTTAGAAATTTGACATTAGGTAATTTTGATAAGCTTAGCTGGCATTTTAAACATTTGACATATTTCGAAAATGTTTAGTATGTGACGTCGGCAGCTTTGTAAAAACTGCTTGCAAATTAGCGTGAATTTATGGAGGTGTTAAAGGGAAGCTATATTCGTACATTACACTAGTCGACAAATTTCACACTTTTTTTCTCCAGAGATGAGACTTATATTTTATGTTAGGGCAATGTTTCAGCATTCAAAATCCGTATTTTTTATTATCCTCTTATACCCTGTTTTTTTTCTAGGACTATTTTAGTGAAAAAGGACCTTTTTCAAAAAACGGTTTCACATATGATGTCATAAAATCTGTACTGATTCGAATTTTTTCACATTTTTTTTCTCTGAAAAGTAGAATAGAGTACCTTTCCATAATAACCCAAATCATAAAAATCGGATGGCTAAAAAAAAACTACAGCTGAAACTGTGAGCCCGAAATGCCAAAAAACACAGCATTTTGGTGACTTTTTCTACAAAAAAAGCCATTTATTTTAGAAAAAGTCTTAGACACCTGATAATTTTATTATTTTAAGTTATTGTTCATGATATGTAGATGCGATTTCTATATAACTTTATATTTTTATGATAAAAGATGACCGACTTATTGCATTTTTAGTAAAATTAGAATTTTTTTTGGCAATTTTTTTTTTCGTCTCTTTTAACTGAATTTAACCTTTGAAAAGTGGTTCACTCTTCTATAATTAAATTTTTTTTTGAAAGTAGATGTTAGTAGCTTTCAAATAAAGCAACTTTGCGAAGAATTCGAGCTGCCCATTGAACACGACAAGCTGAATCCATCATGAAGAGTACACGAAAAATTATGATTATATGGAAGCGTAGATATAACGAGTAAAATTTGATATATTTAGAAAATTAATTAGCAGCTTACTGTTGTCTTATCATTAGCGAGCAGTGCAACTAAAAGAAGTTCCCCAATTAACTGATAAGTTTGTCATAAGGTCTGCACCAAGTTTGGAACTCAAATATTAAATCACTGGTTCGAGCAAAACATTCAGTCAGAAAAAACGTGAAATGTTAGCTTAATTTATTTTGTGTTAAACGGCGCAAAAATTCGCAATAAAATGTTTTCTTAGAAAAAAGAATTAGACTGCCCCAACTAAGGGGACATTCTTTTCTTGTCGTTAATTTAATTTTTGCATAGATAAATTAACACAAATTCAACACGATGTAGACTACACTCGGCAATAATTTAAAGTGAGATTGAAATTTTGCCAGTTTTGGTCCCGTTTGGTATAATGCTCTTATATCCCAGTTAATACCCTGTGTATCCGCCATTATTTTGCAACACTTTAGCCATTCTTGTAGGCATAGATGAAATTAGCTTCCTACTTGTTCCGATTGGAATACTGTACCAAGCTCTTTGGATATTTTCCCGTAGTTGGGTTTCTTTTTGGCAAACAGTTTTTCCGACTTCTTTTTTAAGCTCTCCCCAGAGGTTCTCAATGGGATTGAGGTCTAGGGATTGACTTGGCCACTCGAGAACGTCCACCTTATGCTCTTGTAACAAATCCTTTACGAATCGGGATGAGTGCTTCGGATCGATATCCTGCTGGAACTTCCATAAAAGTGGCATGTTATCCTCCTCCGTATCCAATACATCTATATAAACAAATCTGTCCATAGTACCATCAATCAGATGTATCGGACCAACACCTTCCCATGAAAAACAGCCCCATACCATGAGGCTGCCACCTCCGTGCTTTTCGGTTTTTTGGGTGAACCTAATATTGAATTCTTTTCCCTTAGGCCGACGAACATTCCTTTTGGCATCATTTCCAAACAAATTTATCTTCGTTTCATCGCTCCAGAGTATATTTCGCCATTTTTTCTCACCCACCGGTCCGCATCAGGTGTTGCGATCCAATGCAAATTTTTTCCTCAACTTTAAATTTGCAGATCGAAGCAATAGTACTTTACGGGCAATACTACCTGGTAGATTTGCCTTTTCTAAACGTCGCCTTCGTTGCGATATAACGTTACCAATTTCACTGGTGATTTTCCTGGAAGGCAGGAACGGGTCGCGTTTAACCAATGTGACGATGTAATTGTCGGTCACTGATGAGGTTTTTCGGGGGGCACCTCGAGTTTCTACCTTTTGTTTAGGTTTTAATGCATTTGTGACAAAGTTTTCTGAACGTTTCATGATCGTGGCAATATATTTGTACGATTTTCCTTCATTTCTTAGTCTTTGAACAAGTCTTCTCTCCTCCACACTGCAGTGACGCCCACGACCAATTTAGTATAATTTTATGTATAATTAAACTCATATTTCACACCTACTATTTTATCCATGAGTGTATATCTGTTTTTGTAATCTTGTGTCGTTAAAACAGGAAAGCTTACAGATAAGCTACGTCTAGATCTGGCCTTATAAATAGAAAGTTCAAGTCGATTTTAAAAAGCTATTTTAAAAAAAGTGGGCGACTCTAAATTCATTTAAGATTCATAGTTTTCTTTTAGACAAAATCCTTAAATTGGCACAAAGACTCAAAATCGCTGGAAGCCCCAAAATTTTTTTCTCCCCATACAAATTGATTCTCCCTAATGTACATATCAATAAGGACGCTACAAAAGTAGACCGATAGGGACAGCAAACGACGCCATAGTTTTTCCCGCTCTCTTGACATGCCTCTTCAGTAAGGTTTGCCATTTCATCATGGAGAGATATACAATCCAACAATGAGTCGAAATAATTAAAATTTTCTACCGAATTTCGGAGTCAGTGGCCTCAACTTTAAGAGCGCTACTTCCAATTTATGGTCGTCATAATTATCCAGCCAGTTCAACAATTGAGCGTCTTGTGGAAAAATTTGAATCCACAGGCACAGTATAATATGTTCCCGTGCCGAGAATATTGCGGCCGCTAGCGCATCAATTGAGGAAAACCCAAATCAGTCTCTCGCACGTCGTTCTCAAGCGTTGGGCATCTCTGTGACGTCGTTGTGGCGAATTTTGCGAAAAGATCTTGGCCTACATTCTTACAAGATCAAATTGACGCAAGAACTGAAGCCGCTTGACCACCAGAAGCGTCGTATGTTCGTGAATTGGACTGAGCAACAACTTAAAAATGATCCGGATTTTCATCGAAAAATCATCTTCAGCGATGAGGCTCATACGGGGGTTATATGAAAAGATAGAGACTGAAAACCACGTCGACTTGCCTCGTTCTCTCCTATGGAGATTTCAATTAAAAAAAAAAAACTTACCGACAACGCATCGAGCGCATTTTGAATACTTTGATTGTAAATTCGTTGTCTCCACATTTTGACTTCTGAGATGAAATCGCCTTCGGAACAATCTAATAATTCTTCATAAAAGTTGTAGAGGTCTGTGCACATCTCTTCATTGAATTCTTGCTTGATAAATAACTGGCCAAAGCTTTGGAAAATTGATTTGTGCTTTTCGAAGCGACTTTGAAGATGAGAAATGGCACATAAAATGAAATTCTATAGTAATCTTCAATTCCTTGAGGTCCAACGTTGGAGGAGTTTTTTTGGCGATCACATCGACGCGGCTTTTTGATTTCAATTTCGTACTCGGAACAGGTGCCAACAACCTTTTCATAGATGAAATGAAAGCATAAGTCAGCATTTTGCCGCTTTTTCTTGAATTCATCCAAAGCATCATCTGCCAATTTTGTGGCTTCTCCCAGATCTTGATTTTTCAACTGCAATACTCGACTCAAAGGCAGAACAATAGAATTAATGGATTCCATTATATGACACGAGATTTGAAATTCTGTAGTTAAGATTGCCGTCAAAAGTTGAGAAGCCTTTTTGAAGTTTCACGGTCTTTCCACATTTTTATTACCTCTAAAGCTTCAATAACAGCTGGCTGGAGTTCGACATATGCTGAAACTGCTTCGTGGGATTGAGCCCATCTTGTATATAGATTTCAATTTCTGTCGTCTTCCCTCATTTTGGAAATTTCATCTTTAAGAACACTTTATCTCTTGGGCCAGTGGAGAAAGGCTTGGATTGTCCCAATAATTCCCTGCGAGTCTTTTATACCAGATACTTCACAGGCTGCGTTAATAGTCAAACTGAAACTATGGGCAGCGCAATGCACGTAAATTGATAAAGGATAGTGTATTATAAGAGATGGATTTCTTTAGACAGATTTCTCTGGACCCCCCCTTACCAAAATCCTGGATCCGCCCCTGACTTGGACAATATGTGGTTTCAACAGTACGGCGCCACAAGCCTCACAGCGAATGTCACAATCGATTTATTGAACCAAGTTTGGTGAACGTGTTATCTCACGAAATGGCCCAGTCAATTGGCCGCCTCGGTCCTGCGATTTGACGCCGTTAGACTATTTCCTGTGGGGCTACGTCAACTCTTTGGTCTATGCCAACAAGCCAGCGACGATTGATGAACTTCGTACGAATATCGAAAGTGAAATTGTAGCAGTATCGGCCGATTTATGCTTGGAAACCGTCGAAAATTGGGTTCAGCGTCTGGACTTCTGCAAGCGTGCCCGTGGAGGCCATGCAAAAGAAATCGAGTTCCATGCATAATGCCATCGAATATACTTTCACAGGAATAAAGAATTTCATTGATTTCCAAAACCGTTTTTGTCTTAGCTTTTGTAGCGCTCTTATTGAAAAACCCTTTATTTCTGTTTAAAACGGGAGAGCATTCAGATGAGCTAAGTTAAGATCTGGGAAACTGCTGATTTCAAAATATGTTTATTTTCGCTCTATGTATCCCAAAGATTTAACTTCGATTTGGTCTAGGATAAAAGCTCTCATAACTATTTGCTTTCCTTCTTTTACCAACCATGTAAGGGTACGTTGCGTATACGTAACTTTTTCTTAGTCTTATTATTTTCAATTTTGCATTGGATATTTAAAAAAAAGTGTTTTTACAACAAAAACTTAAATAATTGATGAAATATCCATAAACAACCAGAATTTTCAAGCTATAAATGTTGCAGGGTTGTCATCGTATTACTTTCATTTAAGGAATTTCAGTACGCCCCAGTTCAGGGTATCTTAAAGTCGATATTACCCGACTCTAACCAACCCACTAGATTTTTATTTATGTTTTTTTTTTTCAAAAATGATCTCAAGCAGCTAGTAAATTATCTACTCACGCCCATTTAGGCATTTTCAGTTAGTTGTCCCACGCGTTAAGCCACTCAAGCCAAACTCTGACGTCACCTTAGCCACCCAATTGAAGCTACCTGAAGCTCTCGTGAAAATGCTTTGCCAGCAAATAAAATAAAATTTTGGGTGTTAATTTCACATAGAAGCACGTGCCAAATGAAATCAATTATTTGGACAAATCGATGACATACTATACCGAATTATATCATTTACATTCGTACGATGAATAATGAGCTGACTGACATTAAAGCACTAAGCACACAATACGTGACTCAGTGGGGGCACAAAGAGTCACTCGACAAACAATACAATTTTTTTTATTGCAACACTTCCCTGAATTTTTCAGGATGTCAACTCGAACTCGGCGGAACTGACGCATCGTGAGTATCCACATCGCGATGAGGATCAACATCAACTGAACACGGCCACAAATATGGTGCTGGCACGCAACTATAAATACGATGTGGAAATATTGGAATCTGGCACGGATGATGAGGCGGATGATGAGCACGATGCTGGCAGCAGCTCTAAGGTGGAGCTAGAAGAACGCTTTAAGGGTCATGGTGTTTATGATACAGACACCTTTGTGGAAAACATTGAAATGACGCCCATAGATGTGCAGTCCAGTGCCATAAGTGAAAGTCACATGATGCTAAGCATTGTGCTGGTGGTCTTGGCTTTGGTCTCCATTGGACTCTATGCCGCCTTGGTCATATGGCGTTCACACTTGGAGTAAGTTGGTTGCAATCCGCTAATTGTTGGTGTTAATTTGTTAGGCGCTAATAATAAAACTTTTATTTTTTTGTAGTCAACGTTATGGCATGCGTGAGCGACTGGTCAATCGGGATATGGATGACGCGTTCGGCGATGATGTGGACTACCATGTAGCCTATCCGCATACGCTCAGTCCGTATGCGCCAACCACAACGGCCACTACGTCACGTGCGTAGTGCAGTCCAGTTTGGACAAGGAGGCAGCAATTAAGTTAGTTCTAAGTTGGAAGCGTTTAATGGGCCTTATGAATGAGCGGGAGCTTGTAATGAATGCCATTAATTAACATACCAGACATTTGCTACATATACTAGTTTGTATAAACATTATATACAATACATTCACATAGTATATACATAGTATATAATGACCGGCAACAGGTCGGTTTCAAGTGCATATACAATCAACCGCATACTAAAGCGATTTCATAAAAACAAAACAAATACTAGAAATAATAATGTTAAAGGTCATTTAGTTTATGGAGCTTTCTAGTTTTAGTTGACAAGCCAATTAATTATAAGATACTGTGATATTGTTCTAAAGATTCTGTGCACTAACAATATGCCTAATTGACAATTTTTTGTAATGCATTTTTATATAAAAAAGAAGGTTTTGAGACGTACAATAAAGTTTAAATTAAATGCATTTATGTGGTTGTACTTTTTCCTGGCCGCTCACAAAGCAGCTGCTTTGGTCTAGAAGAACACTGCAGAGCGTCTTTCTTCTTGAAGCTTCTAAGTCTACACGTAGATCTTGGCCGCTTGTCTAATGAGTAAATTTACTTGTAATCCTTTTTTTTTTAAAGCCAGTACAAATAGTTGCAAGCATGCACAATTGAATTCAAATTACGCGCGTAACTGCCGCAGCGCAGCAAATAAAACGTTGCCCAATACTGTTACCAATTAATGTAGTTATAATTAATTATTAAAGAGCAAACTTGCGCATTATATTATCAACAGCACAATTTCCACTAAATGCGCTCATATTAACTACTTTTGGTATACATTTTCAAAAACATGCAGCCGTTGCTTTACTTACTAATTTTATTTCAAATAAAGCGCGCAACTGCCGCAGCACAGCACACTTTAAACGCTGCGCAACACTGCAAAATGTTCAAACAAGCGCAACCAACTTCACAACTCGGGCAATCAGCTGTTGCATTACGCTCAACGTGCTGTGCACCTGAACATTGAACTCGCAGCGCTCGCGATTTATTCGTATAAAAAACACAAATAAAATTAAAAGAAAAAAAAAACAGCATATATATATATACTTCGTGGCTGTGCCGAATTGGAGTGCGCCTGTCCTGGTGTCGCCTCCAACTGTGTTGCTCACACACTCGCTCTACCTGCTGCACACACAACACAGTGCGCGCGCTGCCCCCACGAAGCCGTGAATTAAGAAGAAGCAGCCACAACGAGAGAGAGCATTTTTTGTGTTCGTGCTTGCTTTGGGGCACTGAAATTTCATTGATAAGAAAACAAGTGAAAGTGTCGGTGGCACATCACGGTACTCGCAGTGTTGCAACGCGTTGGTTGCGTCTCGGTTGCAAGTCATTGCGTTAGCTTGCAAATTATTCAATTAAAAATTGTGCAAAGTTGCCAAAGTGTAGTGAGTTTAAGTTGCCAGCGTAGGCTTTAATTAATTTAATTTATTTGTGCGTGGCTTAATTTAGTTGCTGCAACAGTCTCTTGCTTGATTAATTGATTTTAGTTAAAAAACTCGCTCTGCTAACTAACACGGCATAGTGAAAAGACTATTAATAAAAATAGTAGCAAAAAACCTTAGCATACTTTGCGGCGCCAACTTTTTTTGTTTTTTGGAGCTTCCTAGCGCGCTTCCGCCGTACTACACAAAAAACTATATATATATAGTTTTAGTGTGTCAACAATATACAACCTAAGGCAGTAGAAGCTGTCAGCAAGATGACACACTGGGAGGACTTTTATAACACACATCTGCCGCCCGCAGATTTCGAGGATAATCGCTCGCTGCTGAAGGAGTTTTGCGAACGTCACAATAAGCTGCAAAACCGCATTGTTCTTGTCACGGTAAGCTCTAAGGGTTTACGCACATTAATACTTAATACGCATTAATGAGCGTCTCTTCTTAGTCCGGCGGCACTACAGTGCCTTTGGAGCATAATACGGTGCGTTTTGTGGACAACTTTAGCGCCGGCACACGCGGTTCAGCCTCGGCGGAATACTTTTTGGATCATGATTACGCCGTCATCTTTATGTATCGTCACAAATCGTTGGAGCCCTTTACGCGCCATTTTACGGGCCAGCAATTCTTTGATATGCTGGACATAGCCGATAACAGCCAAAGTTCTGTAATTGCCATCAAGCCGGATTCGGTGGATGTATTTGCGCCCATTTTAGCCAAATATAAGATAGCACGCGAAACACAAATGATACTCTATGTTAACTTTACCAGCGTCGTGGACTATATGTGGTTATTGCGTGCCGCCTGCGAGTGTCTGGCTGCTTTCGAGGAGCGTGCCGTATTGTATTTGGCCGCGGCCGTATCGGATTTCTATATACCCGAGGACATGATGGTGCGTATATGTACAAAAATACAAATGTATTCTAGCCATATAAGTGGGTGGCATTGTCTGTCTGTATGAGTGGACGTTGCACACGTGTGGTTCATGTGGGAAATCTTGTAATTGATTGCACTCGTCAACATTGGCATCCGTCGATAGTTGTACTGGAAATTGCTTTTTATCGATTTCTAACGCTGATTGGTTTCGTTAGCTTTTGCCTTTGGTCCTGGCCTTTGACACATTTCCTTTTCATATAATTGCAACGCAACGAAATCGACAGCGACATAAAAAAAAGGATGATGATGATGGTGGTAAAAAAGTGCAGAAATATCTCAACTGGCGCTGCAAAATCTGACGTCAAAGTCACAACTTGTGTTTGCACCAGTTTAAAACTGAACTTTCAGCGACGTCAGCTGCTCCACAAATACACCTACATCCACACCCACGCACACTTGTAGCGGGTGTCCTTTATCAGAGCGTAGGAATTTTGTAATTTTGAAAAACTGTTAACAAAGTTAAGCTTAAACAAAGAAATCTCATTTTTCTTTTGAAGCTCAGAATCTTGTGCGGGTTAAGGTTTCGTTTTGGCTTTGTACCAAGTTTCTGCTATTTGCTCATATAAGTGAGGGCAGTATTAAAGGATTGTGAACTCCTTTAAATTGACATTCTCTGATAATCTAACTTTTGTCATCTTTTTGAAATTTAGGTACGTGCAAGTTATATTTGAGTTGAAACAATAATAATATCCAAATTATTAATACTGTCTTTGTTTGGCAGTTTATGCATTGAGCACTTTCTTTAAGGACTTTCATCTCGTTACCTTTGGTCACTATCCATCATTTGCCTTCCGTTTATTTGTAATTTTTGCTTATTGTTGCGTTACTTTCTTCTTCTTCTTCTTCAATCCCCATTTGCTGTTAGGCGGAGGGGTAGTCTCGGGATATCCATCTTCTCCAATTAGGTCGGTCCCGACTCTCTCTTCTCATCTCTGCCAGGGTTCTGCCCCTCATCCTTCCCACATCTTAGATGCGATTTTTGCAAGTTTTTCGGGGTCTTCCTCTCGGTGCATTGCCTTCCGTTCTCATTTCCAGTACCTGTTTGCTTTTTTTGACTCGTTCATCCGATGTAGATGTCCGAACCATTTTAGCTGTCACTCCTCGATTTCTTGTATAATCGACTTCTTCTGCCATACTTCTGAACGTTTTCTTTCATTTCTGACCATATCTCTCCTGGTTTTTCCTGCGACCCTTCTTCGTACTTACAATTTAGGGTCGTCGATTTCAAAAGGTATTCTAAACCTCTAATTACTAGCAATCAGCTAGAGATTTGTTCGAACAGAGCTGGAGAAATATCTTTAACTAAAAAACATCGATGTATCAATACATCGAACTACATTTAGCGGCAAACTTTTAATGCTTAAAAAAAATTCAGAAAATACCCGTCCAAAAAACCCATTCACACATGGCTTACGAGATAATCACCAAAAAAATCCCTTAAAATGAGACAGTAACATATATAAATTATGCAAGAATCCTTGAAACGGGGTTATTTGGACTTCGGATTCAGCTGCCCAAGAATTCATAAGGAGTGCGAAAATGTTCTGTTCCAGTCAAAATTGCAGTCTCATGATCTTTAAACTAATTTTAGATCCGTTTATTATAGCCGTAGAGAAAATATCCGGGCCCCTATCAATTTTTCTTAATTCATGAAAATACGTATAATTTTTGAAAAGTGAAACAAAAAATTATGTTACGGAGCTCTGGTAACATAATTTTACTATACCTCCGAGGGCTCCGGGCAAGGGGGAAAAGCCCCCGATCCCCCTCTCTCGTCAGGCCTGATTATGGTTATTACATAAAATCATTACGTTTTTTTTTTGATTTGAGCGAACTCCGTTTGTCGCTCACCAGCGATATTATTAGAACAATTCTTATATAGTCTTTTCTGCATCAAAAAGGTTGAGATAAGCTTTTTTTTGGGATTGCTTTCCAAAATTGAAACAAAAATCCAAGCGATACTTTAAAGGACTGTGATTGAAAAACTAGTGATATTGTTGGAAAAATCTTTATTGCGACAATTGGTCGAAAAATGAGAAAAATATTCCAGTTTTTGTTTATTGTTAGTTTGCGGAAACATTTCTCCGTTTATTTCAGTTTAAAGGTATTCTTTGTATTTCTTGCCATGTTCTATATTGTCGATTTTCACCATGTTGCGATCTAATTAAAGTTTTTACCGGTCGCCCAGGTCTAAGGTTGTCTTACGGATTCCATTCAAAACCCATTTCCTCCATATTTGAATCGAGTTTGCGTAGCGTATCTCCAAACCATCGCCACTTCCTTCTCATTGTTTCTTTCGACATTGGATCTGTTAAAGTGATGTTCATGAGCTCCGCTTCATTTAAGATCGTTCGGATTTGTGAATTGTGTAGATTTCAGTTTTAAGATTTCAGCTGTTTTTCTATATAGTGGAAAGTCTGAACTTTGGTGCTTCTTTGCACGCGTTGGTAAAAGCCTTCCAGAAACATTGCATATTAGATTGTGGAATCGTAGCTCGTTGCCTTGAGGTTAGGTTAGGGCGGTAGTTGGGCGGTAGGCCAAGGATAGGCCTGTTGCGATACCGCTACAGTGAGCTATTTCACCACTCTTCCCCACTTGAGAAGTCTCCTATAATAGGTGAGGAAGCCATCCGGCTGCCTGAATGAACCTGAAAAGACATTTGGGATTCTGTTCAGAGAGCTGAGATAAATCGTCAAGAAAGTGTGACTTTGGGAACCTAAATCTTTTACTGCCCAGTCCAGGGCTGTGACAGAAAAAGTGTTCCACCGTCTCCAGCTCCTCCTCATCGCCACAGCTTCTACAGAAGTCATGGTGGGGAGCTTTGAGGTTTACTTCCCCTGTGTTTTCAGGGTTCTTGAATCTTCTTGTATGGAGTTTGCTTAAGTTTTTCAAATGTAACTGCAGATTATGGTCTGAGTACATGTGAGCTTCTCGGCGAGATCGGACATCAAGAAGAGAATAGTGGAATCTTTTTCATATAAGAAGGTGGTCACTTTTATAATATTATCCTTACGTCCCTTTAGGGATTTGAAATGTAAAATCGCTTTCCCGTAAAAGCCCTTTGCACTGTCGTTGGAGTTTTCTTAAAAGCGTAAATCTTTTAATATCTAAGCTCAATTTTGACCATCTTCTTATGCTTTGTTTCAATAATAATCAATCCAGCGACCAAATCTAGTAAGCAGGCTCATGTGAGTTTAATACACAAACGCAACGTTCAAATTCTTTCTAAGCAAACCTCTTATAGGCATGGTTCATGACGGGACTATGACAGGCGGTAAAATTAGGGGGAAAAAAAGCTAGTTAGTTAGAAATTGAGTACTTGGACTTGTCCCACAAATGAAAATTATTGTCGTCGAATTTGACATTGATGCGCCAGATTAATTGACGGGGCTATCCCCGTAAAAGTTTAACCTGAACCACGCCTATAACCCTCAATCAATCTGGCGCATCAATGTCAAATTCGGCGACAATTATTTAAATTTGTGGGACAAGTCCTTATACTCATAATACTCAATAATTTCTAACTAGCTTTTTTTTCCCTAAATTTTAACGCCTGTCATAGTCCATCATGATCCTGGTAAACACATTTCAACGTTAATCAACTGCTATTAAAGTGTTAGACGACCGACCGTTTATAAAGTTATTTCTTGCAACCATAACAGCGGTCCATAAAATCATCCTTTTCGCATACATATAACAAAAATAGACCCTGACACTGACAAAATACGCTAAACTCAAGTCATGACCGTCGTCAGCGAGCGTCCTGTGCCTGTCCCTGTCCCTGCTCCGGTTGCTGTCCTAGTTCTGTCGGTTTTAGTCCTTGTCACTGTACAGTTACAGCAGCCTTAACATTGTCATCAAATAATTTGATTTGCATAATTTCGCTTGTTACAATATTTGTAGCCAGGCTTCAGTCCCAGCTCCAGCAAGCTCCAGCTCCAGTTCAGTTCCACATCCATTTGGCTGGGATGTCTAGTTTAGTTTGTTTGCTTGGGAACTCAACTCGGGTTTAACATATATTCACTTTATATTTTTTTTATTTGAGTTTTATACAAAATTTTCCATGTTCATGTTGCCAACTGCATTCTGGTTTTATATGTGTGGGTATCTATGTGTGTATCTATGTGTGTATCTAAGTGTATCTGTGTGTATGTGTATGTGGGTGGTTGTATTTACTTGTTGTTGTTGTCAGAACGCCCGTCTGTCAGCTGACTTGTTGGTTGGCGCATATTCAACATAGTAAAACGGCTTTCAAGTACACCAAACGCCCATCGCTGGGCGGGTCGGTCCGTCGGTCGGTCACATTTCCAGCTTGATTTTCTATGTATGTATATGGCATATATACTATATATAGTAGGTATATATACATATATATATGTAGTTTAGTTTGTGCGAGGTTGGGGCTTAAAGTAATTGGTCCTGTTAATTACTGTTTAAATTTATTTATGTGCTAATTAAAAGTTTTGTAAAGTTTTTAAAAACACGATATTAATTATTATTGACATACATTAAGAGCGAATTAATTTTCACTTTTTATGGGAACATTTTTATTTGCATATAAAAAATAACTATAAAATCAATTGTGGTGATTAAATTTAATCTAATTTTTCTTATAAGCAGAAAAGCGCTCAATAATATAATTAATTATTTATCGATTAAAAACATTGAAGCATAAAGCATTAACGCTACTTGACTTTAATGTGCTTTTTAGTTGAGTTTCGTTTACGAGTAAAAAAAAACTGAAATATTTAATTGACGCTTCAAAGTTAACCAGCATCTTTTGGACTAAGATACGGCGTACATTCGGCTGCTATGTCAAATTTGGAAGCTTTAGTAATTTAAATAGAAAAAAATATCTATTCTACCTTCGTTCCAAAGAAAATATAATTTTTCCGATAGTGGAATTTTGGGTGGCGCCATCTATATCCTATTTCATAGCAAATTTTGTTTATGAGTTCCGTGAAAGCAGAGTTAAAGCGTTTATGTTGCATCGGTACCAAAAATAAGCATTGAACCAGGAGCCTATATTAAATTTTATATCAAATCTGGGGAAAAGTTTTACCGAAACGTTGCAATTTATTAATTGTTGATAATTGTTTATTCTTTGCCAGAGTTCACGAGATGCAAAATTGTTTAAAATTTGGTCGTGAAGATATAAATGGCGATAAAAAGATGAAAAGAATCCATGTTCTTCGTAAAAGGCTTTCAATACTGTGCGCGAATTCATCAAACATCGGCCAAAAGCTTTGAGTTACATTAAATTTGGTTCGCCTTCATATTATCGCATTTTAAACTGATTATTGTGGGCTACAGGAAATTTATCTTGTTCAGCACAAACTGATTGGCATTCAAAAATACATAAGCATTCAACAATTCAAGGAATTTTGAAATACAATTCCAAAGCAAAGCATCAAAGGTCTGAATGGGGCACAGTTGACCAGCTCTTTGTTCAATGCTGTAAATAGTCACTTAAGACGCCATTATTCTGATTCCACAGAACTAAATGTTCTTACCGGAAGTCGATAAAGATGGTAGCTTTCCTGTGGCAATTAAAAGTCCTATTTCACTTCAGCTTTTCACTTTTATTCAATTTTTTTATATTTTTCCATTAGAAATTTGCAGGTTTATATTTTGTTACACTGCATCTATACAAAAATTTTTCTTTCGTAACTATCAATATTTTCATTCATATTAATTTTATTTTATTCATATTAAATTCATCTTATTCTAAACAAAATCAGCATTCTTCAGAATTGGTATGCAGACTCAAGAAAATAAATTAAAATAAAAGGAGTTCAAACTTATTCCAGATGTTATTACATCTCACTTTAAACGTTCTAGCTTGAAAGTCACTAGAGATACTTACATAATTAAATATACAGTTTTATGTATTTTTTTGAGATCTAAAAACAAAAAAAAGGCCAGGGGGATGTTAAAAAAAGAAAAAAGGGGGTTTCAGTAAATTTGGCGACCTCTACCGCCTAAAATATGAATTTTATTTTTAATGTTTTTTGCCTTGGAAATTTTGTTGTACGACTTATTGAATTCGAGTTATTCCCTTCCTGACGTAGCGATCGCGGAACTTTTTCATAGCAAGAAATTTAGATCTCTTCTCCCAAGTGGGGAGACTTGGTCTGATGGCAGCCCCTGTGGAAACCTCCGTTGGCAACATTGGTTTGCGGATGGGTCCAAAACTGAGCAGGGTGTAGGTGTTGGAATCGTTGGACCCAACACCAGAATCTCAACCGCAATGGGCATCTGGCCCAGCGTCTTTCAAGCGGAGATTCATGCCATAGAGATCTGCGCCCTTAGCATCCTTCTAGGATGTTCCCCTAGGGAACTAGGGGAGCAAACATATGCATTTATTCAGATAGCCAAGCTGTTATTAGGGCATTGTCATCCTGGAGCATCGCCTCCAGGATAGTTAAAGAATGCCATAACCACCTCCAAACCCTGTCCGCCCGGGACAAAGTCGTGCTATGTTGGGTGACTGGACACTCGGGAGTGGATGGTAATACGATCGCTGACGATCTAGCACGGCAGGGTGCCTCTACTCTGACTACATCACCTGCTGGTTTTCCCGTCCGGGGCTTCGTCCAGCTAAAGTGCTTGTCAAACCTCTGGATGCGACCAAGCGGACCTAAAGCTCCTGGTAGCTTACCTATCTGGCCACCACACTGTTAGATACCATTTACAGAAAATTGGCCTATCGGACTCTTCAGAGTGCAGACTCTTTCTAGAAGACGATGAAACCACCAGACATATTCTCTGTGACTGCCCAGCGCTGGCATGGGACAGAGACTGTCACATGGGAAAGGAACGGTTTAATCCCTTCCATCTTAGGTCAATACCAATAAAAGACCTACTGCTATTCATGCAGAAAGCGGAGTCTTTTGCTTTTACTTAAAGAGTACCTTTTGGTCGCAGTGCCCCAATTCTTTGTGAGGAACCCTTTTTGGGAAAAAAAATATTAAATTCGAGATAAATCGGCTCAAACATATGTCAAAATAATTTTTGTTTTAGACTTTTTGGATGGATTAAGCAAGTGAAATTCAAGCATGCAATTTTTTCATGGTCAAAACCCAATTTTTACTGTAACATAAGTAAATCTTTTTGTAAAAATAAATATAAGGAAAGGAAATTCTTGACATTTTTAGTAAAACCGTTTTATCATAACATGTGTTTCGAAATAAATCCTTTTTGCGTCTACATGCCTAATTTTGTAATAAACGGTTTATTTTATAAGCTTCACAGATAAAAGGCTGTACGTAACCTCAAAAGTCAGAATAAACGCCGTTTTTGAATAACATTACTCAAACATCTCAAAATACTGACGTGATGGGCCAATTCTGACCCTGGATTCAGATTCTACGCAACAAATTACTTCGGAAATAACCCTTAGTTATCCAACAACTAAATTATGTTGATCTGTGTCATCCTTGTCTGACAGTCTTTTTGCTTCCAAGATGGCCTAAAAATAAAAACAAAAGTTATACAAAGTTTATGGTTTGTCGTAAAAGCCCCGAGGTGTCCTATCCGTTTCGACACTACATCATTCATTTGCGACATCTTAAAGTCCTTTTCTGATCCCATCACGATTTCTGTTGTGCATCTATGCAATCGCTTTCCGTTTCGCCACTGACCTATCTGGTGAAAGAGCAGAGGTCAAAACTGCAATGAAACCAATAAGAAATTACTATGATGGGTTGCCTAAAAAGTAATCTTCTTGATATTTATGCCTTTTGCATAAACTGTGCTCTGCCGTTTCCAACTATCTCTTTCCAACGGTTTCTGCAGTCAACCGACTGTATGACTAATTGTCCTAATATTTATTTGTTATCGAATAAAAGTATTCATTCAGTATCGTAGTCAACTTATGCTTCCGATTACTTGTAAAGCGTCTCTCGCATCGTTGCCTTCCATTTAGCGTTGCATTTGCATTCATTCACAAATACTCTTTTACATACCCACACACACGAACATTTTCTCCCACACAGATACACACTCATACTCACACTCACACACAAGTGGGAAAACTTTTTCACTTGGTGCTGCCGTGTGGCATAGTCAACACTGTGTTTCCGCTCAACTCGTGCATTTCCTTTTTGCCTTAAGGTATTTGTATTTTCCAAGCTGTCTTCCACGGGTGTTTCACCACAAATCGTCCGTTCGCTAGCTTGATTAAATCGTTTGATATACTATTTTTTTTTCTTCTTTCCCAGCAGTCTCGCCATTTTCTTTTTTTTTCGTTTTTTATAAGGACATTCAGAGCACACATTATTACCCAGCTAGTCAGTTGTGCACAAAATGGCGAAAATTGCTTGTTGATGTTTTTATGTATCACAATTTATGTGCATATTTTCCACAGTGGAAAACTGAGTTTTCCTGCAGCCATTTTGTAGACAAATGTACTTAGTTTGCATAGAAATGTTCTGGGAAGAAGTTGCTGTTAAAAGCTGCGCTGGCAAAAGTTATTTTATTCTGTTGCTCCTTAAAAACAATTTAGTTGCAGATCTTGGTCGTAATTTTAAGAGTTTATAATTTATGCAAATTTGTGTTAAATTGAATGATGCTGGCTTTGAGTCCGGACGGAATTTAAACAAAAATTGTTGTTTTTACAAATTGCAGCAATAAACATAAAGTGAGTTTTTAATGCGGTTACGTGGAGGTCTCTCGTTAATGGTTTTGAGTTCCCCGAATTTTTGCGGCTTAAATGCAGCCATGTTGGCAAATAAAATTCACTAGAAAAATATGCGCTCTGACTAGCATAGAGTATGCTATGTGTTTGTTCAAGCATTCGATGGGAATTTGGCACGTGCGGGTTATGGAAGCAACCATCATATCAATGCGTTTATAGGGTGACTTTTAAGTAGAGAAAATTTCTGTTATTCGTTAGAAAAACTATATTTTATACAATATGTGCCAAAACTTCATTACAATCTGTCAATTTGCTTAAAAATTATAATAATTTGCTTAAAAATTATAATAATATTGCGCTGCAAAAATATTTCGAAATTAAATATAGTAAGTTTTGCAGACCTTTATGGCTTTAAATTAAAATCCAAAAGACTTTACATGAAGAATATTTATACCCTGTACCGTATGGTTCCAAGGGTATATTAAGTTTGTGCAAGCCGAAAATGTATGTAACATACAGAAGAAGTCGTCGGAGACACCCCAAAGTTACCTAAAATATGATCAGGGTGAATAGAGAAGTCGCTATACCCATGTCCGTCTGTCCGTCCGTGCGTCCGTCCATTTGAACACCTAGATCTCTGAGATGGTAAGAGCTAGAGTTACCAAACTTTCACATTAGATCCCATATTATTCCATAGGAGACAAGTTTATTTTATTTTTTTGATATCGGGATTAAATTGTATAGCTCCCATAGGGGTGTTTGAGACGACCTCGACAAAAAAAAGTTTTAGATGAATAATTCGGTTGTTTATGAAGATATCGTAACCAAATTGGGTATTCGAGAGTTTTTTCTAGTTCCCAGTCACTGTACCAAATTTGATCAAAATCGGTTGACTATATCATATAGCTCCCATAGGACCGGTCGGCCAAAATATCTTTTTTAAAGAAAAATTCGTTATATTTCGTTTTATAACAAAGATATCGTAACCAGATTTGGCGTTTGGAAATTTTTTAGAGCACTTAAACAATGTGCCAAATTTGAACAAAATCGGTTGACTATATCATATAGCTCCCATAGGTCCGATCTTCCAAAAATCAATTTTTGAACAAAATTTGTTGTGTTTCGTTTGTTTGTTAAGATATTTAGACCAAATTTGACATTCGTGAGTTTTTTATAGTTCCTAAGCACTGTACTGAATTTAATCCAAATCTGTTGACTAGATCATATAGCTCCCATAGGACCAATCGGTCCAAACACACGTTTTTTATTCAAAATTCGATGTGTTTCGTTTGTTTGTAAAGATATTTGAGCTTAATTCGGCATTCCGATCTTTTTTAAGGTATTTAAGAACTGTGTCAAATTTTATTGAAATCGGTTGACTATATCATAAAGCTCCCATAGGATCGATTGGTCAAAAAAAAAATGTTTGCTAAAAAATTCTTGTTTTTGGTTTTTTGTGAAGGAACCGGACTTTATTGCAAGCTAGTGGTGCAGGAGTATCCTAAAGTCGTCTGCGCCCGACTTTACGTACGCCATTTTTTTTTCTTGAAAATGAGAAAGCATTTTTACTCAAATACATTTGATTCTTTTATTTACAAATTCGACGTAAAATAAGAAATAAGAGAGGTAACGTTTTCTAAACAAGCTAGAAAACAATTTAAAATTAAGAACAGGCCTAATAACACTAGTTTACAAATTTAAGGGTCATCGAGTGAACCCTCGCAAAAAGGTATTGGGTCGATAACACAAAAATGGCAACCTTTTATTTTCTTAAGCCCCATTTTCGAAGTTTTTTTTTTCGAAAAATATTGTTTTGGGCCCTTATTTTAGTTCTTTGTTAATATCACGTAAAGATTGTATCGACATGAAAATGATTAGATCGAAAGGTATTTATGTGCTGTTTACAGTGATTTATAATAAGTAAAGATTAAGTAAAAATTATTGAAGTTACAAGCAACCAAAGTTGAAAGGAAGTGTAATTTTCGACAATTTTACAATGGTTAAATTTTTCAATTTGCTTTTTTTAACAATCAAAAATTTTAAGCTAAATGAGCCAATAAATAAAAATATCTAAATTAACGAAACAAAATTTTTAAAAATTACTACTACTACTACGAATTCTGAACACCTAAGTGGAGCATAGAGCCTTAAAAATGAAATTAAGCTTTATCCTGGAAGACAATTTTTTTATGAACATTTCTAGTCTAAGAGCTTTCAAATCGAGTAAGAATTGTAGTTGCTATGAAACAATGTATGGACCCAAAACGGAAGTTCCAATCTTCACTCAGTAACTTTTATTTTTGTTAATACAAATTTTAAAAAAATAATGGTTTCTTTAAAAAACTAAGTTCGTTGTGTATTTGATGTATCTTCTTTTCTCTTAATATTTATCAGGATATGCTAAAAAAAATATATCTGAAAATATGTATTTTTTTTAGAAAGATTCCAGTTTATTTTTCCAAGTGATTGTAAGAAAAAGAAACTTAAGACGGAGTGAAATTGAATACCAGAAAAAGTTTTTCTCTCCGCCCTATGCTCCGAATTCCACCCTATGCGCTGACTAGGAGCGTTAAGTTGTCTGGAGGGCTATGGTAGTAGTTTTAACTTTGCAATTGTCAACTAGATGTACAATTCTGTCAAGGAATAAAAAAAAAAGTTTTCTCACAATCATGTAAAACTTGCTATGGTCACGAATCCTTTAGAGTCTCAAAATTTAAAATGATGAACTAAGTTTCAAAAATGTAATTTTAATGGTAAAGAAAATTTCCAAATAATTGTTTTTGAAATCGCTTAATATTCTTTGATCATATTTTCTTAAATTGAAAACGGCAGAGCAAATTTTACAGAATATTTATAATTTTAATCGAAATTAGTATAAATCACTTCGATATAGCTAGATATACGATTTAAATAGTCAACAATTTGCTTTATTTTTATGATTAAGGTATTAGTTTTGTAACATTAAATATGATTGATTAACTATCGCTTGAAAATTTAAAAAAATGTTTTTGATTGTGCTTTTTACACATTTTAAATCCGCCATTTTGTGATATATTTCTCTTTGGAACTCGAGAAAATTATATACAATATTTTGAATTTTATAAATCTGTTCATAGAATCGTGTAATTAGTGCCCCAAAAACACTCAGATACAATTTTTAAAATTACACTGTACTGCAAAATCAAAAAATCAAAGAACTTTTCAAGTGACCTAACGTTGTAGTCTTGACGAGTAGATCACGATAGTGTGTTTCAAAATTGTCTAACACCCCAAAATCGCAAGTTATTGATAAAAACCGTTTTTCGGGTACTGCGATCACTTCTGCAATCACAACGTCGCAATTTTTCAACCGATTTTCGATTGCTTTTCGGTTTGGAAAGAAGATTCAATCTTTAGATGATATCATGTTTATACTTCATACAAAACAACTACGAAAATCGGTTGAAAAATGCGACGTTGTGATTGTGGGAGTGCGCAGTACCCAAAACGGTTTTAAGCAATACTTGCGATTATGGGGTGTTAGACAATTTTGAAACACACTATCGTGATCTACTCGTCAAGACTACAACGTACACTAAGTCATTTGAAAGTTCTAAATCACTGTTGTACAGTGTTATTATATCTAGTGATCTCATCTATTGCCTAAAGCATATATTAAATGAGTCCTTTATAAAAGTTTTGGCAGCTGTGATTTATTCACGAGCAGTTTTACAAATAAATGGTTCAAAATTTTAAATACATATTTTTTTGTAAGATCTTTAATATTGATCCTTTAAGGAAATGTAAGGCGCTAAGACAAAAGTGTGAGTGCGTTCGAAAACACGCCAACCATGGCCATTTGATCAAAATATGTCAAAATTCAATATTTATACCCTGTACCGTATGGTTCAAACGGTATATTAAGTTTGTGCAAGCCGAAAATGTATGTAACATATAGAAGGAGTCGTCGGAGACACCCCAAAGTCACCTAAAATATGATCAGGGTGACTAGAGAAGTCGATATACCCATGTCCGAGTGTCCGCTCCGTCTGTCCGTTTGAACGCCTAGACCTCAGAGATGGTAAGAGCTAGAGTTACCAAACTTTCACATTAGATTCCATATTATTCCGTAGGAGAAAAGTTTAATTAATTTTTTTGATATCGGGGATAAAATATATAGCTCCCATAGGGGTGTTTCAGACGACCTACAAAAAAAACAAAAGTAAACAAATCGGATGAAGCCAAATTTGGTATTCAAAAGCTTTTTATAGTTCCCAAGTACTGTACCAAATTTTATCAAAATCGGTTGACTATATCATATAGCTCCAATAGGACCGATCTGCCAAAATAACTTTTTTTATATAAAAAAAGCTATATTTAATTTTTTAATAAAGATACAGTAACTAGATTTGGCATTCAGGAGTTTTTTAGAGTACCCAAGCATTGCACCAAATTTAAACAAAATCGGTTGGCTATATCATATAGCTCCCATAGGGCCGATCTTCCAAAAAATTGATTTTTTAACAAAATTTGTTGTTTCGTTTGTTTGTGAATATATTGGAACTAAATTTAGCACTTTTAAGTTTTTTATAGGTTTTAAGCATTGTACCAAATTTTATCAAAATCGGAAGACTATATCATATAGGTGCTATAGGACGAGTCGGTCCAAAAAAACGTTTTTTATACAAAATTCGTTGTGTTTCGTTTATTTGTAAAGATATTTGAACTAAATTCGGCATTCAGATCTTTTTTAAAGTATTAAAGTAGTGTCAAATTTGATCGAAATCGGTTGACTATATCATATAGCCCCCATAGGAACGATCGGTCAAAAAAAAGATATTTGCTTAAAAACTTTCGGTTTTTGGTTTTTTATGAAGGAACCGGATTTTATTGCAAGCTAGTGTTATAGAGTATCCCAAAATCGTCCGCGCCCGACTTTACGTACAAAAAAGAATTTTATGATACAATGATGATTCATGTAAACCTTTTACTGATGAAATGCACGCTTCAAAAACTTAAAACGTTGAGCAATACTTTAGGGAAAAATGAAACGAGATCCAGCCATCTGTGCCTAATTGGAAAAGTATACTAGTTAAAGGAAAGGTAAAACCTTAGATTGCGCAAATGGGTTTGCGAAACGTATCTGCATGACTTGCGACAAAGCTTTGAAGATTTCTAATTTATTTGAACGATAAATGTGTATCGGACTTTGTTCATTAGGCTTCTATTACCATTTTAGATCTAGTACATAATTTTTGTGAACCATTGGCTGTGATAGAATTTTGCAGGACTTTGAAGTCTTTGCCAAACACAGTTGGATTGAGATGATAAATGTTTAAAATTGTGGAATCTTAAATACTAAACTTTAAACTTTAAGGCCGGTGGTCTAGAGCTCGAAAATTTAGGGTATTTTCAGGAATTTTTTTGACAATAAAAAAAATTAAAAACTATATTTAAATTTTTGAGGCTGTTTACAAAAATAAAAAAAACAATTTTTTGTTTTAATTTTAATAATTTTAAAAATGGCGTTGAAGTTGACCCTCCCAAAAAATTGGACTTGGACGGTGTTGTCCATTTTGGCTCTTCTATTTATCAGTAACACAAAAACCAAAAAAATTATTAATCGGTATGACTGTAGCTATGTTCCGAACTAAAATAAAAAAAAAAAACAAAAATTTGACAAAATGGAGCAATTTTTTTTTAATAAAAGAAATACGAAATAATTGAAATAATAATATGATTCTGGTTTGGGCGATAGCCATTGATGTTGTGAACAACATAGACGATTCGGTTGGATCGATTTTTTTTTTCGACAACACTCAGACCAAAAAAATGGCGGACGTAAAGTCGGGCGCGGACGACTTTAGGATACTCCCTGTACTACTAGCTTGTAATAAAGTTCGATTTCTTCACAAAAAACCAAAAACAGAAGAATTTTTAAGCAAAAATTTTTTTTTGACCGATCGTTCCTATGGGAGCTATATGATATAATCCACCGATTTCAATAATATTTGACATCAGTGCTTAAATACCTTCAAAAAGATCTGAGTGCCAAATTTATTTCAAATATCTTTACAAACAAACAAAACACATCGAATTTTGTATAAAAAACGTGTTTTTGGACCGATTGGTCCTATGGGAGCTATATGATCTAGTCAAACGATTTGGATTAAATTTGGTACAGTGCTTAGGAACTATAAAATACTCACGAATGTCAAATTTGGTCTCAATATCTTAACAAACAAACTAAACACAACAAATTTTGTTAAAAAATCGATTATTTGGAAGATCGGACCTATGGGAGCTATATGATATAGTCAACCGATTTTGTTCAAATTTGGCACATTGCTTAAGTGGTCTAAAAAATTTCCAAACGCCAAATCTGATTACGATATCTTTATTAAAAAACGAAATATAGCGGATTTTTCTTTAAAAAATTTATTTTGGCCGATCGGTCCTATGGGAGCTATATGATATAGTCAACCGATTTCGATCAAATTTGGTACAGTGATTGGGAACTATAAAAAACTTTCGAATACCAAATTTTTCGATATCTTCATAAACAAACGAATTATTCATCTAAAACGTTTTTTTTTTGTCGAGGTCGTCTCAAACACCCCCATGGGAGCTATATAATTTATCCCCGATATCAAAAAAATAAAATTGATATTTTAAATTGAAGTTTCCTTTTCTTACGCTGCCTGAATTTCTTTAATTTCTTGCGATAGTCTCAGCCGTTAAGGATGAACGATATATATAAGTTCCTATATAAGTTTTCATTATGTTTAAATGAGCCCTTTTGTCAATGATGGCTTTGAATTTTGACCTTTAGAAACTTTCAAGTGATAGATAAAATGACGTTTATTGACTTCAACTTCAACTCTAAAGCTTTTAATAAAAATTCCCTTTTCTATACAAGAACGCAAATCCGTTAATGCACTCTTGTGATAATCTCCGCCGTTAAACAAACCACTAAATGGAACCATTCCACCTTTTTTTTTTGTTGAACTCATTGAACTATAAAACCGAACCCCAGCTGCAGTACTGAGCTTACATATAAATGGTCTGATTAAACTGATTTTATTTTCAATGTTTTCTGATTATATTTACCAGAACTTACACACAAACTCGTATAAATCTCAAAGTTGCAAAACTCACTAAACCGAATCAATTTCAAACAGCAATGTCTGGTTTGTTTACAAGTCGATTGAAAGTTCTTATTGTGTCTGCTTTACATATAAATAGACAGCCAATTCTTATTCTATACTCCGTCTTTAAGGGTAATGTCTTGAAAATAAACGCATATATAAATAGATTGAACTCTGATTCAACTGAACCATACCCAAAATTTTTCACTTTAAATATGTGCCAAGAACTTTTATTTAACGTGGTGCGGCTTATCAGAAGTGCCCAGAGATTTCCAAATGATACTAAAAATTCACTTGGCCAATAACACGAACGAGACAACAAAGCTAGGCACGCTCCTAATAACACTAAATGTGAATATTTAAGTAAAATTAAGCTTAAACTGGGAGCTGGGGATGCTTTGGAATTTATTTTAAAGGACATGCTCGAACGCGCGCGCACAAAGTAAATTGTAATAAGCAAAGACAAACAAGGAATTATAAAAGCAAAAAACAAGCGCGTTGACAAGAGGAAGGCATGAATACCCTACATGGAAATACATGCAGGGGCGTAGGGTGCTATTGCCGAGGGGGATAGATTTTACATATCTGAAATTATGTGGTTTGTGGCTCAAAAACTGGCAGAAGAATTGGGTGCAAATCTACAAAGGAGTAGGATTCTTCAAAGAATTGCAAATTAAAATTTGCAATCTGGCCAGATTTTCATATTTTGATCAAAAATCTGTCATTTCCATAATAATAATTTTAGAGTGATAAAATTAACGGGTGATTCATTAAGACCTTTTTTTTTTAATGATTTGGCAAATCCAAATTTTAAAGGAATGATGGGATCTTTATTTATGATTTCGAAAGGATATTTTATGGCATTAATTTTTTAAAAATAATCTCGTTCAAATGTTGGCCGCAACTGCGTTTTAAATGGTCCACCCTGAAGGTCCAATTTTCCATGACTCGTTCAAGCATTTCTACTGGTATTTGGCCAATAGCACGTGTAATGTTGGCTTCCAAGGCCTCAATCGTTGCTGGTTTGTCCACGTAAACTTTTGACTTTACGTAACCCCAAAGAAAAAAGTCGAGCGGGTCCCGTACGTGAAATTAATCTCACACCAAATTGACCTCGCAATAGAGCCATTGTTTCATTGGCAATGTGAACCGGAGCGTCGTCATCCTGTTCAAACCAAATGTCGTCGAGATCACGGGCAACAATTTCAGACAGCAAAAAGTCCATTAACATGGTCCGATAACGTGTGCCATTGATGGTAACGTTCGCACCTTGCTCATTTTTAAAAAAATACGGACAATCATTGGCCACCAGCCCACAGACCGCACAAAACCGTTTCTTGGATATAATTGCAGCTGGTGAACCTCTTCGGGTTGATCTTCTCCCCGAAAACGGCGATTTTGCTTATTCACGAACAAAATTTTGGTCGAAAACAACGAATTTTCATCGATCTTACCAAGAGCCCATTCACTAAAACGGCAACGTGCAGGAAGATCATTCGGATTTCCATGAAGATTTGCCAATGAATACTGAACAACTTTGCCTTGACAGCTGTCATGGATCACGCGTGATCCACTCGAAAATCGCTATTGAAAAAAAAAGGTCTTAATGAATCACCCTTTATATTAACATGGATTGAACTATTTTTCTGGAAACTTTGAGCCTCAAATTTTTTTCACTTATAGATCATCCAAAGCAAAATTGGAGAAATTTAAAGTTTTGGTCACAATTTTACACTTTTTTTACACTTCCTATTCGACTAGCTTTCGCAATGACCATCAACAAAGCGCAAGGACAATCGTTACAAGTTTGTGGTTTAAATTTAGAAAATCCTTGCTTCTCCCATGGCCAACTGTATGTAGCATGTTCACGAGTAGGAAACCCATCTGATTTGTTCATTTATGCGCCAAATATTATATTATTATATTATGCTCAAATGGAATAACAAGAAATATTGTGTATCCGAAAGCGTTGGAGTAATTTTTATATTGATCAATATGAATAACGAATTCTATATCTACACATAATAAAAGTAAACAAAAACGAGTTTTAATTTTTCTATCAGAGTACTCTGATACAAAGTATGCTACATTTTTTGTAAATCAATTTCTTACAATTCACAAGCAGCTTAAGCAAGGCAGCCATATAATGCGTACCTATTTTCGGCTTTTAAATTATAAGACGAGACGGTTCAACCGATCATACATAATATACCGCGTACCCCCTCATACACTCTCTGTGGTACCCCTATCCTCTAAGGTTTAGAATCGTAAAAGGCGACATAAGATTATCAAGGAAATTGAAGATCTGTGGTAAATTTCAAACAAAAAAAACAAAAAAATCATATATAATATACCGCGTCACGCACCGCCTCTATATTCGGGTCGTCAACCGATCATACATAATATACCGCGTCACGCACCCCCTCATACACTCTCTGGTGGTACCACCACACTCTGAGGTTTAGAACCGTAAAGGTTGGCAACCAAATAGGAGGGGGGTTTTTAGTCGGTAGGCGCAGAATGCGAATC
Organism: Chymomyza amoena; assembly: GCA_037043745.1. NCBI lineage: Eukaryota > Metazoa > Arthropoda > Insecta > Diptera > Drosophilidae > Chymomyza > Chymomyza amoena. Next base: position 93,876 of record JBAMAX010002329.1, on the reverse strand, counting down.
CGACACTACCCTCCCCGGGTGTCTTTCTGAAGATTTCCCCCCTCCTACTGTCCAATAAAAAAAAAAAAAAAAAGGCTTTTAAATTCAATTTTTCGTCTATTTTATTTATTTACACGTTTTATATTCATTTGATAAATACTTTACTATTAAAGTCGTAGTGACATTCTTCTAAGAATTAAAACTTTACAACTTGCAATTCGGCGCAGTATAAAATTTGCATCATAGCTTCAAGGCCGGTAGTATATCTAAAAAAGATTTAGCTGTAAGGTAAAAAAAGTTTTGATAAGTCGTTTAGCTTAATTAAAGAAAAGGATATAGGATATATTTTACCTTAGCTAAAGGAGATTCGTCGGTTGTCACTTCAGGAAATTAACGAAATCGTTTTTTTTGTCTATACGTCAAATATAGGAATTAACAGTAACCTAAATACAAAAAAAAGTCGGGCGCGGACGACTTTAGGATACCCTGTACCACTAGCTTGTAATAAAGTCAGATTTCTTCACAAAAAACCAAAAACAGAAGAATTTTTAAGCAAAAATTTTTTTTTACCGATCTTTCCTATGGGAGCTATATGATATAGTCAACCGATTTCGATCAAATTTGGTACAGTGATTGGGAACTTTAAAAAACTTTCGAATACCAAATTTGGTTACGATATCTTCATAAACAAATGAATTTTTCATCTAAAACGCTTTTTTTTGTCGAGGTCGTCTCAAACACCCCCATGGGAGCTATATAATTTATCCCCGATATCAAAAAAATAAAATAAACTTGCCTCCTATGGAATAATATGGGATCTAATGTGAAAGTTTGGTAACTCTAGCTCTTACCATCTCTGAGATCTAGGCGTTCACACGGACGGGCGGACAGACGGACATGGGTATATCGACTTCTCTATTCACCCTGATCATATTTTAGGTAACTTTGGGGTGTCTCCGACGTCTCATTCTATATGTTACATACATTTTCGGCTTGCACAAACTTAATATACCCTTGGTACCATACGGTACAGGGTATAAAAACTGTTAATTAATTGCATTATTAATTACAAAATTTTCATATTTTGGAAAAAAGATTAAGCCTCCTTAGATTTTTTACAGAAATAGATAATTCAGAGCTAATATGGAAAAAATTCAAGAACTGGTTACAATTTATAAAGGAGTGAGATTCTTTAAAGAATTGAAAATTACAACTTTCAATTTGGCCCAAATTTTTATATTTTGGCCAAAAATTAGAAATTTTCATACTCTTGTTTTTAGAGTGATGAAATTTTGTACACGTGTTTTTAAAGGGTTGAAGTATTTTTTTGGGGAAACCATCTATTCAGATTTTTTTTCAGATACAGATCATTCGGACCAAAATTTGGAAAAAACATTTTTTTTTGACTTTATTAAAAATATAACTGGTAGTTGGAATTGGACCATATTTAACATAGAGATATGACCACTCTCTTTATATAGCAGAAATAGCCTTAACCCCAACTATTGAATGATTTTGGAGTTATAGTCCCAAATAGTTTCAACTTTCCAAGCTAAGGAACAACTCTCAAAGCAAAGTAGCCAAGAAAATCATTATAACTACGAGAATATATTTGAAAGCAAAAAGTTTTTCAGCTCAAATTATTTTCTCTCTGAAGCAATATTTATAAATAATAAAGTGAATGGAGATTTCGTAGCTACATTTCTCTTGGTGAACTTAGGTTTTCTTGTACTAAATTATCGTAAAAGCTCAAAAAATACAAAATGTCAACTTTGATTGCCAATAAATGTTTATAATTTAACAAAATTGTTTGCGCAGGATACCTTAAGGGGCACACCTAGTGTGACAACCTAAAAAAAGGCAATTTTCGGGAATTAAAAAAAAAACTAGTGAATCCATCTATTTAAAATTTTGAGGGTATATTTATACATGTTTTGAGAATACACAGTAAAATTTTTGAAATAAAATATTAAATATTTTTGAAATGACACGCGATCTCAGGTATATCCCGTAGCCAATGCAACTATCTAACTGCCGAGCGGCTACTCTTTTAAATGGCTGTAACTCAAAAACTATTTAAGATATCGATTTAAAATTTTAGTATGTTATTTTTAAAGGTATAACCTATCGAAATATGGAAAAAAAATAGATTTTTTGAAAATTTCACACTAGGTGTGCCCCTTAATAGATGTAAAATCAAGCTCAAATGTATATTTCTCCAAATTTGTGTTTTATTTTGGGGCTTTTGGCCAAAATCTAGCTACGCGGACTAAAGTTTAATGAAATAAAATGAGTTTAACTTGCTGATGAAGTATTGTTTCGTAAAATAAATTTTCGACGATACAAAGGCTTTAATAATATAATATACCATAAATTTAAATTGTTCAGACTCGGTTTTTCCGCTGTGCTCGTACCAGCAAAACTGGCGCAAAAGAATTTGTCCCGCCAGAAATTATCGCAAAATAAAGCGTATGAGGTGGGTTACGCTGCAGGCAGCTTAAGTCCAAGGAGGCACTTCTTGAGAGCCTTTAAATAGCCTTCTACGTAAATGAAATAATAAGATTCAAAAATCCTTTCCGAAGTAATTTGGTGCGTAGAATCCGAATCCGGCGTCAGAAGTGGCCCATCACGTCAGGATTTTGAGATATTTGAGGTTATGTACCCAAAAAACGGCGTTTTTCTTACTTTTGAGGTTATGTACAGGGCGCAAAAAATTATTGCGGTCTTTCTCTCCAGTTACATCATTTAGTACAACTCTTACCCTTTCATTTAAGGGTTCAAGAGATCAATTACGATTTTTTTTCGCAAAGTTATGCCTTTTCGAAGTTACGAGATATATCCCCTCGACGTCATTAGCATTTGCAATAAGCCTTTGAGATAACACAGGTCAACATGGTTCAGTTGTTGGAAAGCTAATAGTCATTTCCGAAGTAATTTGGTGCGTAGAATCCGAATCCGGCGTCAGAACTGGCCCATCACGTCAGGATTTTGAGATATTTGAGGTTATGTTATTTTTTGGGTACATAGCCTCAAATATCTCAAAATCCTGACGTGATGGGCAGTTCGACGCCGAGATTCGGATTCTATGCACCAAATTACTTCGGAAATGTCTCTTGCTCCAACAACTGACCATGTCATTAGCAAATGCTAATGACGTCGAAGGATATATCTCGTAACTTCGAAAAGCCATAACTTTTGCGAAAAAAATCGTAATTGATCTCTTGAACCCTTAAATGAAAGGGTAAGAGTTGTACTAAATGATGTAACTGAGAGAAGACCGCAAAATTTTTGCGCCCTGTACATAACCTCAAAAGTAGGAAAAAACGCCGTTTTTGGGTACATAACCTCAAATATCTCAAAATCCTGACGTGATGGGCCACTCTGACGCCGGATTCGGATTCTACGCACCAAATTACTTCGGAAATGACTCTTAGCTATCTAACAACTGAACCACGTTGACCTGTGTTATCGACTATGTTGAGAAATAAATCGTTTGAATAAAAACATTAAAATGTCACCGATTCAAAAAATCACAGATCTGCGAACTGATCTCGAACTTCTGTACCTAAAATTTTTTTGTATTGATTTATGTTAATAGATTTTTTTGCAAAAAATAAGTTCAGAAACTGCATTCAGAGCATTCCTTAAAAATATGAAAAAATTTACCAATTACAGTAAAAAAAATAATGGGGCTTCGCCACCTGCATGCTTCGCTTACCAATTTCCGTAGGAATTATCAATACAGTAGGGCGATCCTGGCTCATTTCTACAGTCTTCATCCGGCTTTGAGGTGCATGGTTTCTATAGTACATGTTGAGTTAGTCTATTTAGATTCATCATTTTTCGCTAAAACAATCGATATTCCTAGCCAATTTTCCATGTTGGATAGGATGGATGAAATAGAAGGTCTGTACCGAGTTTTTAAAGTGGTGTAAATAGTGAAAAACAGTTCTCACAAAGTAAAAATAAAAAGATTTTATGAGTACATTCAATTCTGTTCCGAAAAAAAAAATTGAATGAAAAAAAATCGTTAAAAACTTTACGTGTAGTTTTAAAAAATGTTTTGTGGGTGGTTTCCACTAGCGATTAAGGATAAAAACAGAGAGAGCATTTATGCGGAATCACCTTATGATTTTACTATGCGCAGACCCAAGACTGACTGTATAAATCTTTATTTATTGTTCCAAATCAATTTCGTCCCTAGTCCCCTCCCGATATAATACACTTATGCCACCGCTTTTTCCAGTCTTCGAAACATGCCAAAACGTCTTCTTCCGGTATAGCCTTCAGAGCGCGCGCCGATTCACGTTGAATATCTTCAATCGACTCAAAACGATTTTCTCGGAGTGGTCTATATTAATGTCCAGTATTCAACCTACCAATTTACATATGGTGACGCTAGCTTCTTTTAAGTCATATTTAACTATAGGTTGCTTTTAGTGGTACCTCTTGATTTTTGCCCCTAACTCGTGAATTATTCAAACGATTTTAATAAAATTCCCTTCCGTAAAGAAAAGACTGTGGCTAGTTTTAATAAATTTGGTTAAAAAATACTAGAGAAACTCGTGAATTTCTATTGGTTTAAAAGGTACCAAAAAATCGAAATTCAAGTGAAGAAGCAGATATCATAAGATACACCTTGTGTCAAAAATTTCATACCCCAAGGTCTTTTGAGAATTAAAGTTTAATTATTAAACAATACGTACTGACAGATGAACACAGCTCAATCAATACCTTTAGTTGCCCTGGTGTCCAGGTTGTTCATTTGGGATTTCCGAGGAATTGCCGTTCACGTAGCAACTTTGCCCCTATCTATGACACTGCCTTCAAATGACGCACACATATACATATATACAGGGACCGGGACCGGCAAAGTGTACTAAATCCGCAAATCAAATCAAAAGATTTTACAAGAGCATGCATGAATGGCCACATAGTGAAGCCAGATGCATAAATACACAGACAAGCAGATACAAAGATACACAGATACACAGATACGCTGAGTACAATGACACACAAGCAAACACCATCACGAAAATTACAACAACAGACACAATTACAAAACAGCAGCCACACCAACACACACACACACAAACACACACTTGCACAATTTCAATGTCAACAGCTGTTGTTGGCAGTTGCTGTTGTTGTTGTTCTTGTTGTTGTTGTTCTTGTTGTAGACGGTGAAAAAAAAAACTTTTTGCTCAAAAGCTTAAAGTTTGCCCTTCGTCCTCATAATCAAGGGGGGCCACCACAGTCGACGCTGACGCTGACGTCGACTTTGACGCCAACGTTGGCTTTGACGTCTTCGTTGTCAGCTTAATGCCTTGAGCTAAATTTTTCATTTCTTTTTGTAAGATGGTAAAAGTCCTGCGGGGAGAGGTGTCAGAGAGAACAGTTCAGGCTACTTGGGGCATCTGTCTGCTTTGGCGCATTTGTTGACACAACAAATGAAAATGGTCAGCTATTTTGAGGATTAGGGAGCAAAGTCTAGGCAGTGAAAGAACGAAAGACACGGGCTAATGAATGGGCGTTACTTTGGCTACAACGGGGCTCAACAAGTCGAATGAAATTAAACGCCAACGTGGCGTATGTGTAATGGTTTTCCTTTTGTACCCGGTACTCTGTAAATGCTGAAAAATGTGCTGTAACATATGCAGGAGGCAGTCAGGCAGCGAAGCTCATTACACTTGAGTTATGTTTTCAATTAGTTGTAATTCATACGCCACGTGGTACCACCTCCTCGACAGCTCATAAAATGAGAGGAAAGAAAAGCGTAGAGGCGGGGGGGTTTTTGGCAAACCTGCAGCAGTCATGGTGTTTTTTTTTTGGTATACACTGCTAGTCATTTAAAGGACGAATGGGTGTATTGGGTTTATGGCAATGTTTGTAAAAGTTTTTAAAAAGTGCAAACAAAAGTTGCTTGGGTCAATACAACTTTGAACGTTAGTTTGACCTTAAATATGAGCAATTGAAACTTTAAGGCAATGAAAGTTGAGCCAACAAATGGCCAAAGATTTTTGCTGTTGAACAACTCATAAAAATGGAATTTCTATTGTTTTTATACCCTGTACCGTATGGTACCAAGGGTATATTAAGTTTGTGCAAGTCGAAAATGTATGTAACATATAGAAGGAGACGTCGGAGACACCCCAAAGTTACCTAAAATATGATCAGGGTGAATAGAGAAGTCGATATACCCATGTCCGTCTGTCCGTCCGTCCGTGTGAACGCCTAGATCTCAGAGATGGTAAGAGCTAGAGTTACCAAACTTTCACATTAGATCCCATATTATTCCATAGGAGGCAAGTTTATTTTATTTTTTTGATATCGGGGATAATATTATAAAGATCTCTATGGGTGCTTGAGACGATCTCGACAAAAAAATTGTTTTAGCTCCTTGACCGTTTGCTTTATCAAGACATCTTATATCTAAATTTAGTATTCGAAAGGACCCCATAGTTCTACTTACCGAAATAAAATCGGTTGATGATCGTGTTGACTGTAGTAAAAATAGCTCCCATATGATCGTTTAGAAAAAACATTTTTATTTGAGAAAAAAAATATTGCTATGACTTCGTTTTTAATCATTATATCCTAATCAGCTTTGGCGATTATGAAATTGTTAGACATACATAAGCAATCAACTACATTAGCGGACAAAAAATCCGGATGACTATAGCATTTAGCTCGCATAGCGTCCGAACTTTGAATCGGTGTTAGCGTTGTAAATTAGCTTATATCGTGTTTTAAAATTTTTTTATTGTACGAGTATATGGGATTAAATTTGACATTTGTGAGCATTTTATAAGCACTGTACCAAATGTAATCCAAATCGTTTGACTAGATCATATGCTCCTAGGCTTTCCTCTAAAAGCTTTCTGTAAAAAAAGATAAACTAAATAGTGAACTGAGTCAGCTTAGGGTAGCCGAAATAGGCTTTGACATTTTTTTTTTGTTTTGACCGATTTCATGCGTGTTGGCATTGAATCAACCAAATTTTGGATTGTTTGAATGGTAATGTCCTTGTACCACACATTTTCCATAATGAAATTTTGGTTCCCCTTCATTATATTAATCTTTCTAATATGCCAGAGATTCTCAATCGGATTTAATTCCGAATAATTGCCTGGCCAGTCCAACGTTCTTCAAATTACTAATTACCTAAAAAAGTCGTGCAAGATATAAAAGCTTAATAATATAATACACAACTAGTAACAGAATGTAAAAAAAAATATGACTTACTGATCTTGAACCGATGGCAAGGAGTAGAATCGTCCTGAAAAATTAAATCTTCGGAATACGAAAAGTGCTCCTCAATCGATGGTATAAGATGTTTGTCACAAATTCGTTGACACTTTTCTGCGTTTACAGTTCCATCAATGAGGGCCAGATCACCAACTCCATAGTAGGAAAAACATCCCCAGACCATACGGCATCCCCTTGCATTACAGTTTGTCTTAGGCACTAGTTTTTAAACCGCTCTCCGACTTTACGGCGTACGTAGGTCATCCCATCTGAACCAAAAAGGTTTATTTTGGATTCGTCTGAAAATATAACGTTTCTCCAGTCATTTAAGGTCCAAGACTCGTCGATTTTAGCGCATTGTAGCCTTTTTTGCCGCATTTTTAATTTTGAGACCCGTTTTTTTGCTGGCCGGCGAACATTAAGTCCTTCCTCCACGAGGCTTCTTCGCAAAATGCTAGTGCTAATTTTGACTCCTCCAGACTGGTCAAATTCGGTCCTTATGTCTTCAGCGGTTTTGAAACGATTTTCCATACTTAAACGCTTCAATATCCTATTTTCCTTGCCGGTCGTCTTCTGCTTTCTCCCTGAGCCAGGATTTCTCTTAAGGCTGCCGGATTTGTCATAATTATTAAGAAATTTACCTATCAAAGATTTGCTGAATCCAACTTTAGCACTTATAGCACGAAGGCTCAATTTTCTGACCGCAGAGCCAATATGGCTCCTTTATACAAATCAGTCATTTGAGACATTTTTCACTATTAATTTTTTTTCACTTCCCAGAAAGCTTTGAGATCATAAAACTTATCATTTATTAAAAGCTAAATAACACACGATTACAAGTAAAAAATTTTAAGTCGATCGAAACTTTTATGCGGTGCCCACGACGCGTCGCTTCAAAGTTCGTCTTTACAAGCACAAATCAGGTGTCCGAATATTTTTGTCCGTTATTGTATATTTGCTATTTCGGGTTACAGTTTCGAAGACTCTTTAACAATTTCATTAATTTTACTAGATAAAAATTGTTTTCTTTAAAAAAATTATGTTCCTCATTAAAATATTCACACTTCAATGTGTGGGATGAATCAACGTTTTTTGGGCTTAACATTTTCGTTTTTTTTTCGATATTTTATAGTGGCTGATCTATAATGTCCGACAAAGCAAATTAAAAAAATCATTCCTAGGCCCGCCATATCGTAGACTTTCGAAAAATTATTATTCGATATTATATTACATATTATTTTTCTCATTTGTGTCTTAAAAGTTCGAATTGGGCTTTCAGGTGTTAAAAAGTTTGAGTTGGGTTTTGGGGTCACTAATCGCAAATCCGGGGTTGGTTAGAATTTCAAAATTACAAAATAGCAGACCTAAAATGGTCACCGTAACCTAAAAAAATCATTCTTGGGCCCGCCATATTGTAATTTTTCAAAAAATTATTTTTCGATATTATAATACGTTATCAGTTTTCAAAATGTCAGACCTAGGATATTTTTCTCATTTGTGTCTTTAAAGTTCGAGTTGGGTTTTCAGGGTCGCTAATTACGAATCTGGGGTTAGAATTTGAAAATTACAAAATGGCGGACCTAAATTGGTCTTAAGGCGACCTAAAAAATTATTCTTAGGCCCGCCTTGTTGTAACTTTTTGATATTATAATACGTTATTAGTTTTCAAAATGTCGGACCCAAAACATTTGCCTTATTTTTGTCTTTAAAGGTCCAGTTGGTTTTAAGGGGTCGCTAATCACGAATCTGGCGTTAGAATTTCAAAATGAAGGACCTAAATGATCGCCGTAAACATACAAAATAATTCTTATGCTATAGTTTCCGAAATTGCAAAATGTGAGACATTAGATATTTTTCTCATTTTGGTGTTTAAAGTTCAAGATTGGTTTTCGGGATCTGGGCTTAGAATTCAAAAATTACAAAATGGCGGAACTAGAATGGCCGACGGAAATCTAAAAAATAATTCCTAGGCCCGTCATTTTGTTAAGTCGTTGGAGGAATTTTTGGTGTCTTATCCAGCTATACCCTTTGATTGTAATTATTATTATTTTTTTTTATTATATTCAAGACAGTTCTGAGTTTCGATTTCGAATCCCACTTGTCGACTTATCAATTTGTTGTTTTAAATTATATCACATTAAAGAAAACAACCTTTAAAGTGTATTTTGGCAGTCGGTTTCTTTGAACCACAGAGTAGTTCTCATGACTGCTTTCGACGCAATGCAGATGTGTGTTTGTGTTGGTGTGTGTACAAGGACACATTAAGTGCCAGTCTGCCATGAAATTTAACAGCATGTTGTTTTGTGGCTTGACACCGACACCAGACACCCTACGCCACCACACGCCACACCAACAACACTTAACAGGCAATTCCGCATCCGAACCCACGTTGCTCATACGCAATGTATACCTATGTCATTACGTTAAACCGACTCTAAGTTAAGAGTAATCGCTTTTGGTTTATTCCCAACAGCCCACACACAAAATGCAATCCGGCGATGGAGCGCCAACGATTTCGCTGCAATTGGTGCCAAAAATGTTAGCGCCTCTAGCCAGTCTTTGGGTGCCGCATGCCTTTGTGGTGTCCTTTAAGCTGGAAACTGATGAGAATTTATTGATTGTCAAGGCGCGCGACAGCTTGAACAAATATAAGCACAAGGTATGTATGAAATTAATAAACTATCTATCGGAGATCTAACCTTTATATTGTATGCTATATATACTATATTGTTATCTTGCTTACTCCGCAGCTGGTCATTGCAAACGTGCTGCAAACACGCAAACATCGCGTGGTCTTTGTCATGCCCACAGATTCCTATGAGCTGCATTTGAGCCGTGAACAAGCGTTGCAGGGTCTCGAAATCGAGGAGCCCATTGTTGCCGATGTGGTAAGTAGTTCTGTGACAAATATAGATTCTAATGACTGCCTTTGTAATGTCATTCCTTCCACCTTGCAGGTGCAAAAACACACCGAGTTTATCAACGGCGCCTTACAGCGCCAATGACCGTTGTCGATGCGCCGCCGGCAACAGCTGGCGGCTGGGCACAGCAGCGACCTTGGCGGCGGCGGCAATGTCGTCGGAAGCGGAGGCACAACTTCCGCTGACTATTGCGTGACCAGCACACATTTTTGCCGTGTACTGAATCCGGGCACGCCGAGCTTTGGCCGCAAATATTGAACAGGTTATTATAATTTAGCCAAATTCGTTTTCCTAGTACTTTGGTTGTCTTTTATTCTATCTACTAGTTTATATTTTATTTTTATTATGATCATTATTATTATTATTCCTTTTTATTTGTGGGTTTGTCTGGAGCTTTAGCATAATTGATGATGTTCCAAAGTGTCGTTGGTAATTTTGTGGTTAATATTTTGCTCTCACTGTTATTTGTCATACTTGAAAAATGATGTCACTTGTCTGTCTTGTTCTTGTTGGTTGTTTGGGTTCCCTTTGCGTTTATGTCATCAAGCATACGCAGTGTGGAGCCCCATCAATAAAACTGTTTGATTTATATTTGTTAGCCTTAAATTCTTTTTATTTTTTTCTTTTTGCTTTTAGCCAAGCTATCATTTATATATTTTTATGCCAAATATATGCCATGCATTTATTTCAAGTACTTTATATTTAAAGCTGTTCCCAGTTTCGATTTCGTATGAATTTTGTCAAATCGAAAGTGTAGAACATTTGCCAATTTTTTAAAATTGCGTCCAAAACAAACTTATTGCATTTATGGTTTATAATAATTTGGGTGTGCTCTTAGTTTTGAATTATATTTCAATTGATATTGAGTACAGGCGGGATTTCTTTTGAAATCTTTGAAAAATTTGCTACTTTTTGCGAGTTTTAATTTTGCTGTAGTGCTGTAAAAGAAATCTTTTTGCGCTGAATTTGAACCCAAATGAGCTTTGAAAGATATAGATATTATCTTCCTGGAAAAATTTTAACATTATTTTTAGTTTTCATTTAGTTCAAAGATTTCTTGCACACTGCTACTGTATCTATTTTAGAAAAGTTTTTCAGATTAATAATAATTTCAAGATTTTAGTTTGATCCGGGGTTCTAGTTTTAAAAGGTATTTTTTGTTTTTTAATTATCGCTACTTAACATATGAAGTGAGTAATTGGAATTGAAATATATAGTTAAACTTACTCCAAAAACAAAAACTTAAATTTTTAATAAATTTCACAAATGGATTTGATAACATCCAAGCAAACTAGCTCAATATAAAGAAAATATTCGTAGCAGATTAATCCTTCAATCGATTTTTATCCCAACTGTAGTGCGGAAAATAACATCCATGTTATATCGATATTTTTATTTTTTTCCAATCATCGACCTTTTTATTTCGATTATCGAAAAATATCTCTGTATTCCTGCAACATCTAGTGAGCTACAAGCGGAGTTCGCTTAAATCAAATATCGCTGACATGATTTTATTTAATAACCATAATAAATGGATCTTAAATTAAAAACACCGCTGCAATGGTTCTTAGATAATATCAATATTATCTCGTATTATACGATTTTTTGGTGGTCATCCATAACCTTAGTGTGAAAGAATTTTTTGGTTTTGGGATTCGGCTTTCTGCAATACTACCCAACAGCATCGCGTAAGTGCGATGAAAATAATAATATAATTCCCTGACTCTGACTCCTGAGAGCGGCATGGGGATCTCTATTAATAACTATTCGAACAGAACAGAGACGAACAGGGGGTGTCTTTAATTAATAGAGACTTTCGAGACTTTCTATGGCAAATAGCGCATTTTTTTTGCACCAGTGTTACTGGGGGGATTCGGACCACCGATATTCAGTTTTAGAGGCGATTACGCTTCCACTACGCCGAAATTTAGGAATTTCATGCAATCTTTTGACCGACCGAAATTTTAATTTCTTGGTAATGGGTTACAATCATTTAAAAAATAAAACAACCTTAAATGAAATGAATGGATTCCATAAAAAAATAACTTTAATTGGAACTGCGAATGATACAGGAAACATCTAGTGGAGAAAATTCGAATATAAAATTTATAAAATATTGGGACCTTGAATTAATTTCTGGACTTTTTTTATACCCTGTACTGTATGGTACAATGGGTATATTAAGTTTGTGCAAGCCGAAAATGTATGCAACATATAGAAGGAGACGTCGGGGACACCCCAAAGTTACCTAAAATATGATCAAACTTTAACCAAACTTTCACATTAGATCCCATTATTATTCCACAGGAGACAAATTTATTTTGTTTTTTTGATATCGGGGATAAGTTATATAGCTCCCATATGGGTGTTTGAGATGACCTCGTTTGTTCATCAAGATATCGTAACCAAATTTGGTGTCCAAACGTGTTTTATAGTTCCCAGCCACTCTATTAAATTTTATCAAAATCGGTTGACTATATCATATAGCTCCCATAGGACCGATCGGCCAAAATAACTTTTTTAAATAAAAATTCGCTATATTTCGTTTTTTTATAAAGATATCGTAACTAGATTTGGCGATTGGAAGTTTTTTAGAGCACTTAAGCAATATATCATATTTAATGTTCAAAAGTATTGTCCATCGCTAGCCACTACTTTTTCCCCATCTTTCTGGTAATTTTCGAATTCCAGCTCGGAAGAACGACTTGTCTTTTAAGGCCATCCATGAATCGACCCAATTCTTGGTATTTTCATAAGAAGTGAACTGCTGTTCAGTCAATGCAAGTGCCATCGATCGAAATAGGTGGTAATCGGATGGGGGCGATGTCCGGAGAGTACGGCGGGTGAGATAGCACCTCCTATTTTAACGTTTCCAAGTATGTTTTCCGAGTATGTGGGCCGAGCATTGTCATGTTGCAAAATAACTTTATCTTTGCTCATATTCTGGCCGTTTTTCTCTAAGTGCATGCCTCAAACGCATCAATTGGAGTCGGTATGATTTGCGTCCCCTGAGATCATTTCACACGGTTTCAACAATTCATAACAAATAACACCACGTTGGTCCCACCAAATACAGAGCATGAGCTTAGATCCATGAATATTTGGCTTCGCCGTTGATGTTGATGGCTGGCCGGGCTTACCCCAAGACTTTTTGCGCTTGGAATTGTCGTAATGGGTTCACTTTTCATCGCCAGTAACAATACGATGCAAAAACCTTTTTCTGTTTTTGAAGCAGCTTTTCACATGAGAAAAAACGGCGCTCAATATCTCTCGGCTTCAACTCATATGGAACCCGATTTCCTTGCTTCATTCCCAAGGCCTTTAAACGTTTGAAAACTGTTGATTCATCGACATTCAATGTTTCTAACAACATTTTGAGCGTTTGACACGAATCTTCATCGAGTAATGTCTTCAATTCTTCATACCCAAAGTTTTTCGGCTGCCCCGGACGCTCTTTGTCTTTACCTCAAACTTAACCCCTTTTAAAGCGTTGAAACCAATCAAAACACTGTGTCCTTGATAGAGAATATTCCCAATAAACTTCCACGAGCAAACGATGACTTTCGGGAGCGGTTTTCTTTGCGAAAAAGTGTCCCAACAAAACTTCCCGCAAATGCTGTTCTTTTCGCAAATTTTCAAAATTATCCATCATTAAAAAAAATTTGATATGCACAAACGAAATAATTTTAACTGATTCTGACAGCTATTGAATATAGCTTCTATCGTATGTATCATTGATATTTTTCCTGTGTATATGTCAATGGCGGCATCTATTGTTGGAGTTCGGAAATTAATTCAAGGTCCCAATAGATTGACACAAAATGTGATTACGGAATGTAGCTTTAATTTCATTTTACAACTACTACTACAACTGACGTCCTTCTCTCCTAGTGGAGCAATTTATTCATTCAATGCCAAATATTGACCTAATAAACTGGAGACATTTCTTTATGGATAGAAAAAGTCTTAAAAACTGTGGAAGAATCTAAAAAATCTTCTCAAAACTAATATTGGTAGTGCCAATCAATAAATAAGCTGAAAATTAATTTCAAATTTCTAACTTCTGCTTTAAATATAAATTCTTAACGAAGTTGGGAACAACCCCTAGTCCTTAAAACTAAGTGTCATAATGCACTTGGTGGGTTAATAAAGTTGCCGCTCAGCTGGCATCGCGTGACCAGCTGCAAAGCCGCAGAACACAAACCAATAAAAAAAACAAAAATTCACACCGCCATTGTACACACACACATACACTCTCACAATTGTGCCTACAAAGTTCTGGCTAAAATAATTTGCTAGCCATTTAGCCTGTCAGTTGCATTGAGCTCGACAATTGATTTGGCCCATACACTGCATAGCTCTACAAAGTCCAAGCCGTCCAAACGGCATTTGACCTTGTTTAAAATTTATGGTGGCGTATACTTAATTTTCATAAGTTTGCTGCATGTTTGTCTATAAAGCGGGTCAAGTGCTCCTTAGAAAGAGTGTCCTTCATAAACACACTCAGCACTATATACACCTTATAGTTTTGATAGACGCCATTTGCACCTGACGAACATTTCTGCTGAAATGGCAAATTTAATTTTAACTGACTTTCGTCTTGCCAAAACGTAACAAAAACAGTGGCGTAGGTGAAATTTTTTTGAAGGTGGCGCTTTGTCCATATATGCATATTTCTTTGGAAGTTCTGTTTTGTATATTTGAAACTACTTTAGGAGCTATAACAATATTCATTTTGATTGAGCACTATCTAGCGAAAGTTTGTGGGAGTGGGTTAGTTGCCTGCAGGCATCTCTGCTAGCTCGATGGCTTGTTTTAGTGACGTCATACGCTATCTTGACTTCTTGAAGTAGTTTGAACCTGAACCTAACTTTTCGAATGTGTTTATGGGCTAAGAATGTTTTTTGTGTGTTCTCAACTGCAAAACAAATTTTCTTTAAGGAAAGTTTCTTTCGAATTTGGCCAAAAAAAATGTGAGGCTTGGGAATTATTTGTGGCATGATAAAAAGCCATTCAAACTTCCTGTTTTGATTGTTAAATGCGATTTTTATTGCATAATAATGGGACATTTTTATCTCGACGAAATTCAAAAGGGCAACTGAAAAATGGCGGCTCTGGCCTGCCTTTGCACGCAGAACATCTTCCCCGAATTTCAGTTCTCCAGCCTCTTGTAGTGAAATGAAATGAAATCATTTGGCCTTGCTTTAAAATAACAATTTAAAAATTTGTTTGTATAGGGTTTTCCAATAGGGACGTTTGCAAATTATAAATATTTACTACCGAAATTCGGAGTCGGTGACCTCAAGTTAAGAGCATCAAAATCATCTTTCATGCCGAAGCTCATTTTTGCTCGATTGGCGCCTGTTTGTTGAATGGAACACAAAGGTAGCAGCCCTACCATTGGACTTGAAACCCTGGGCTAATCACCCATCTTAAAAAAAAAGTGCGTTATTGGTCAGGTGAAAAACCACATGATTCATGAATCACCATTTCATCCTCAAAAAAGAACTGTTTGGTGCGGTTTGCATGTCGGCGGCGTTATTGGTCCGAAATGTGGGGCCGAGTTATCGAAAATTGGGTCCTACGAGTCGACCGCTGCAAACGTGTCCGCGGTGGCATGAACGGTATGAACGAAGTTGAGTTCCATTCGTAAATGCTTTGAAGTTACTTTAAGTCGTTCACTAAAGTTTTTGAAACCTTTCAGAGAATGGAGCTTTTCGCAGAAGTGGATACTAATACGGAAAAAGCACCTTCGAATCGCCATTCACTTGGGAGTGGCCAATAATGATTCTTTTGTTGAACTGTTCAAGCAGCTTACAAACTTCCGACTCTAAGTCAAGTATCCTTTGGGTAACCCCTGAACAACGGTCCTAGGAGCTAGCTAATTGTGAGAAGGTGAATCATTGCTTCCTGGCCGCAAAAGCAGGCTCTGCAGCGGGCTAATAACCCATTCAGATAAAAAACAACATGTTACAGAAATATCTCGATGCCCTGTATTCATCTTGAACGTCCTTTTAAACATGCTTTAAATGAAGGGATCCGGAACGATAGATCCAGACCTGTGCTTGAAATTCATATAAAAAACATGGTTCCGAGAAAAACGCGATTAAAATATTTAGAAAGTCCCTCAGCGCGCGGGACTTAGGTGAGCTCAAGACGCTCTATTTCTATAAATATCGATCGCATCGAAAAATCCGTTCGTAATATATATTCTACGAATATGAACAACCTGTTCTGGGAGCTAGCTAATTTCGTGAGACCGGCTGAATCATGGCTTCCTAGCCGCAACAACAGGCTCTGCAGCGGGCTAATAGCCCATTCAGGTCAAAAACAAGTCATATTACAGAAACATCTCGATGCCCTTTGTTCGAATGCTTGTATAAGTGCCTGTTAAACATGCTGTTAACTTAAGGAAATCGAAACAAAAGATCACAACCTGTACTTGAAATTCGGATGACAAACAAGGTTCCGAGAAAAAGCAAAGTTTTTAGAAAGTCCCTCAGCGCGCGTGACTTAGGTGTAGCTCAAGACGCTCAATTTCTATAAATATCGATCGCATCGAAAGATTCTTTCGTATATATATTCTACGAATATGTAGCTTTCAGTTTTTGTAAAAAAAAAATCGATTTTCTCGACCAAATTTGATAAGAACCTCTCCCTTAAGCACTGTCTAGGCAAAAGTTGGTGGGAGTGGGTCAGCTGCAGGCATTTCTGCTAGTTCGAACGCTTGTGTTAGTGACGTCATATATAGCTCTTGACTTTTTAAAGTAGCTTGGAAAGTGAATCTAACTTTTCAAAACATGTTTAAAACTAAGACTAGTAGTTAGAAGAGATTTTTTTACGTTTATATAAATTTGTTGAATAATAAAACTACATACAGGGTACGAAGTACTACAGCGGTCATAGCAAATGTCGATATATGAGATGAAATAGATTGATACGTTTTAGTAGTCTTAGTAGCCAAGTGAATTGGGTTGGTATTTTAATGGATCCTTTGTCTCATCTCTCATAAGCTAAGTGATATCCAAACCAATGTGAATGATCTCGACGATCATTGCCAGACCGAAGTTGGACTCTCGCTATACGCATCCAAAACCACACACGCGCCACAACCACATCAGCCAAGGCAGTATAACCATCTGCTGAGAACACTATCGACTTTGTCGATATTTTCTCATACCTTGGCACCACAATTTCCACCAGTGGTGGAGTGGATGAGGATACAGAGAACCATCTAAGCGAAGCACGATCAGCGTTTGGACGCTTATTCCGCATATGAAGAAAACAGCAAATAAGCTGAAGAACAAAGCTGTGGATCTTCAATGCGATCGTCAAATCCATAAAAAAAAAATTTTAAGGGATCCTCGTTTCGTCCGCCTAATTTGCAAATTTTGTCACTCAGGAATAAAACTCCGAGACCATTGTGGAAGATTTGGCTTAGAATATACTAACAGATGTATGGAGATGATAGGTTGATTTGGTACTGCTCCAAAAGTTCTAGAAATGACTTTTACGTTTTAGTACTGGCAGCAGGAAGCCAAAAAAGGCATCTTACATATTAAAGCTGCCATTTTACATTATGTATTATACATCCCTTAAAATACCCCTCTCTCCACACCACTGCTTCTTGCCAACTTCCAACATCTAACAATAGCGGTAACAGCACAAAAAACTAATTAATGCCACTCAAACTTTATAAACTGGGCACGTGCCACAAAGCAAAACACAGTTCTGGAAAGGAATAACAAAAAAGAAATAAAACAAAAAAAAATACACCACAAATGGCCAAAAAAAATAAAAAAATAACACGGAAATGTTGAGTTCCACACGCATGCAACTTGATGTTGTACCTAGTATAGTATCTTGGCCAGACCTTTTTCAGCCTTATGGTATAAATGAGTTTGTGTATCTGTATCTAAGCTGTAGTTGGACCTTTTGGCAAAACACAATTTGGGGCCTTATGTCCGTTTGCTGTGCAGCTTCCTTCCGGCCTTGTGGCTTTTGCGGTTATGTTTGCAAATTCCACTCACCCGCCTAAAACTATGCTGTGGTTTTGGTCTTGTTTTTGGTAGCAAACTTTAAGGCGCTGCTTTAACAATCTGAGATCTGAAATTTGATTTTGCTAGTTAAAGGTGACAAGGTTTACCTTTTGATGATTGTGATTTTGTCTCTGGCATTTATAGGGTGTTTTTTTGAGTGATGAGCTTTATAGTCAGCTGTTTAGTTTGGTTGAATTTTTGTGTGAGCAAATTATTTTAGGCACGACTTAGCATATTTTTAGGCTGTCAAAGTAAATGTTCCATAGAAGCATATTTAATTTATTCGTTGTCTTTCAAAATTTGGTTTACAATCGTGTTTGAATGAAGTGTCTCAGTCTAGAAGCGATTTATTTTCAAGCCTTTTTAAGGCATTCCTTTGACCATGCCTTATTCTGTTTCTAAAAGATGTTTGTCTTTTAAACTAAATTTGATTTTGCTAAATTTGCAAATTTCTTCCATTTTCTCGAAAAATTAAAAAACACAATCCTCACAATTCAAAACGTAAAATGTTACTGGTTGCACATATATTTATTTGGTAGAGCAAAGCTATCAAGTCAAATAAATTTTTGATATCGTTAGTTGCTATGTGACTGCCCGGCGCTTTTTAGAAGACGAACCCATTTTCTGGGTAAACCATTATTTGAGGATCTGGGTAGTCTAGTCTTTGTGTCCATAGCGGATCTGGCTGGTTTTGTCTTAAATGTCTAAAATGGTTCTCAATATGATATGGCGATTAGGAATGTCCTACAGTTTTTGGTCCTTCTCCAGAATCCCTCCTTTTCTTTAATTCCTTTCCTCCTCTTTTTATAATTAGGCAAAACAATGGACCTAAGGATCTCTGGGTGATCTCAGACACTGTCTGAGCTGCCTATACAACCTAACCTAACCTAACTAAGGATAGTGGTCAAAGAAAAATTCTGCAAAGGCATTACAAAAATAGATTATAACCACAGTGCTTGGCTTACTAACAATGCCTTTACGGATATAATTAAGGACGAAACGAATATAAATATTTATGCACATATTATTAATACTTGTTTCTATGAGGCAGTATAGCAGTTGGATGCTGAGCTACGAAAAAAGAAACTGCTAGAATTTTTTTTAGATTTTTCAATTTTATGGAGGACATTTCCTGGGTGCAATAAAAAACAAACCTTTATTGCGATTTTTTTATAGAGACAATAATATTAAAGTGAAAGCTCTAAAATATTTAAATTATGGGCCGCACGTAAAATAACAATATAAAATAAATTCTATTTATTGTCGTCAGCTGATTTTTGATTTACTTTGTGAGCATTGAAAAAAATATTTTATAATAAATATTGTAATTGTTTTTATGGTTGAATAAATTGCCTCCAACTAAAAGCATCAAAAGCAGAGGCGCAACAAAGAAATATTTAAGGGGGAGAAGCAACCAAGTTGTATGAGAACTACAATTTTAAACTTCTTATTGGGAATGTTTTTTTTTGTGAATATAGCCGTAGTGTGTTACAGGGCTTAAGAAAATGAGTGAAATATTCGTCAATGTTCGCAGCATTTTGTAAATTCAAAAAAAAAAACGTAGAAAATCCAATTCATAATAGATAACACCACGTTGGTCCCACCAAATACAGAGCATGAGCTTAGATCCATGAATATTTGGCTTCGCCGTTAATGTTGATGGCTGGCCGGGCTTACCCCATGACTTTTTGCGCTTGGGATTGTCATAATGGATCCACTTTTCATCGCCAGTAACAATACGATGCAAAAAACCTATCCTTTTCTGTCGTTAAAGCAGCTGTTCACATGAACGTCTCTCGGCTTCAACTCATATGGAACCTAATTTCCTTGCTTTCGAATCATTCCCAAGGTTGATTCATCGACATTCAATGTTTTTGTGAACATTTTGAGCGTTTGATACGAATCTTCATCGAGTAATATCTCCAATTCTTCATTCTGAAACTTTATCCGGTGCCCTGGACGCTCTTTGTCTTTTACATCAAAATCACCAATTTTAAAGGGTTGAAACCAATCAAAACACTGTGTTCTTGATAGAAAATATTCCCCATAAACTTCCACCAGCAAAAAATGTCCCATCAAAACTTGCCCCAAATTAATTCAAGGTCCCAATAAATAAAAAAAATCATTTTCCTTTACGGTGTAAAAGAGCGCTTTATAAGACAATAGTGACACCTACTTGGAGGTACTCTATCCAGATCTGGGGTATGGCGGCTCGCACGAATCGCTTACGTATACAAACAAAACAAGGCATTGCACCTTATTGAATTTTGAGTTATTGCATAAATAAATAAAAAAAATTAAAAAAAAGGGTTTTAATCAAAGATGAAGGAACAAAATCCTAAAAATACTCAAAAACGCTAAAAATTAAAAAAAATATATGTCAGAAATGGATTCCTCGACCCCAAAAACCCCCAATTAAACATTTGACTAGATATAAAAATAAAGTTTTTTTGACCTAACTCTAAGTCGAGTTTTGAATATTTTGCGAAAGTTCGCTACTTGAAATTTATTTTAGACCTATAGTTATCTGCTTAGAACGACCCTAAGCAACAAAATCGCTGAGAGCCTATAGACCGAAAAAATTGTATCCACCCTAATGCACATCCTTATTTTCACTCAATATAATGCGTGATTGTCATCTCTGCAATAGAGCTCATTTCTGCCTTGTTTAGGAAGGGCCATAAAGCATACTTATACTTAGGTGAAACAATTGTTTGGGTATATGGGAATGTTTTTATCAAGTTAGATTTTATTGTGCTCACGTACACGTCATCAGCAAATAGATAAACAAATGCTCCCACACAGATTTGCGTCATTTTTGGCACTTTTATATCTGCCTTTTATGTTAACCACAAACGCATTAGAGGAGACCCCACTCTCTATGACCATGGGCTGTTGCTGTAGGGGTGTTCCGGCGCTGAACA
The DNA here is from genome assembly GCA_037043745.1 of Chymomyza amoena. Lineage (NCBI taxonomy): Eukaryota > Metazoa > Arthropoda > Insecta > Diptera > Drosophilidae > Chymomyza > Chymomyza amoena. The sequence goes on along the minus strand of JBAMAX010002329.1, from coordinate 72,765 downwards.
ATCGTTTTTGTGAACTATGTGTGTGTGTGGTTTTTTTTTATTCACTGTCGATCCCATAGGTGAAAGATGGAATTGTGCAATGAATTTAAAAGGCAGAAGTAGCCCAAAATGCGTATCTTAACCTCATGAGGCAATTGAGTTATATTCGTCGACAACATCTAGATCTCAGAGTTCATAAGTGCTAGAGACGCCAAATTTTGGCACAAGGATCGCATTATCCAAATGCCATTACCACGTAAAAATATTTCCGGGTTTGCCTCATAGAAATTAGCATATGTGCATTCATAAATTTTTGGGTTAATCTATTAAATAACAAAAAATTGCTTTATTCCATCTATTTTCGCCCAATCTTCACGCAAAGTCTTTTTAAGGTCTGCCAAGATGACCTTTCCTGTACACCTTGTTAGAAAGCATTCTCCATAGTTCTTCGATCTGGTTTAAGTCGGTCTAATAGCAAGTCATTACAATAATGGTATTTTTCACGATGTGAAAAAGTCTTGTCTTATAGGCTGTATGGATTGAGACCTTGTCTTGTTGGAAGGCCCAGTTATCCTCATAATGGTTTCCGGCAAAGTCAATAAGGAAACTACCTAAAAGCTCTACATAACGTAGATGTCTGAATTGGTAATGGTAAGAATAAAGCACAATGGAGACTTCACCTCTTACCGAAATGCTGCCAAATCATATGCGATCCTTGGTTGTGGCTGCGCTTGTGGTATGTCTCCTGCGGATGCCTGATATCTCGCCAATATTTGTAGCAGTACTCGCTGCCATCCAAGTCTAACTTTTTTTTGTTCCAAAAACTAACTTCGGAATCTTAAGTCCCAAAATTTATATGTATTTGTCATATGGCGCTTCTGCAAATTGGGATTAGACTCCCTGGAATCATAATAAATGTTTTCATTGCCATTCAAAACTTGGTTACCTCATATCCTAGATACGGTTGGACCTAAATGACCCCATATTTCCAAAAAAGAGATATTTCGATTCGATTGATTTATTTTAATGCCTTTTTCAGGCATTCCTTTGACCATGCCTTGTTCCGTTTCTGAAAGATTCTTGCCTCGGGGTATTTTAAGCTGCAAAGTTAAATTTAATATATTAAATTTGAAAAATGTATCCAAAATTATTTATTTTTTCGAAAAATTGAAAAAAAAAAAAAATGGCTGCACATAAAATTATTTTTCGTAAGTCAAAGCTATCACGCTACACAAAATTTTTGGATATTCTTCAAAAAATAAATTATAACAGTAGACTAGCATACCAACAAAACCTTTCTATGAAGTATAGTCATACTTTAAATTCGTCCAATCGAAATTATATATTATTAAAATCTCGAATGAAAGCCATAGAAAATAGAATTAAAAATTTATCAATTCTCCTAACGAAAAAAAATAGACAAAAATGGATGTGCAGACTTATGTAGAGTTCCAATTGTTTAAATTCTTACTCCCTGTTTTCCCCAAGAGTTTTTAGATATTATATTTTCTTTTCAAATTTTTCGATAAAGCAAATTAAGATTCGATCGATGGCTTTCATTCTTATTTCATTTTACTGACTCGAGTGAAAGTTTTCCAAAAATACTTTGGAAGCTTCTTTTGAAATCGTCAGAAAGTGTAAAAATTAAATTTGTTATTATGTGGAGTAAAAATTGTTTAAATTTTTATATTCTTCTTGCTAGTTCTTCGCAAGAGTTTTTAACTATAATACTTTCTGTCTAAATCTTTTAAAAAGGAAGTTAATTTTCGATAGATTTCGTTCCTATTTTATAATACTACCGAAAGTAAAAGCTTTTCAAATATCCCAGGGTAATAATAATAATAATAATAAAAAAACATTTTATATTCGGATTTGTTTTCCATAGGATGTCCGATAGCTTATGTTTGCATGGGTAAAATGCAGAAGTAACAAATATTATAATCGAAAATATCGAAGATGAATAAAAAAAATTGTTTTTAAGAGGTTAGAGTTCCATTCGCTTCAGTGGTAGCTAATTTTCTAGAGGGCATGCCTCAGAACTTAGCTGCACCCAGAGATAAAAATCGATTTTGAGGTAGTTGAGGCATATTTTATTTAAACTTTTATGCAAATTTGAGGTTACCTTTTAATGTGATGCTATTTTTTTATTGGGGATACTACCCTAACTTTGAGATGTCTAAAAGTGGCTTGATAATGAAGTTGGAATGTTTTCCTTGCATTATTTTTAGATACCGATTAGTTTAAGGCGATCTTTATTGGATGTTTTTTGCCAAGCGCGGCTGTGGCTTTTTACTCGGGTGAATACTGTGAAGATTTGGGAAAGGATAGGGTAAATTATATTCGGGAACTGTATGATAAACAGCGATGGGGTCAGGAGGCGGAAGCTCCTGTTTTTTATTTTGTAGTTGGTTAAAGGGTATTCCACTTTCGTACAGCGTCCCGACTGATTCACATTTTTTGGTATCGATTGAGCATTAAAATATAAACATAAAAAAAATGCCGTTTGCAAACGAAATGCGTACAAAACATAAAATACAAAATGGCCTCCTGGCCAAAAACTGTACAAAAAGGCAAACTCGAAACAGCGCCCAAGGAGCTGAAAGCTTCCGTTGTTGTAAAACTGTAAAATGTTGTCCGGGTACCGTTTAATTAGCAAACAAACAAAATGGCGTAGCCCTTTTTTTTATGAATGTAATTTGTTTACTTTACCTTGGACTTAAAATATTGAGAAAATTATAATTTAAATGCATGGCAATATTTGAGCAAAAAAAAAAAACTAAAGAATTTAATGTAGGGGATTTGAAAATAAAATACCGCAAAAAAATTTACTAACAAAGTTATACATGTATGTTGAACTTTTCATATCCATTGTTTAGGACTGAATTAATCTTTTTATAAAGTAAAACTGCAACTTTAAAGCGTAAAAATTTAAATAAAATTTGTAAAAATATATATATATGATAAACAAACGATTTTAAGAACAATTTTGCTGTAGTACTATTTCGAAACCAAGAAACCAAAAAAACCACAAAACATTGCATGTTACTCGTTTGGTAAAACTAAGAAAATTTTAATTGAGAGTAACATTATTTAATGAATATAAAAATTGATAAATGTCTATATAAAATAAAAATAAAACTTGCAACTTTCCCTAAAGAGAACTATACATATTCAATTTAAAAGAAATAAAATAAAAAATCAAAATGAACCAAGCCGTTAATGTTTCAATATCCTGGGCATTTGGACCAAAAAAATAAATAAACAATAAATTTAACGCAACTTAAACTGTATATCTAAAAAAATAAACAGCTATTTACAATACATATAAAAAATATATTTATACACACAACATAAAGATATTTATTCTCTAAAAGTTTTTAAAGAATTTCTAAAATTGTTAAATAAATTTAATACTAAAATCAATTTAAGCAAAACTTAACAAAGCAACTTTAAATAAATTGTGTTGTTCTTAAACATAAAAATTGGCCAAAAGAAATTCGAAATTTAAAAAAAAATATTAAAAAAGTATTTAAGTACTAACTATTTAGTATTAAAATGAAAATACCAACAAAAAATACAAATAATAAGAGCTGTTTAAACGTAAACTGTTGTAAAATGTTTACTACAATATACTATATGTATATACCTATATATATGTATATATACAAGTATATATATATGTATGTACTTACATGTATGTCTAGTGTCTATATTAAATGTATGTATACATATTAAAATGATAAACAAATAGCTTTAAATGTGCAAAAACAAAAGTCTTTTATTAATTTTTCACGCTATCTTATCAACTAACATCGAATATTATGGTCTATTATTGATTAATATCGAATATATTTATCATGTATTAACATCGGTAAACTTGAACTGCAGCGGTATATTGGGCATGCTTATCAAAGCCGATTTGAAGGCATTTTCGGTGGGATAATTGAATTCTATTCTAAAGTTTCTTACAAGTCGCGCCAGACCCAATTCCAGTTCCATGTCCACAATGCGTTTTCCCACGCACATGCGTGGTCCAAAACCAAAGGGTAAGAATACAAAGGGATTAGTTAGTTTTAGAGCATTTGCTGTAGCTCCATCGGCGCTACGTAGCCAACGTTCCGGCAGGAACTGATCGGCACTGGGAAAGTAGGTATCACTTTTGAGCAAGGTCAGGGGCACCATAGAGACAAAAGTATTGGCCGGCACGCGATAACCGTTGAGGACACAGTCACGAGCTGTGTTACGAGCATTGCCTATAACCAAAGGATACAGGCGTTGTGACTCCTTGATGCAGGCGCGCAAATAGGGCACATTTTTCATAGATTCCTCCGTGAACTCGGTATCTTTGTGTGGCAAAATTTTCACCACTTCTTCACGTAGTTTTTCCTGCTTCTCGGGGTTCTTGGCAAGTGTTAACAAGGCGGCTGTAAATGTGCTGGAGGTCTGTAAGTTAAAAGAATAGTATTAAGAGAGTTGGAAGACGGTAAGATTTAAGAAAACTAAAGAGTTAAAGCGGTAAACCGATGACTGTGGTAAGGCAGAGTAATCGGCTGGAAGTCCGCAAGATTCACGAAAGTAAAGGGTCAGTTGGGGCTAAGTTAAGTTTAGACGTTAAAGTTAAAGCGGTGAATCGATGACTGTGGTAAGGTAGAGTAATCAGTTGGAAGTCTGTAAGTTTCAAGAAAAGTAAAGGGTCAATTGGGGCTAAGTTGAGTTTAGACGTTAAAGTTAAAGAGTTGCTTTAACTCGGTGAATCGATGACTGTGGTAAGGCAGAATAATCGGCTCTAAGTCTGACGGAAAATTATTTAGTTTCTTATCTTTCACAGATGCTGCAAGGAATTTTTAAACTTAATCGGAGTGCCGATATCTACGACAGCTGGTGTCCGATTATAGTCACTGAGAAATTTATTCAACAAGGTAAGTAAGTCTACGATTTTTATCTCATAGGTTAAGCGCTTTGTACAGAGCAAATGCCCACAGGTATAAAAATATTAGATTCAAGAAAAGTGAATTGATGACTGTGGTAAGGCAGGGTCGTTGTATCGAAGTCCGACGGAAAATTATTCAGTTTCCTTTCTTTCACAGATGCTGCAAGGATTTTTTTAAACTTAATCAGAGTGCTGATATATACGTCATATCTTGTCTCCGAGTATAGTCGCTGAGATAATTGTTTAACAAGGTAAGTGAAAGCCCTCTCCAATTTATATCTCATACGTTACGCCCTTTGTAGAAAGCGATTGCCTACAGGTATAAAAATATTAGAATATACTTGCTTCGGCTATTACTTCTCAGTTGTATCATTTGTTTTAAATCAACTTCTAAAAGACCCCCTGGCTCGATTTAACGCTTTTTTGTTCCTTTTCTGGATATCTCTACGTTTAACGCTGACGGTGCATGTTTTCGAACTTGAGAATTGATACCTTTTGTCTTTACTAGGAACCCCAAGCTCGTTATCTCCTAAATTTTAATGTATAGTACACATCCTTATCTACCCTAATCATATACACGTGCTTCTATATGTAGTATATACCCTGTACCTTATGAAAAGAGAGCATTCAACGTTTGCTAATCGAAAATGTATACTTGATGTCGTAGATCCGATATTTAGTTAAACAGATAATACATTCGGAAGTTTTTAAGTATTTAAGCCATTGCTTTGTTACAGACTTTTAATATTATTAAGCCTAAAAAGCAGCAATCGTTCAAAAAACTTCCCATCTCTATGTCTATCTAAAAGTCTAGATGTTGTAGATGGTAAGTACTAGTGCTACCAAGTTTTCGAGTTTGATCACAGGTTTCCTTTGTACGGGGTACACTGGGCCGACGAGAGGAAAGGAGGGAGAAAGAAGGGATTCCCCCTGGGCCCGGAGTTTTTTTTAGAGACTACTGTCGTACTCTTGTGATTAAATTTAAAAATGTAATAGAGGGGTCAGTACATTTTCCCCCCATGTTCGCTCCGCCCGGGAGTAAATTAAAGAGCACTTCGAAAGCAAAAAGCTTTGTAGGGGATATTCCTTTGTTGATGCAGATTTCATAGCCGTATATGGTACTGGGAAGCTTGTTAAGAGTTCCCAAATACTACCACCTTGATCAAAAAACTCCCGGAATTTATTCAGATAATCCAAAATACAAGACTATTCATCGAATATAGATATTTCTCCCTTAAAGAATCATCTTTTGACTGCAACGCACTTATGCCTGTGCTTGATCGAATTTTTTTAGAATCGGCTTGCTCTATGGCACTCAAAGCTCTCCTCGATTTTTCAAAGATCTCATCTCGAGTGCGTTTCCACGAAGCGGTTTTTGAATCGACCGAATAGGAAAAACTCGCAGGAAGCAAATTCCGGTGAATTCTGTGGTTGTCGGATGGAATTCATTCCGTTTTTAACCTTCCTTTATTCCTTTCCTTTGTTTTTGCAGGTGTCATAGCCGTATTTGGCATTGGGAAACTTGTTAGAGTTCCCAAATACTACCACCTTGATAAACAAACTCCCGGAATTTATTAAGAAAATCCAAAATACAAGATTATTCATCAAAATAGATATTTTTCCTTCAAAAAATTTCTCTTCGACTGCAGCGCACTTATGCCAGCGCTTGATCCAATTTTCGAAATTTGTTTTAGAATCGGCTTGCACTATGGCCAGCAGAGCTCTCTTTGATTTTTAAATGATCTCATGTCGAGTGCGTTCCACGAAGCGGTTTTGAATCAACCGAATAGGAAAAACTCGCAAGAAACAAATTCAGGTGAATTCGGTGGTTGTTGGTTGGTATATATTCCGGTTTTTCCCAAATGGTCTTGGAAATTATGTCCTTTACGCTCCTTATTTTGCATGAAATTCATGTCTTTCGGCACCAGCTTGGCAGCGACACGTCTTAGGCTTAAATCTTTAACTAAAGTGTCTTGATTGGATCCAGAAGTGATGCCCAACCCCTCTGCCAACTCTCTTAAGGTCAATTTCCTGTTTACGACGATGATTCCGGGAGACTTTTTGATCAATGCTGTACCAAATTTTATCAAAACTGGTATGCTTTATATTTATACCAACCCCTCTTCCAACTCTCTAATGGTCAATTTACTGTTTACGGTGATGATTTCGGGAACTTTATGATGAAGCTACTATCAAATTTTATCAAAACTGGTTTGCTTTATATTTATACTAGCCCCTCTGCCAACTCTCTAATGGTCAATTCACAGCTTACGGTGATTCCTGGAACTTTTTTAATTAAGGTGGTAAATTTACTGTCTACGGGAATGATCCTGGGTACTTATTGATCAAGATAGTATACCAAAATTTATCAAGTGTTGCTTGATATTTGTACCATATAACACCACAGTGATGTGAGTGCATCTTAAAGTCGTATATGCCCGTACGCCATTTTCTTCTATATCACAAGCAAATTAAGCATTCGGCTTATGACCGAATATACTATATAATATACATATAGAATATCGTATTTTTCTCGGTATACATATGTTATATAAAGAAAAAAAAAGCTTTCCATGGTCCTAAAAACCTTATACCAATTTCAGAGCTGGTTCCCTTCTAAATTGGCTTCGGGAACCCAATTTAAGTAATAATAAAGATCATAGTTACTTACCGTATCCACGCCTGCAAAAAGCATGTCCATGGCCATGACGGTGGCCACCTTTTTATCGATCTTCAAAAGCTTTTCCAGCACGCTCTGCTCATTTGCTGCACGTACTTTGCCTTGTTTGGCGTCCGCATCAAGGCGTTCCACAGCTTCGTTGACAAATCCCAAACAAATATCTTTGATGCCATCGTAGGATTTCATAAGTTTTTTCAATCTTGGTGTTTTAACATATCTCCAAATCGAAGGTTTCATCTCCAAATCAACACTATGCTCAAAGAAATCATTTAAGCTTTTAAAAAGCTGCGTAGCTTGTGGATTTTCGCTTGTGCCCTTAAGTAAACCCAGCTGCTTGTCCAGCGCTACAACCGATACTGATTCCAAGGTCCAGCGATTGATGTAATCCTCAAAATTAGCTGGCACTTCCAATGTGTTGGGATCGCGTATATCTTTAATGCTGTGGGATGGAAGCTCAAACTATAGATTGAGTATCTATAGAAATTGTTTCTAGTTCACTTACCGCTCCACAAACTCTCGATTTACTTGCGACATTTTCTTGAAATACAAACGCACATTTTTGGGCTGCATGAGCACGGGATTCACTATGCTGCGAAAATCACCCCAGGCTTTGTTTTGAGAGGGTATCAGGCCTTCTACACCTTGAAAGAAATCACGACTGTGCTGCTCACGATGATAACGCATTGTATCGCTGCCAGGACGGGAAGGCCATATGCCTTCATGACGAAACACCACCTCAAAGTCTTTGGGATCATGTGTGGTCAATATGGCGGGTCGTCCAAACATGGCTTCCATTAGAAAGAAATTGCCGTAATCTTTTTGCATTTGCAATACCAGCTGTGATATATCCAATTTGTGGTAACTGCCACCAGGCAATAATTTTAGGAGCAGACCCAGCGTATTGATTCTGGGTATTTCTGCAAAGGGTCGCGCCTGCTGCCATTCGGAATCATGTTTGCTTAGCTGCTCCTCATTATTGCTGGCAATAGCCGCTGCCTGGGTTTGCCAACGCTGACAGAATTACAAAATATATATAATGTATATGCTAATAAGTATATGCAAATATTTTGATAACATTATTTACATACTTTTGTAGCTGCGGGAAAAATATTTTGCGTACGCCCCAAAGCCAAACAATAATTTATTTTTAACATTTTGTTCTACACTCGTTTACCTCTAAAGTGAAACTAAATTTTGTAAACTAATTAAATAGCTAAAAGTCCGAAGCTTTTTCTATTAGTGAGCTTTCGCGTGACGCAGCTGACTTTGTCTATTAAAGCTTTCATGATCAAAACATAAACAAAATAATTATTTATTTATGTAATAAATTGTGTTTGTGTTTGTTAGTGTTTACAAGCTGTATGTGAACTTTTATCTATGAGTATTTTTTCTACTCATAATTATTTACGAGTATTTTTGATAACGTTTTTGCGTATCGCTTTATCTGTACTTTTTTTAATTCACAAATTAATGGGAAGTTTCATCAACCATTTCATAAGCTTGTTAAGAGCAGCTATAATCAAACCTTCATACAACGAACTTCTATACCAAGAATTTTTTTCAAAGTACACTACCTAATCGATAGGTCGATTCTCAAAAATTTAATCAATCTGCAGAACAGAAAGAATATGGTCCCATCAATAACTTAGCACAGTAAACAATTAGTTTGGTCTTGAAAAAAACACTTAAGGGAAGAAATTTTCAGTGATCGTTAGGGATCCATGTTCTAAGTCTAAAAACGAGTTTTCCTTTTTGTGAGTGGGGTCATGGCACCGATCCCTGGCAATATATGTTGGTATGGTTTTTGCATGATAAAGTCATCATTCAAGAAATTTAGATCTCTTCTCCCAAATCGGGAGACTTGGGCTAATGGCAGCACCTGTGGACATCCGCGGTAGCAACAAAGGTTCACGGAGGGGTCCAAAAACTGAGCAGGTGTAGGTGTTGGAAACGATGGACCCAACACCAGAATCTACCGCATTGGGCATCTGGCCCAGCGTCTTTCAAGCGGAGATTCATGCCATAGAGATCTGCCTCCTTAATATCCTTCTCAAGAGAACTATGGGCGCAAACATATGCATTTTTTCAGATGGCTAAGCTGCCATTAGGGTATTGTCTTCCTGGAGCATCTACTCCTGGATGGTTAAAGAATGCTATAACTACCTCCAAACCCTGTTTGCCCGGAACAAAGTCGTGCTATGTTGGGTACCTGGACGCTCGGGAGTGGATGGTAATACAATTGCTGACGATTTAGCACGACGGGGTGCCTACACCCTGACTACATCTCCTGCGCCGTTTTGTGGTATTGGTTGGTCCACAATTAAAACTATGATAAACAAATGAGCCACAGAAGAAGATGGGAGATACTGGTTCTCCCTTCCGGTGCTTCGTCAAGAAAAAGTTCTTGTCAAACCTCTGGATGCGATCAAAACAAAAGGTCTTGGCAGAGCGCATATAAAGCTCCTGGTAGCTTACCTATCTGGCCACCAGGCTCTGTCTAGATGACGATGAAACCACCAGACATATACTCTGTGACCAGCGTTGGTATGGGACAGAGCCTGTCACCTGGGAAAGGAACGAATTAGTCCCTTCCATCTCAGGTCAATACCAACAAAAGACCTACTGCTATCCATGCGGAAAGCGGAAAGTCTTTTGCTTTTAATTAAGGGTATGGTACAAAAGACATTTTGGTCGCAGTGTCCTTGTGAGGAACCCTTTTTCGGAAAAAAAAAGTCATGATTAATCGAAGAAAAGTAATACAGAACTGATTTTGTAAACAATTTTAATTACTTTAACAAAATATGTGGGTAAAATTACCGAAAAAATCTACTCACATTGAGATATTTGCAAATAATTCGAAAAACACCAAACACGATTTCCAAATTTAAACAGGTATGGAGCTTGAACCAATTAATCCACAACCTTGGTTTAAGTATTATTTTGTACATCATTTTATTTGCAATGTAAATCGTAAATTATGACTTTAAATTTCATTGTTAAAAATATATCATGCAAATGCCATACTAACATATATTTCCGGGATGTGGTACCACATATAGAACAAGGTCCCTAACGATCACTGATAGTTTCATTTAATAAGTATTTTTTCAATAAACGTCTTTTTAACCCCCGACGAAAAAAGAGGGGTGTTATAAGCTTGACGTGTCTGTCTGTCTGTGGCATCATAACTCCCGAACGCATGCAGTGATTTCAATTTAGTTTTTTTTTGTATTAAAGGTGACTTATGTGCGAGTGTTCCCAGACATGTTTGATGAAAATCGGTTGAGCCGTTTAAAAGTTGTGGGGAGTAAAAGTGGGGAGAATAACCGAATGTCTGCAAATATACTCGAATGGGGTCTCAAATAAGTATATTATAATATACTAAAGTCTAACTTATTCTAACCTACCTAAAAAGTATGAAATAAAAAAATTAAATTAAAAATTTAAAAAACCCCCGACACAAGAACTTAAGTAATTTTCATTTAAAAAGTAAAAAATAATAAAAGAAACTTAATGTTAAAGTACCTAAGAATCTATTAATAATTCTAAAAAAATACGTCGCGTTGGGGGACACGCGAGGGCAGACGTTGTTGACGGTCGTATCTTACATGCAGATTTTTTGAAGTAATTTTATGAAAGTTTTTGAAGTATTTTTTTATAATATTGGATCTGGGTTGGGGAAAACTTAAGTTGAGAATTGAAACCAAGCATTCTAAATTTTGTCGTTGCAAAAGACTTCAACTTTCTAATTCCACAACTCAACCGTGAATACCCCAATTATAAAAATTGATATTTCCGACTTTAGCTTTTACCCTTATTATCAAAATAGCTACGAAATATTTGTATACCTTCAAAGATTTGCAATTTCACTTTTTTTTGTATTCTTAAATCTATGGTGTTTTTAACTCGGTATAAAATTCTCTAAAAAATTATTTAAATGTGTGGAAATACCAAATTTTACGCCCTACTAATTTTATAACATAAATTCCAAAGTAGGTATTCTGGAAAATTTAAAGTTTAAATTCGGCTTGATGGTTATAAGCCCCAAATAAATTTAAAAATCGTTGAAATGGTAATTAAAAAAAACAAATCGAATGCGATAGAGCAAATGTTGTTTGTACTACTTACGCCATTTAACGATTAAACCGCTTGAGAATTTTAAGCAGTCATTTAAAAAATAGACATCTAAACATATTTCGGCACTTTCACCCTAACTTTATACCAAACTGATCTGTATATGGATTGAGCTGATATCGATAAAATATAGATCTTAAAGGCACCAAAATGTGTCAACAAAAAGGTCCCTAACGATCATTGACAGTTCTATTTAATAAGTATTTTTTCAATAAACGTCTTTTTTGAGACTTCGTTTACTGAATTCAACATATTGTAAATTTGATTATTTCTTAAAAACATTGCAATATGGGCTTAAGAACAAAAATTCGAATTAATAGTTTGAAGTCAGTGCAGTATGGAGCAAAAAAGCAAAATTAGGTAGGGTAACCTTTAGATCTCCTCAAGTGTAAATACCGTAGAGAGGTATTTAGTTGACATATTTCGAAAGTTATCAAAAAAAAATTATAATTTCTTTCAAAAATCGATATGCAAAGAAATACAGAGAACTAGTTATAATTTATTTTCACAGAAATTCTACTGCGAAACGAATTCGATTTAAGAAAGTTCGACTGTAGTTGACGTTTTTCATAAGATTCAATAAGCAACGTACCGGGAAAAGTGTGTTTTCCTAAAAAAAAAAGAATAATTTCTTTAAAAAATCGATATGTGAAAAAAGAATTATAGCTAGTTCAAAATTTGTAATACTGAAATTTTACTGCGAATCGATATGGGGAAGTTTGACTGTAGTATGTTTAAACTTTTTGGAGCCCACTAATCTAATCTTACAGTTCTACAGACTGTGAACTGCTTGTATGCAGTATACATACAAAACTGCTTGTGTGGTGTAAACAAGCAGTTACCATGCAGTGTCTAGCTGGATAAGAAACAAAACCTTGTTTCAAAGAATATTTTTGCTTTTTTAAATAATTTTTTATTTAATTCTGAGTAAACCCATTTTGAACAGGCCATTAACTTCTATTTTTTTGTAGCCATCGAAAAAAAATCTTAAATTTTTTAAAGTACGTTAGTTAATGAGTTCATAGGGTTACCATGAGTTAGGTTTTAAGCGAACATGTCAACTTTATCTGTTTCGTGTTCACTTTTTTGCAGAAATGTTTGGTTTTTTCGCTCGACCACCTCTTGTCGTACATATTATAATATTTTTATGTAAGGTTTGTGCAAGCCGAAAATGTATGTAACATAAAGAAGGAGTCGTCGGAGACACCCCAAAGTTGCCTAAAATATGATCAGGGTGACTAGAGAATTCGATATATCCATGTCCGTCAGTCCGTCCTTCCGTCTGTCCATTTGAACGCCTAAATCTCAGAGATGGTAGGACGCAGGGTAACCAAACTTTCACATTAGATCCCATATTATTCCATATGAGAAGTTTATTTTACTTTTTTGATATCGGGGTTAAATTATATAGCTCCCATAGGGAAGTGTTCCAGACGACCTCGAACAAAAAATGTTTTAGATGAATAAATCAATTGTTTATGAAGATATCGTAACCAAATTTGGCATTCGAAAGTTTTTTTTATAGTTCCTAAGCACTGTACCAAATTTGAACAAAATCGGTTGACTATATGTTATCATATAGCTCCATAGGGCCGATCTTCCAAAAAATCGATTTTTGAACAAAATTTGTTTTGTTTTGTTCGTGAAGATTATTGGAATTATATTTAAGCATTGTACCAAATTTTATTAAAATCGGAAGTCTATATCATATAGCTCGCAAAGGAGGAATAAGCCAAAAAAAAAACGTTTTTTATACAAATTCTTTGTGTTTCGTTTGTTTGTAAAGATATTTGAACTAAATTCGGCATTCTGATTTTTTTGAAGGTATTAAAGCACTGTGTCAAATTTGAGTGAAATCGGTTGACTATATCGTATAACTCCTACGGGAACGATCGGTAAAAAAAAAATGTTGCTTAAAAATCCTTCTAGGTTTGGTTTTTTATGAAGGAACCTATTTTGGCAATCAAATATCTTTGATTTTTTTTTTGTTTTTAAGCAATATACCGGATTTTATTGCAAGCTAGTGGTACTGGATATCCCAAAGTCGTCCACGCCCGACTTTACGTACGCCATTTTAGTATATATGGCAATTCACGAAAATGCGTATATCTCACAAACCAATACACATAAACACATCGAAATAGGCTTAAAAACCTCCGTATTGACAACTTCTAGCACACACAAAAATCAGATTTGAAATTCATCGAAGCGCTCATGAGAACCTTAGTAACACGTAAAACATAAGTTTTTTTTATATATATAGATTTAAAATCTATTTGATTTTTCGGAATTTTTTAGTGTTAAAAAATTATAAAGGTAGTAAAGTTTATTACGTACCTAACAATGAGGCTATAGTCACCAAAAGCGGTTTATGGATTTATTTTAGGGATATACTCTCTCTATTGGCTTCTTTACTTTGTTCTCTATATACCGATTAGACTTTTCCTAATTATTATTAATTATTATATTATAAACTGATTTTTTTGACTAGCCATCTTCTGGAAATGGCACAGAAAACCCTATTTTTATTGTTGTTTACATTTATTTATTATTTTATGAGCTCTTAGTTGTTAATGAATAATAATCGTGCTATAAGAAAGACAATGAAATAAAGCACAGAGCGTAAATGTTAATGCAATATACTAGATGCCCATTTCCGCTGGATATCCCGAAAATTCGAGCAGAACGTTCCATACGAAAGAAGGCTTTGGCGAATTGTTTGCCAAAAATGTGTTTGTTTTTGTGCTCACGTACATACATTATCGGAAAACATATCCACACTTGTACATAAATAAATGCTCTCTCACAGATTGGCGCCATTCCTGTTACTTTTATATCTCTTTTATCCTACATTATTGCCACACACAACAAGCAACAAGCTCTTGTTTATCTGCCCCTCCACGCTTCTGGTCTGTTTGTGTGGGAGTGTTCCGGGACTGCTGACCAAGCAATTGTGGGGTGCCTCAGTGCATGTGTGGATTTGGTTTTTTTTGGTATCGATTGAGCATTAAAATATTAACATGATAAAAATTCTGTTTGCAAACAAAATGCGTAAAACACATAAAATACAAAATGTCCTCCTGGCCAGAACTTTCAACAGGAACATTAAATGCCGACATAAAAATAGCGCCTAAGGAGCTGAAAGCTTCCGTTGTTTTAAAATCGTAAAATATGTTCCGGTTGCTGTTAAATTAGCCCACAAGCAAAATAGCCTCGCCCATTTTTTTACCCTTTACCCATTGGCGCCGGGATAAAATAAATTTTTTTGTATCAAACAGAGGCGTGTTAGATCCTTACACCAAAAAGTTTCATAAAACCATGGGTTGGCATTGAGTCATGTCCTGTAGGTGAATTGCGTTGATTACATAATAGTAAACATCCTGTCGAAATAGACTTATTGAAATCGGACGAAATCTTTATTAGGTGAAATCTAGAATGTATTTAAGAAAAAAAAAAGTCTAATAAACTTTTATACAGGATTTGGTCTTAAGGAAGACATTTCACTTCGAAATGTATATATGAATGTCAGAGCAACAGTTAACAGCTGTTAGAACAAAACAATTTGAACTTCACTTTTGGTGGCGGGATCGGTAGCCGAAAACCCCCATTGATCCGGCACAGTCTGCTATGTCATTTATATCAAAATAGTCAGCATGGATCGGTTATCGAAGAAGACACATCCTTCTGCCCATATGAACGACTAGTTACCGGGAAACAACGAATTTTATATATGAATTTTGAAGCGGTATCTTTTAGCCACTCTCCCCAACAAAGTTTGATCCCTTCATGAGGAGCGGGGCATCGGAAACAAAATGTTTTAGTAGGGTATTATTTATTTTTCGGAGCCTTCGCAACCTCAATTTGCATTCGTCTCTGGAATTCATATTTAGTAAAAATACCTTTAAGTGCTGTTAACAAACAAAACCATTTTTATTTACTTCGTATTATCTTATCGAATCGGGTCATTCATTAGGGTACATCAATAAATTTAAATTGGAGTGGTATATTGGGCATGCTTATCAAGGCCGAACGGAAGGCATTTTCGGTGGGATAGTTAAATTCTATTCTAAAGTTTCTTACTAGTCGCGCCAGACCCAATTCCAGTTCCATGTCCACAATGCGTTTTCCGACGCACATGCGTGGTCCAAAACTAAAAGGCAAAAATACAAAGGGATTACTTGCTTTTAGAGCATTAGCTGCAGCTCCATCGGTGCTACGTAGCCAGCGTTCCGGCAGGAATTCGTTAGCACTGGGATAATAAGTCTCACTCTTGAGCAGGGTCAATGGCACCAATGAAGTATACGTGTTGGCAGACACACGATATCCACTGAGAACGCAGTCACGGGCAGTAATGCGTGCATTTCCCACTACGAGAGGGTATAGGCGTTGGGACTCTTTAATGCAGGAACGCAAATAAGGAATATTCTTCATAGCGGCCTCTGAGAACTCAGAATCCTTGTTCGGCAATACTTTCATTACTTCGTCCCGTAATTTTTCCTGCTTTTCGGGATTCTTGGCTAGCGTTAACAAGGCGGCTGTAAATGTGCTGGTGGTCTAAAAAATATAATATATATAGCGTTGTTCAGTTTGTGTGGATTAGGCTAGCTTTTGTTAGGTGATCAATAGATAAGCATTTGGGCGCCTATAACTAGCCCGAGAGCAAGGTCGTAGAGAGATAATCCGAGCCCGGGGGAAAATGTACCGACTCCTCTAATACACCATTCAATTGAATCACGACAGTACTTCGCGACCGGGGGAATCCCTCCTTTCGCCACCCTTTCATCAGGCCAGCCTAACGGTAAAGTGAAAATTACTTTACGCAAGCACTTGGTCGCTTTTAAAAGAGACCAGAAGTAGAACCTGAGGAATATGCTCAATTTAATGTGGCATGGACTTGTGGAAACAAGAATAATAAGTATACCTAGCGGGTGAAGGGGTCTTAAATATGGAAGTGAAATAAGAACTCAGCCTAAGCATAAAGTTGCCTTCTCTTACAGGCCCGCTGAGTACGCCTCCCCTAGTCAGTCATGTTTCGTTAAAGCCAAGTGATCTTTGAATAGATCGACTAATATTTGTTGGGCTGACAACGGTTCACTTTCTGATTTTCTTTTGATAGCCGCTGGAAGTTCGCTTCTCTAGTCTTGAACTACCATACAACTGTTCCATTGTCCACAATTCCTATAAAAATCTTCATGCAAACTGTGCATCTAGTATCTATTTCTATTGCATCTTTACTCTTCAGATGCTCTGAACAAAACAACAAAAAAATTTTTTTTCCTAAAAGAGTTCCTCACATAGAGGTGGGGCACTGCTACCAAAAGGTCTTTTGTACCATACCCTTAAGTTAAAGCAAAAGACTTTCGCTTTCCGCGTGAATAGCAGTTGGTCTTTTGTTGGTATTGACCTGAGATGGAAGGGACTAATCCGTGTAACAGGATCTGTCTGGTGGTTTTATTTGTTTATAAAAGCACGACTTTGTTCCGGGCGGACAGAGTTTGGAGGTAGTTATGGCACTCTTTAACCATCCTGGAGGAGATGCTCCTGGATGACAATGCCCTAATAGCAACTTGGCTATCTGAAAAAATGCATCTGTTTGCGCCCCTAGTTCCCTTGAGAAGGATACTAAGGACGCAGATCTCTATGACATGAATCTCCGTTTATTGCCATCGGGGGTTTCCACAGGAGCTAACCCAACATAAATAATTTTACATATTTCAGTAACTCACAGTATCTACACCTGCCATAAGCATGTCCATGGCCATAACCGTCGCAATCTTCTTGTCTATCTTGAGCAATTTCTCCAGCACACTCTGTTCATGCTCTGCACGCACTATGCCCTGTTTGGCTTCCGCATTCAGGCGATCTATAGCTTCCTGTACAAATCCCAAACAAATTTCTTGTATAGTATCGAATGCTTTCATGAGCTTCTTTAATAAGGGTGTTTCCACATAACGCCAAAACGAGGGTTTCATTTCCAAATCAACGCTGTGCTCAAAAAATTCTTTCAGGCTTTTAAAAAGCTGTCTAGCTTTAGGATTGTCGCCGGTACCCTTAAGTAAACCAAGCTGTTTATCCAGCGCTACCATGGATACAGACTCCAAGGTCCAGCGATTGATGTAATCCTCAAAATCCGCAGGCGCCTCTAATGTGTGGGGATCGCGTATGTCTCTAATGCTGTGGGCTGGTAGTTCAAACAACCGGTTTGTAGAAGTTTTTAGGAAAGCATTTACCGCTCTGCAAATTCTTGATTTACTTGAGACATTTTCTTAAAGTACAAACGCACATTTTTGGGCTGCATGAGCACCGGATTTACAGTGGTACGAAAATCACCCCAGGGTTTGCCTCTGGCGGGTATAAGACCCTTGACGTCTTGAAAGTAATCGCGTTTATGATGCTCACGATGATAACGCATGGCTTCGTTGCCAGGTCGTATGGGCCAAGCTCCTTCGTTACGATAGACAGTTTCGAAATCTTTGGGATTGTGTGTGGTTAGTATGGGTGGACGTCCCAGCATGCCCGACATATAAAAGAAATTGCCATAGTCTTTTTGCATTTGTATTAAGAGTTGGTTAAGATCCAGTTTGCTATATTTGCCACCAGGTAACATGTTCAAGAGCAGACCCAGCGTATTGATCTTTGGAATTTCTTCAAAGGGCCGCGCCTGCTGCCAATCGGATTCATGTTTGGATAGTTTCTCCTCAGTAGCCGCCTGGGTTTGCCAACGCTGTCAATAAACAGTAGTTATACAAATTTATAGTAAAAACATCAGTCTATAGTTTATTAGGTACTTACTTTTATGGCAATGGGATAAGCAGATTGCTTCTGACCAAAGACCAAAACGTTGCGAATTTTGAACATTTTGTTTAACATTCTTTAGTTCCACACTGGCTCAATATCAAAGTGGAACTAGTATATGTATATATATAAGTATGAAATTTAGTTCTCTCTGGATAATCTCTAGCTGGCTCTCATAAAATGTCAATTGCTCTCTCGCGCTCTCTTTTAAAGCTTTTACGTTTAAAATGTAAACTCATCAATAATAATTATTAGATCAATGATTAGTATATTTTTTGATTATACACATTATTTTTAAACTTTTTTGTATCTACAGTTAAACTTTATAAATACTTTTTTGATAGTAATATACTATGTTGCCTTTATCAATACTATAAATAAAATTTGAATTTCACAATTGTCTACCAAAATTCATTAACCATTTTTTAGTTGATAGAAGATAAGACGCTTGGCACCATCTTCAACGCCAAAACTTACTTGCGCCCTCTAGCGGCGACAATTAAGCTCATTTGTCTAGATCAATGAACTTGAATTGTAAGGGTATGTTGGGCATATTAATTAGGTTTGATTTAAATGGCTTTTCAGAGGGATGATTAAACTCTATCTTAAAGTTTCTCACAATTCTGGCCAGTCCCAATTCCAGTTCCATATCCACAATGCGTTTACCCACACACATGCGTGGTCCAAAACCAAATGGCAGGAATACAAAGGGATCAGTTAGTTTTAAAGCCTTGGACTGCTCAGCATTGTCAGCCTTGCGCAGCCAGCGTTCCGGTAAAAATTCCTTTGCACGTGGAAAATAGTCATCACTTTCAAGCATGGTAAGGGAAACCATGGCAATTTGGGTGTCGGCGGGCACTTGATAGCCATTAAGCACACAATCCCGGGATGAATTACGTACATTACCAATGACTAGCGGATAAATGCGTTGGGATTCCTTAATGCAGGCGCGCAAATAGGGCACATTCTTCATGGAAGCCTCTGTGAACTCGGTGTCTTTCTCTGGCAAAATTTGCATTACCTCCTCGCGCAACTTTTGCTGCTGCTCGGGATTCTTGGCCAGCAGCAACAAAGCAGCCACGAAGGAGCTGGAGGTCTAAAAGTAAAAAAAAATATAATTATAATATTAAGATTTAGCTGCGTGTCCAAAAACTTACGGTATCCACACCCGCCGTAAGCATGTCTATGGCCATGACCGTGGACACCTTTTTATCGATCTTCAAAAGCTTTTCCAGCACGCTCTGCTCGTTTTCTGCCTTCACTAAGCCCTGCTTAGCTTCAGCCTCTATACGCTCTATAGCTTCATTGACATAGTCCAAGCAAACCTCTTGTATAGAATCCAAGGCATTCATTACCTTTTTAAAATCGGGTGTAGCTATATAACGCCAAATAGACGGCCTTACTTCCAAGTCTGCGCTGGTTTCCAAAAAGTCATTTAAACCTTTGAATAATTTCGTAGCTTGTGGGTTATCGCTTTGGGAATTAAGCAGACCCAACTCTTTATCCAGAGCTACAACTGCTACTGACTCCAGTGTCCAGCGATTAATCCATTGCTCAAAATCTTTGGGTACTTCCAAGGTATCGGCATCGCGTATAGCCTTAATGCTTTAAGCAAATTGTTTAATATATTTAAAAGAAAAATGATATTATTTTTTACTTACCGTTCCACAAAATTGCGATTAACCTGCGACATTTTCTTATAGTACAAACGTACATTTTTAGGCTGCATCAGCACGGGATTTACTATGCTGCGAAAATCACCCCAGGTCTTATTTTGCGTAGGTATTAGACCCTCGACGCCTTGAAAAAAATCATGACGATATTTTTCACGATGATAACGCAATGTTTCGTTGCCAGGTCGATTTGGCCAAATGCCTTCATTGCGAAAGACCACCTCGAAATCTCTTGGATTTACTGTAGATAGCATGGACTTGCGTCCCAACATGCCGGACATTATGAAAAAATCGCCATAGTCCTCGTGCATGGCCAGCACCAGTTCTCGTATATCCAATTTACTATATTTGCCACCTGGCATCATTTTTATAAACAGATCCCAAGCACTGGCGCGTGGTATATCTTTAAAGGGGCGTGCCTGCTGCCATTCGGTTTCATTTTTGGAAAGATGTTCTTCAGGATTTTTAGCGCTAGCTATATTTGTTTGAAAGCGCTTGAAAGAATATAAATTAATTCTATAGATGATAAAAAATTCTATAATTACTCACTTGTATAGTTGCTGGAATTATTTTAGGCGTATGAGCCAAGGCAAAACTATTGCGTATTTGTAACATTTTAGGCGGCTTTTTTTTTTTTAACGATCCAAACTGGTTGACTTCCAAAAAGCAACTAAAGTTGCTCATTACAAAAACTTTTGTTTGTGGTAGCTAAGCTTTTTTGAAGTTAGTTAATCTAAT
Source organism: Chymomyza amoena (assembly GCA_037043745.1). NCBI lineage: Eukaryota > Metazoa > Arthropoda > Insecta > Diptera > Drosophilidae > Chymomyza > Chymomyza amoena. The sequence continues at coordinate 51,836 of JBAMAX010002329.1, read as the reverse complement.
ATCATGCCGCTCTCTGAAAGCTTTTTGGTCAAAATATAAACAAATCCCATATGGTTTGTACTATACTGCATACCATATCACTTTTAATTTTATAAAAAATGATTATGCAGCGTTTCCCAAAATTTATTTGCAACTAAGCTCTTTTAAAGCTTTTTTAATTGAAAAAAAATACAAAACAAACGATTGTACTCCGGAAGACTAATCAGCCTATTTTATTCGGTTTTAGACAGTAAGTCCCAAATATTAAGTCTATTACATACCAACTTGATCTAAAATTGTTCAGAAAATTCAAAATTTAAGATTAATAATCCAAATCGATATTGTCCCCTTTGAAGAACTCCCCATCGACTGCAACGCCTGCGCTTGATCCAATCCCCGAAACATTTTTATACCCTGTACCGTATGGAACAAAGGGTATATTAAGTTTGTCCAAGCCGACAATGTATGTAACATATAGAAGGAGACGTCGGACACACTCCAAAGTTACCTAATATATGATCAGGGGGACTATAGAAGTCGATATACCCATGTCCGTCTGTCCGTCCGACCTTTTTGAACGCCTAGATCTCAGAGATGGTAAGAGCTACAGTAACCAAACTTTCACATTAGATTCCATATTATTCCATAGGAGACAAGTTTATTTTATTTTTTTGATATCGGGTGAAATTATATAGCTCCCATAAAGGTGTTTCAGACGACTTCGAAAAAAAAAGTTTTAGATGAATAATTCGTTTGTCTATGAAGATATCGTTACCAAATTGGCATTCGAAAGTTTTTATCGTTTCCAAGTACTGCACCAAAAATCGGTTGACTATATCATATAGCTCCCATGGGACCGATCGGACAAAATAACTTTTTATATTCAAAATTCCCAATATTTCCTTTTTTAATAAAGATATCGTAATCAGATTTTTAGAGTACCATTAGAGTAAGCATTGTATAAAATTTGAACAAAATCGGTTAATTATATCATATAGCACCTAAAGGGCAGATCTTCCAAAAAATTGATTTTTGAACAACATTTTTTATGTTTCGTTTCTTTGTAAAGATATTGAAATTAAATTTGGTATTCGTAAGTTTTTTATAGTTCTCAAGCACTGTACCAAATTTAATCTTAATCGGTAGACTATATCATATAGCTCCCGTAGGACTAATCGGTCCAAAATAAGTTTTTTATACAAAATTCGTTGTGTTTCGTCTCTTTGTAAAGATAATTGAACTAAATTCGGCATTCAGATCTTTTTTAAGGTATTAAGCCACTGTTCAAATTTAATCGAAATCGGTTGACTATATCAATAGCTCCCATAGTAACGATCGGTCAAAAAAATGTTTGCCTGAAAATTCTTCTGTTTTTGGTTTTTTATGAAGGAACCGGATTATATTGCAAGCTAGTGGTACAGGGTATCCCAAAGTCGTCCGCGCCCGTCTTTACGTACGCCATTTTTTTTTTAAATCGGTTTGCGGTGGCCATCACAGTCATCTTCGATTTTTCTGTGACCCCATACTGGAACTGTAACGCGTTCCATGGAACGGCTTCTTGAATCGAGAACAGGAATAAATCGCAGGGCGTTAAATCAGGTGAATTCGGTGGTTGCTGGATGGTATTCGTTCCATATTGAGCCAAACTGTCATGGATAACGGTGGCACTGTGAGTTATCCTTTTGCTAGATCCACTAGTTGTTTGCCCACAAAAGCCAGTCTCCTTTGGCGAATTTCAAATGATACTCCTTGTTGACGGTCTGGCCTTGTGGAAGGAATTTTCGAAACACAACTCACTTGAGATCCATGAACACTTCAAGCATCGCCTTCTTAATCGACTGAAAACGACGAGATCTCTATCGGTCATGGCTCATTCGGTGCACGCCATTTCCTGGCTTAATGTCTGGATTCGGTATCATCCTTATAAATCCACATCTGCTCTCCGGTAATGATCCTATTGATGCAGGTTACGTCGAATTCAGCCTTGGAAATCATGTCTGTTGGTCCTTTTTTGCATGAAAAGCAGCCAAGACTTGAACACGGGCACAATGCCAGATGTAGTACTTAATACGGCGTCACTATTACAAATGTCAAGCTATCAAGCTTAAAATTTCATAGAATGTTAATGACCGATGTTTAATTTAAGAGAAAAAAAGGGACATCAAATTGGCTGACTGAAAGCGTCACACGCTGATTATTCCGGGAACTTTTTGATGCAGGTAGTAAGTCACGTTCGTTTCTTGCAGAGAAAGCCATTGTCGAAAGCTGTTGTGTACAATAAGAAATGCAAAACTTTCAAGAACTTGAGACGGTTTATTTTTGAGTATCATACGCTTTGTTATAAGACCTTTTAAGTGTTCTAAACCTACTCACCACTTTACATTAATCTTTTAAATCGATAAATTTAAATTGTAAGGGTATATTAGGCATATTAATCATGACGGCTCTAAAGGCATTTTCAGTAGAATGATTGAATTCTATCTTAAAGTTTCTCACAATTCTAGCAAGCCCCAATTCCAGTTCCATATCCACAATACGTTTGCCCACGCACATGCGTGGTCCAAAGCCAAATGGCAGAAATGCAAATGGATTGTTTAGCTTTAGAGCATTAGTGCCCTCGCTCTCACGTAGCCAGCGTTCCGGCAAAAATTCATCAGCACGTGGAAAATAAGTCTCATTCGTAAGCAAGCTTGCGGAAATCATAACAATTTGGGTATGAGCAGGAACTTGATAACCATGTATAACACAATCCTGGCCTGTTTTACGTACATTACCAATGCCTAACGGATAGATACGTTGCGATTCCTTAATGCAGGCGCGCAGATAAGGCACATTCTTCATGGAAGACTCTGTAAATTCGGAATCTTTGTTGGGCAAAATTTGTAACACCTCTTCGCGTAGTTTTTGCTGCTTTTCGGGATTCTTGGCCAGCGTCAACAAAGCCGCTACAAATGTTGTGGTGGTCTAAAAAGTAGAGTAGTCATTAGTATCGATACCATTTAAAAGTGCACTATAACTTACCGTATCTACGCCAGCCATGAGCATGTCTATGGCCATGACAGTGGCCACCTTTTTATCGATCTTCAAAAGCTTTTCCAGCACACTCTGCTCGTTTTCTGCCTTCACTAAGCCTTGTTTAGCTTCGCCTTCTATACGTTCTATAGCTTCATTGACATAACCCGAGCATATCTGTTGTATAGCATCCAAGGCTTTCATTAACTTCCTCAATTTGGGTGTTGATACAATACGCCAAATGGATGGTTTTATTTCCAAATCTGCGCTCAAGTCGAAAAACTCATTTAAGCTTTTAAACAATATCTTAGCTTCTGGATTTACGCTGTTTTCTTTTAGCAAACCCAATTGCTTATCTAGCGCTACCACAGATACGGACTCTAATGTCCAGCGATTGATCCATTCCTCAAAGTCTTTGGGTGTTTCCAAGGTATTAGGATCGCGTATAGTTTTTATGCTGTAAAGTAAAGAAAATTGAGGTTCCATAAAAGCTCCAATATAAATACTTACAGTTCTACGAAATCGCGATTAACCTGCGACATTTTCTTATAATACAAACGCACATTTTTGGGTTGCATTAAAACTGGATTCACTATGCTGCGAAAATCACCCCAGGTCTTATCTTGCGTAGGTATTAGACCCTCAACGCCTTGAAAGAAATCCACTCGATACTTTTCACGATGATAACGCAATGTTTCACTGCCAGGTCGATTTGGCCAAATGCCTTCATTTCGATAGACCACCTCGAAGTCATTGGGATTCATTGTGGATATCATGTGTTCACGTCCGAACATGCCAGACATTATGAAAAATTCACCATAATCTGCATGCAATGCAATTATAAGATCCTTGAAGTCCATTTTACTATATTTGCCACCGGGCATCATTTTTACAAATAAATCGAGCGCTGTGGCGCGTGGTATGGCTTCGAAGGGGCGTGCCTGCTGCCACTCGGAATCATTTCTAGCTAATTGTTTCGGCGTATTACTTGCGGTAGCTGCATTGGTTTGCCAGCGCTAAAATTAATTATTTTTGTAATCTTGCAATATATATATTTTATAGATAATTTCCAAAGACTTACTGTCAAAATTGCTGGAGAAACTTTGTGCATACGACTTAAGCGCAAGGCGTTACGTATTTTTAACATTTTGGTTAGAATTTTACGATCCACACTCGATCGTAGTCAAAGTGAAACTGAGATTTGTCTATCAGCGAAACACATAAACTTTTGGAGCTTAATGAGCTTTTTATTTTTCTAAGAATCATATTTTGCCGGCTGTACGCGAATGCTCTCTTTCGGACAGAGCTTTTTGGCGCATAATGTAAACAAACACAAATACATACTCTTTTGGAAGCAGTTTGAGCGTATATTAACTTTAAAATGGTTTTCGTCATACATTGATTGTGGTTAGGGTAATATATTATTATGCTCCAATAGGTGTTAAAGCAAAATATATTTAATATATTATTAAGGAATTCAGCCCCAGTAGGGGAAATGGAATCTAAGAGGAAAAAGATTATTAAAGATGGTGTAAGTTAAGGTCGGACGCCAACGACTTTGGGATACTCTGTACCATTAGATTGGAATTTTTTATTTTAAATGTGAAAATTTCTTTTGGCATACATTTTTTTTTAATTTTTACTTATTGCAATGCATATTTCCTGATTATATGATGAAAAAAATTGATTTATTTTGTAGGTAAATATAAAAATATTAGCGATTTTTTAATTACTTCTATTAAATGTTGCAATTTCATAAAAACGTATAAGCAGGGGCGTAGCGAGGTGGTGGTGTGGGGGGTGTGACACCCCCACAAGACATTCATCAGTTATCAAATCTCGGATCATTTCACGCAATATTCGAGAAATAAAAATTCAGAATCGGTTATTTGTCGGTAATTTGTTGAATCGAGTCGGCATTTTGAGGCTCATCACTCCCCCACATTCAACGCTCACGCTTCGCCACTGCGTATAAGGTTAAACTTATCACAAAAAATTAAACGAAATTAATCAATTACAATATAAGAAAAATTATTATATCTTCCTAAACAAACAAAAAACAGACGAACTTTGCACCAAAAACAATTTTTAGACTGATCGGCTTTAAGAGAGCTATATAATATAGCCAACCGATTTTAATTCAATTTGAAACAATGAAACTGTTAACAACTTTGGAATGCCAAATTTGGAAGTGATATCTTCCCTATGGGAGCTACATATGTTATAGCTAATCGATTTCAATAAAATTTTATACAGCGCTTAAGAATTATAAAAACTCCGCAAAGCAAAAATTAAGTTTCATCTTAAAGTTTTAATTTTTATCCAGGCCTTCTGAAATACCCATATGGGAGATATAAATATAATAGAAAGCAGATATTGAAAAAAAAAATAATATAAATAAACTTGTCTCCCGTTGGATCGGACTCAATCTGAGAGTTTGGTTTCTCTAGCTCTTTTCGTTTCTGAGCCCATACGGACAGACGGTCGGTATATCGACTTATCTAGTCATACTGATCATGCTTTAGGTACTTGGGGTGTCTGCGACGTCTCCTTCTATCCAAATGTCACATACATTTTCGGCTTGCACAAACTTAATATACCCTTTGTACCATATATTAGCTTTATAATTCTCCTGCGTTGGCTATATAAGATATCCCCTATATTGGAAAAAATGAATTAACTCGATTCTTGTAATATAATAAGGAATCTTATCCGAAATTTAAATTGCTTTAGCTTTATTAACTTCTGAGATCTATCAATTTCGGATTCTACAGAAATATTCAGGGGACTATTTACTTGGAACTGCTCTTTTCTAAAATGTACAAGGTATAAAAAGCTGATTTCGAAGTTTTAATAAAAACTTTCGATTTAGGAGATGCAACCACATTTGTTTTTTTTCTCGATAGGTGGCTCGCAAGTTTTGGAGGTTTATAACACAACTCATGGCATTAGGTGGGGTCAGTCATAGAAAAGTTACCTAAATAGAAAATTTAATTCAGTTTGATTTATTTAAATTGATGTTTAACAAGGCTGGTTACAGTCGTAACATAGCGACTTTAGGATACACTTTACGCTCCCTTATTTCCACAGTAGTCATCTTATTTTAAAAACTGTTTTATTTGTCGCAGTATGTTTCCACTTTTACTCTACAAGGGGAGCTCGCGGAGCTTGTAATCCGTAGGTGATGCGTCTCCAAGGTTTCGCCTAGGGGAATGCATCCCAGGCATTGGTAGTAGGAGGAAAATGATATACCAGCCGAAGAAGGCTCACTCCGTTATGAAACCAACATAGTCACCCTACAGACCTTAAAGTGGGTTGCGTTGGGCTAGTAACCCGTCGGAAATTAAATCCCTTAGGAGTCACATATGTATATAATACATTAAATTTTTGATTTTTTATGTGAAGGCATAAATATAGTAATACGATCAAATGCTGATCGCTTTAAAAATCATCCACCTAAATTTTTTGATTGTCCAAAGACGGATTTGAAGAGTATGCGTCGCCAGAAACTATTCAGTTTCATCTCTATTTTTACTCACTTCTTACATATATGGAATTATTATTAGTTTTTTTTACATTTTTATTTTAACAACTGTTGTTATCAACATTATTTTAAATTGGCTTCGTTTGTTATCTCTTATTTCTAAAAATATTTCGCCGGCTTTTGACGAATTTTAATGGAACTTTTGTTTTGCTTTATAGAGTATAAATCAAATTAGTGCTCAATTTATGTCAATTTATGTTTTTTCAGATTGTGATATATTTGGTTGTTATAACTTTTCAAATAAAATAGATGGTATCCAAGCTATAAGCAACGACATAGAGATACCCTACGAGTACAATTCCAAAAAAAATTTTACATTGAGTTTAGTAACGACATCTTTAAAAACAAAACAAAATATGGTCTTGTAGGCCCTTCGAGAGAGAGCGAAAGTCAGGGGATGCTACCGGGACCGAAGTTTTTTCTGCGGCCCGGTCTAATTGCTGTCGAAATATATTTAAGCTAAAGGTGTAGTAGAAGGGACGGTACAATATCCTAATGGACCTGGATTTTCTATCTACGCTCATGCCTTTATGTGAGCTATACAATGTTATACCGATATCGAAAAACTGAGATAAATATATTTTGGAACAGCACTTAGCACCTCTGAGATTTAGACGTAAATTCAAACGGTTGGACAGAGGAAGAAGTTTTCTTGACTTACTTTCATCACCCTAATCGCCGCCGCCGACGACTCCTACTGTACGTTACAGGAATTTTTTAATTGAATATATCTCAAAAAAAAAAAAAGAATTGAAGAGATTTAATAGTAAGGCACAGGGTCTATCGAAGTAATTAAACAGTTAAAGAATTTTTATTAAAATATTTATTTTATAGCTAGTCAACAAATACTTTGCTTAATTCTAATCTTTCAAATCGATAAACTTAAAATGTAAGGGTATATTCACCATATTAATCAGCAACGATTTAAACGCTTTCTCAGTAGGATGATTGAATTCTATCTTAAAGTTTCTAATTAGACGTGCAATGCCCAATTCCAGTTCCATGTCCACTATGCGTTTACCTACGCACATGCGTGGTCCAAAACCAAATGGCAGGAATACAAAGGGATCGGTTAGCTTCAAAGCATTGTTAGCCTCATTTGCCTCCGGATTGCGTAACCAACGCTCCGGCAAGAATTCATTAGCACGTTTGAAGTAAGTCTCATTCCTGAGCAAGGTCAAAACCAACATGGATATATGAGTGTCGGCGGGTACTTGATAGCCATGCATAACACAATCACGTGATGTGCCGCGCATGTTACCGACAATCAGTGGATATAGACGTTGAGACTCCTTGATGCAGGCGCGTAGATAAGGTACATTTTTCATGGACTCCTCCGTGAACTCGGTATCTTTGTGTGGCAAAATTTTCATTACTTCTTCACGTAGTTTTTCCTGCTTTTCAGGATTCTTAGCAATGCACAACAAAGCCGCCACAAATGTGCTGGTGGTCTGGAAAATATGTATAAACTAGGGGCAACCCTTCTTGTTGGTTTCTTGGCTACTTACTGTGTCTACGCCTGCAAAGAGCATATCCATGGCCATGATCGTGGCCACTTTTTTGTCTACTTTTAATAGCTTTTCCAGGACGCTCTGCTCATGCTCCGCACGCACTATGCCCTGTTTGGCTTCCGCATCTAGACGTTCCACGGCCTCATTGACAAATCCCAAACATATATGCTGTATAGTATCGTAAGATTTCATTAATTTTTTCAACTTGGGTGTTTGTATATATCTCCAAAGCGAAGGTTTTAATTCAAAGTCAGCAGCGTTTTCGAAAAAATAGTTTAGAGTTTTAAATAACTCCATGGCTTGTGGATTGTCGCCTGTTCCCTTAAGTAACCCCAGCTGCTTATCCAGCGCTACCACTGACACCGACTCCAAAGTCCAGCGATTAATCCAATCCTCAAAGTCTTTGGGCATTTCTAATGTGCTGGCATCTCGCATTTCCCTAATGCTGTGGAGAAATTGTTTTATAAAGGCAGAAATTATCCATTGATTTCCAATTCCTTACCGCTCCACAAATTTACGATTAACCTCCGACATTTTCTTGTAGTACAAACGCACATTCTTGGGCTGCATGAGTATGGGATTTACTATGCTGCGAAAATCACCCCAAGTCTTATTTTGCGTGTGTATCAAACCCTGCACATCCTGAAAGAAATCACGACTATGTTGCTCGCGATGATAACGCAATGTTTCATTACCGGGACGATTTGGCCATACACCTTCATTGCGAAAAACCACTTCAAAATCTTTGGGATTATGTGTGGTCAGTATGGGCTTGCGTCCAAAAAGGCCAGGTATTAAGAAGAAATCACCATAATCCTCATGCATGGCCAATATCATTTCTGATATATCCAATTTACTGTATTTACCACCAGGTAACATTTTTCGTAGCAACTCCATTGCACCGGCACGAGGTATTTCTTCAAAGGGACGCGCCTGAAGCCACTCGGCGTCATGCCTAGAGAGCTGTTCGTCAGAATTCCTGGCCGAGGCAGCATTGGTCTGGCAACGCTGAAAAAGAGTTGAAAATATTAGACAAAAAGTGTTTTTGGGTTATTTTACAACAGCCTCTTAAAGCCCGGGTATCCGACAATATTGTTTTGTTTGTTCAAATGTTTTTGGGATCGTGATATCCAAATCCAAGGTTTAACAACAAAGCACTTGAGGTCTCCGAGATTGTTTACTTACCAGTAAAGCTACTGAGACTGCATTTTGCCTATGCCTCAAGGTCAACGCATTGCGTATCGTAAACATTATAAAAAATACGTTAATGATCTGTTCTGGTTCGCATCCAGAATGGAACTGCGCTCAGACTTTTATTAGACAATTTTTCCAGCTTTCAAAGCTTTTTATACACTGTAGCTTATCGTTCAAAGAGTATATTAAATTGTGCCAGCCGACAATTTATGTAACATACAGAAGCAGACGTCGGAGATCCCCAAAGTTACCTAAAGAATGTAGAGGGTGATTAGAGAAGTACTTTTATCCTTCTGACCGTCCGTACGTGTAAGCGCCTATATTTTAGAGATGGTAAGAGCTTTAGTAACCAAACTTTCACATTAGATCCCTTAGTTCCTGTGAAGACATTGAAAGTTGGTCTCCAATGTCGCGGCCCGCCTCGATCACGGTAAGATTCAACTCTTCGTCATTCGCCAGATCTGCTTGGGAGTCGGAGGTGTTAAGTCCCTCCCCTTCCGCAACAGATTGGGGAAGTGGGGCCGGCGTATCCGGATCTTTGGCAGTCGTTTTTATCAGGTATACTTCCAAACCTAAATTTAATTTTGTGGTCAGTCCGAATAATCTCGGCGCAAGAACTGTCGTCAATGCCGAGGACTAGGAGTAAACCACCTTCTTCGCTCTTTCTCGATAATTGCCTCCAGTGCTCAGACGGTTTTGCATTTGGATGAGCTCCAAAACCCATTCCGTCGGCTTCTCTCCTGTCCTAGGGCAGAAGATGGTGATGCTACGCGCCGACGGTATGTCGTCGCCCCGACTCTTCGTCCGAGCAGTCTACGACCATATTCACCACATTGAAGTGGATCCCATCGAACGAAATTGGTGTGTCCCAACCTTATATTACTAATTCTTCTAGTATTGCGTCCTCAAGCAGTGAGAGTTCCTCACTGTTAAGGATCACCTGAGGGTATTCCTCAGGCACAATCGCTACCTTCAGCATCTTGGCAACGGCCACTTATGAAGGTCCCTCCTAAGTTACCAGGGAGACAAGTTTATTTTACTTTTTTGATAACGGGGTTTCTTTATATAGCTCCCACGGGGGGGGTTTAACCAAACCAAAAGTTTTTGATGGATAATTCGTTTGTTTGTAAAGATATCGTAACTAAATTTGGCACGAAGTTTTTATAGGTCTCAAGCAATGTGCCAAATTTTATCAAAATCGGTTGTCTATGTCATATAGCTTCCATAGAAACGATCGGTCAAAAAAATATTTTTGGTTTGAAAACAAAAATTGAATTGATTCAAGAGATTATAGAACATATGGTTTCAGACGCTTCAAGATTGTAGCACTTTTAAAATAAAGGGTATATTAAAGTCGGGATGTGCCATTTGTTATTATTACATTAAATTAAATTTGTACAATGTATTCAAACACTTTATCAGTTATGTTTATTTTTTTTGCCACCCCGAGTTTTTTGCTAGATAGTCTTATCTCATTTAAATATATAGTATAGACAATGCTGACCACCTTATCTATAAAGCTCTTAACGTTTTCAAACATATTTTGATAGCTGAGCTCCATTGAATTACCTACCAATTAATTATTAACACAACTTTATAAATGTTTATGAGCAAAAATAAGTTTTATATTGTTTGTAATCTGTTTATATACTAAGTACGTAATATTCCAGGTGACTCAACGTTCCACATCGCTAAACTTGAACTTTAATGGTATACTGGGCACATTTATAAGCAAAGTTTTAAAAGCATTTTCCGTGGAATAATTAAATTCCACATAAAAGTTGCGTATGAGTCTGGCCAGGCCCAGCTCCAGTTCCACATCGACTATACGCTTGCCTATGCACATGCGAGGTCCAAAACCAAAGGGTAGAAAAATAAAGGGACTGCTGGGCTTTAGGCCATGTGGACATGCAGTGCTGGGTGCCTCAGTGGTCTGACGCAGCCAGCGTTCTGGCTGAAACTCCATGGCCTTTGGATAATACTGATTATCGTTAAGCAGTCCTTTGGCCAACATCATGACTGGAAAATAATTGTAGGTCGATTTATCGGCTGGCAAACTATCGACGATACTATCGATGGTGGTAACGATAACGTTTATAGGGTTCCTTTCGAAGTTTTTTTTTGTTTTTTCTTCTTCCCTTTTTTATATTATATCGACAAAAGAAATCTATTTAGATTTGCTGATCTAACCGTAGTACATCCATAAGAAAAGTTAGATTTCTTTGTTTTTAGTTTTCGAGTATGGCCCTTCCGCCGGGGCTTTATGGCTTGCTGAAACATTTTAACAGACCTTTCTTTATCACATATCTGTTAAAAAAGCTGGCCAACTATCGATGGTACTATCGATAACCTTTATACATTTTTATACCCTGTACCGTATGGTACAAGGGTATATTAAGTTTGTGCAAGCCGAAAATGTATGTAACATATAGAAGGAGACGTCGGAGACACCCCAAAGTTACCTAAAATATGATCAGGGTGAATAGAGAAGTCGATATACCCATGTCCGTCTGTCCGTCTGTCCGTCCGTGTGAACGCCTAGATCTCAGAGATGGTAAGAGCTAGAGTTACCAAACTTTCACATTAGATCCCATATTATTCCATAGGAGGCAAGTTTATTTTATTTTTTTGATATCGGGGATAAATTATATAGCTCCCATGGGGGTGTTTGAGACGACCTCGACAAAAAAAAGCGTTTTAGATGAATAATTCGTTTGTTTATGAAGATATCGTAACGAAATTTGGTATTCGAAAGTTTTTTATAGTTCCCAATCACTGTACCAAATTTGATCGAAATCGGTTGACTATATCATATAGCTCCCATAGGACCGATCGGCCAAAATAACTTTTTTAAAGAAAAATTCGCTATATTTCGTTTTTTAATAAAGATATCCTAACCAGATTTGGCGTTTGGAAATTTTTTAGACCACTTAAGCAATGTGCCAAATTTGAACAAAATCGGTTGACTATATCGTATAGCTCATATAGGTCCGATCTTCCAAAAAAATCGATTTTTTAACAAAATTTTTTGTGTTTCGTTTGTTTGTTAAGATATTGGGACCAAATTTGACATTAGTGAGTATTTTATAGTTCCCAAGCACTGTACCAAATTTAATCCAAATCGTTTGACTAGATCATATAGCTCCCATAGGACCAATCGGTCCAAAAACACGTTTTTTATACAAAATTCGATGTGTTTTGTTTGTTTGTAAAGATATTTGAAATAAATTTGGGATTCATATCTTTTTTAAGGTATTTAAGCACTATGTCAAATTTTATTGAAATCGGTGGATTATATCATATAGCTCCCATAGGAACGATCGGTCAAAAAAAAAATTTTTGCTTAAAAATTCTTCTGTTTTTGGTTTTTTGTGAAGAAATCGGACTTTATTACAAGCTAGTGGTACAGGGTATCCTAAAGTCGTCCGCGCCCGACTTTACGTCCGCCATTTTTTTTTGAAGTCTTCTTGTAAGTTGCTTCCCTGTTTATGTCTACCCTAGAAGGACTCTACTGTGACCCTAGCTTTATAAAAACGGTGCAACAAAAGAAACCGATTTATACATGTCTCTCACGACTCTTCGTATTTAATTCAAAGATCAGAAAAGGTCTAGTTCTTTGTATTTAATTTTTGAGCTATGGCCCGGTTTCTACGGGGGTTTCACGGCTTGCTGAAACATTTTAAAATACCCTTCTTATCGCCTATCTGTCAAAAACTTAAACTATCGACGATACTATCGATGGTGCTATCAATAACTTAAATTGGTCTCCTATTGAAGTCCTTTTTTTTGTGACCTCATGTTTATAATAGCAGGTCGACAAAAGTTATCTATTTAGACTTTGCTCATCTGACCGTATTATATCAAAGATCAGAAAAGGTCGAGTTCTTTGTTTTTAGTTTTTGAGTACGGCCCTTCCCCCGGGGCTTTATGGGTTGTTGAAACATTTTCACAAATCTTTCTTTCTATCTGTTAAAAAAGCTGACCAACTATCGACGATACTATCGATAAACTTTATAAATTTTCTTTTTAAATCCACTTTTATGTCTCCCCTTTTTTATGTCTAGTCTAGAAGGACTGTGCTGTGACCCTACCTTCATAAAAAAATTCCAACAAAAGAAACCGATTTTTACATGTTCGCCAGTCCGTATAAAATTAAAGATCAGAAAATGTCTAGTTCTTTGTATTTTATTTTTGAGTATGACCCGGTTTCCGCTGGGATTTTACGGCTTGATGAAGTATTTTAAAATATCTTTCTTAATCACCTATGTATCTGTCATAAACTGAAACTATCGACGATACTCTCGATGGTACAATACTATCGATAACTCATAAAGGGTTTCCTTGTGATATCCTCTTTTATTTTGCTTTCCTTTTTCATTTCTATCCCAAGTAATATATCGATTTAAAGGAAAGTCAAGGAGCTCATAGTTTTTAGCGTTTTAAGATCTATTTCTTGCGCCGGAGTTTTACGTTTTGACGATGACATTTTCACAGACCATTCCTTATTGTCTGCCTTATTAACTTATTATTTATATAAATCACGGAAGTAGTTTTACCTTCCAACCCCCCTAATTTCGAAAAATGTGACGAGTAATCTTCTGCGAGCTTAGATATACTACATACTCTTCGTATTGAAGAAGAAACCCTCTCCCGCAAAAAAAACCAACGCCTAGAACCGCACATAATTTAAATCTAATGAAAACTTTTCAAGTTATTTGCTAATATTTTCTTATACTGTTTCTTGAGATAAGACCCACAGTCCTCTTAAATCGGTACCAAGATTTAGGTAAAAGTAGATGACAGCCTCCCCAAAGCACTTTTTCAATTCAAGTTTAAAATCTACTCATAGAAAGCTTAAAATAATTAGGATAAGTTAAATCTCAATTTCTCAACTGTAACCGACTCTCTTTTTTCTTCGAAATTTGATTGCAAATAAAACGAACATCGATAATATCGATAGTGTCGAAAGTTGCTATCACTATCGAAAATATTTCAACTCAGCCTATAAGTATTTCAGGCTTACCGTATCCACTCCGGCCAATACCAGTTCCATGGCCATAACCTTGGCTACAGTGTTTGTCAATTTGTAAAAGCTTTTCCAGCATGCTCTGTTCGTGCTCCGGCTTATTAGTAGGCTCCCTTTCCAGACGTTCCGCCGCCTCATCCACATAACTAGTTGGTTATACTCTGTATATCATCCAAAACTTGTATCGATTTTTTGTAGCTCGAGGTAGCTACATAACGCCATATGGCGGGTTTTAGCTCAATGTCTGCTGCCACCTCGAAAAACTGTCTGAGTGCGGCGAAAAGTTTCTCAACTTGAGGATTAGACTTATTTCCGCCTATAAGTCCCAGCTGCTTGTCCAGCGCTACTACACAAACTGACTCTAAAGTCCAACGACTGATGTACTCGTCAAAGTTAGCAGGCACCTCGTATGTAGAGCTGTCCCGTATTTGCCGTATGCTTAAAAATTTTGGAGTTAATAGTTTTAGAAATTAGCTTTTCCTGATATTTACCTTTTGATAAACTCTTTATTAACTTTCGACATTTTTTGGTAATAGTGTCGCACTGCCTTGGGTTGCATTAAGATAGGATTGACGCTGGAACGAAAGCTGCCCCATTTTTCACCTTGACTGCAATAAAAATTAGGAATAAATTAAAAAAGCTACTTAATGTGCTTAAGCCGTGGTTGGAGTGAATAGGCTTGAAAATTAGATATTGGATGGCAAATAATGACAGCAGTCCGACCACAGCTTATATGCATATTTACACCTACGTTGCCAAGACACCCTCAACTCCTTGAAAAAATTCCTTACGCGCTTCGCTACGATAGTGACACAATAAAACCGAACCGGGTCTTTCCGGCCAAACTCCTTCGGCACGAAACACACGCTCAAAATCGTCGGGATCGTTTGTTACCACAAATTCGGGATTGTTGCCGTTCCCCGGCAAGCGATATATACTTCCATATGTTTTACGTAGATTCAACAGAAGGTCGTGTAAGTCCGTTTTATAATACTTACCACCCGGCAGCAAGTTATAAAAAAAGTGTAGTGTTCCTACCTTGGGTATATCATCATATGGACGTGCCTGCTCCCATGACGTAGAGTAACGCTTTTTTTGACGCTAACGATTTGGATAGTAGTATAAATATTTCATAAGATAAAAGCTCACAGAGGTCAACAAACAAACCTGTTGTGGATTCCATAAAACCCGCTTGAATTTCGTGCTCCGAGTCAACATGTCGTGTATTCCATAGTCACTAATTCCAAATGCTCAATGTTCTTTTTTAATATATACGATACAATGAAGTTCTAGCGCTCTTTTATGAGCTTTTAGCTTTTCATTTTTTTTATGGCAATGCACTAAATTATGATATTTTGAAGCTTTCAGAGAGAACGTTAATTGGCAGGTTTGTTTGGCCTTCGCTATAGTACGTAGTTAAGAATTGGAGAAAAGCGGAGGCAAAAACTTCGGCTATATTGACTTTTAAATACACTTTATGTTAACCCTCATAATACTAAATTTTATTTTAGTAAAACTTTTTATATAAATTATGGAATGAGATTTCACATTTGAGTCTAGATTGTCAGCACCCTTTGAGAGCTTTGTTTAGATATATTGTGAATGAATACGAATATAGTGTGAATGATTTCCGCTGAACGAAAGAGATTAGACGGGAAAAAGCAAAAATAAAAGATGATTTCTTGAAATTACGTATTTCGGCATTTTGATGCCTTTAAGATCTATATTTTATCGATATCAGCTCAATCCATATACAGATCGGCTTGGTATAAAGTTAGGGTGAAAGTGCCGAAATATGTTTAGATGTCTATTTTTTATATAACTGCTTAAAATTCTCAAGCGGTTTAATCGTTAAATGGCGTAAGTAGTACAAACAACATTTGCTCTATCGCATTCGATTTGTTTTTTTTAATTACCATTTCAATGATTTTTAAATTTATTTGGGGCTTATAACCTTCGTGTAAAATTTTGACTTTAAATTTTTCAGAATGCCTACTTTGCAATTTATATTATAAAATTTCCACACATTTAAGTAATTTTTAAGTGAATTTTATACCGAATAGATAGTTAAAAACACCATAGATTTAAAAATACAAAAAAAAAAATGAAATGCAAATCTTTGAACGTATACAAATATTTCGTTAAACAATTTTGATAAAAAGGGTAAAAGCTAAAGTCGGAAATATCAATTTTATAAATCCATCTAAAACTTATTTTTTTTGTCGATGGAAGTTTAATTTTCTTGTTTACAATAAGCGTCGTAACTTAAAAACTTATCGACCGATTTTGATAAACCATGGCTTTTCTTACTCGGCATTGATATTTCTTCAAGATCAAATGTAAAAAAGTAAAGGTTTTTTAACAAAATGTTAAATACAAAATGGCGTACGTAAAGTCGGGCGCGGACGACTTTAGGATACCCTGTACCACTAGCTTGTACTGATTACTTCACAAAAAACCAAAAACATAAGAATTTTTAAGCAAAATTTTTTATTTTGACCGATCGTTTCTATGGGAGCTATATGATATAGTCAACCGATTTCAATAAAATTTGACGCAGTGCTTAAATACCTTAAAGAAGATCTGAATGCCGAAGTTTATTTCAAATATTTTTACAAACAAACAAAACACATCGAATTTTGTATATAAAACGTGTTTTTGGACCGATTGGTCCTATGGGAGCTATATGATATAGTCAACCGATTTGGATTAAATTCAGTACAGTGCTTAGGAACTATAAAATACTCACGAATGTCAAATTTGGTCCCAATATCTTAACAAACAAACGAAACACAACAAATTTTGTTAAAAAATCGATTTTTTGGAAGATCGGACCTATGGGAGCTATGTGATATAGTCAACCGATTTTGTTCAAATTTGGCGCATTGCATAAGTGCTCTAAAAAATCTCCAAACGCCAAATCTAGTTACGATATCTTTATTAAAAAACAAAATATAGCGAATTTTGATTTAAAAAAGTTATTTTGGCCGATCGGTCCTATGGGAGCTATATGATATAGTCAACCGATTTTGATGAAATTTGGTACAGTGCATGGGAACATATAAAAATATTTTAAATACCAAATTTGGTAACGATATCTTCATGAACAAACGAATTATCCATCTAAAACCTTTTTTTATTGTCGAGGTCGTCTCAAACACCCATATGGGAGCTATATAATTTATCCCCGATATCAAAAAAATAAAAAAAAACTTGGTTCCTATGGAATAATATGGGATCTAATGTGAAAGTTTGGTAACTCTAGCTCTTACCATCTCTAAGATCTAGGCGTTCAAACGGTCGATTTTTTTAAATGACTGCTTAAAATTCTCAAGCGGTTTAATCATTAAATGGCGTAAGTGGCACAAACAACATTTGTTCCATCGCATTAGATTTGTTATTTTTTTTAATTACCAATTCAACGATTTTTCGATTTATTTGGGGTTTATAGACTTTTGTGTAATTGGACACAATTAAATAATTTTTTAGTGAATTTTGTACCGATTAGATAGTTGAAAACACCATAGATTTAAGAATACAAAAAAAAGTGAAATATAAAATTTTGAACGTATACAAATATTTCGTTAAACTATTTTGATAAAAAGGGTTACAGCTACAGGATATATCAAATTTTATATTTGGGGTATTCACGATTACTCTTGAGTTTGTGGGTTTAGAAAGTTGAAGTCTTGTGCAATGGCAAAATATAGAATGCTGAGTTTCAATTCTCAACTCAAGTTTCCCTCAGCCTAATACCAATATTATTAATAAAAATGTAGCAAATTATTATATTAATTTTATTTTTAAGTTGAGAAAAAAGTGAAATCTAAAAAATTAAATCTACAGTTTAAGTCATGAACTGGCCAAAAGCGGCGTTTTTGCTGAAGCCATTTGAGCTTTTGCTAAACTTTTGAACTGGTCAACTCTGCAACAACTGTGAATACCCTAAATATAAAAAAATACTGCACTAAAATTTGTATTAGTTTTTTTGTAATAATATATGTTACAATATCCGATTTGTGGACTGCACAGGTGGGGATCTAGGATTTGTTTTTGGTTAATTCTTCACTTCAAAGTGCATATATAATTAGAAAAAGAAGCCATTCAACCCATTTTTCTAACTTTTTGGGGGGTCCCGGATCAGCTCTACTGATAACAATTTTTATTTTTAATATGCTTAGTCGATATATATATTTTTTTTATTTTATAATAAGCCAAGTTTCTTATGGCTATCTGTGGTCAATATTACTTAGTTCAATTGCTTCGAAAGATTTATTTCAAGATAAGATAAGACTAATTAGACACCATTATTTATTATTTGCAAGTTTAGATTTGCTGAGCTTTTAATAAGTATCGCAGAGTTTTGAGCTTTTTTTAAACTAAAATGTAAACAAAAGAAACTTTCATGAGTCTTATAAAGTGTGCCAGCTGTTGTTTATATTGATAAGAAGCTTTTGAATGTTGTTTATATTGATAAGAAGCTTTTCGTGAAATTTGCCAGATCATGCTGACTTAATTGTTTGAGCAAACAAAAATATTTCTTGTTGGGATTACTTGACAGTTTTTTTTTCTAGGTAATTGACTTCGCATGCTGAATAAATGAAAAATATGTGTATATGTAGTCCTTGGTTTTTGATAAGAAGAAGCGTGCGAGTGCTTAGAAAACTTATAATTAGGTTTACCTATATTTTTATTTCATTTTGAATAGGTAGGTGGCCGAAGACTAGAATTATAATATGGTTGCAATCTACAGACTTATCTAGTCGGAATAACCTTTGTGACATAAATAAAAAACAGGAAGAGTTTTGAATTTTGGCTTATGCGTTAGGAACAAATGTAGGAATAGATGCAAAAAATACTGGATCAGTTGGACCCACAGCCCATATAAAATAAACCATTTTATTTTTTATTATTTTTATACCAGTGCAGTACATTAAATTTGATACATACAGAAGGAAACGTCGGAGGACCCCTAAAGTTGACAAAAGTAGAATCAGGGTGATTAGAAAAGTCCTTATACCCATATATCTGTTCATTGACGGACGGTTAGTCAATATGTCTGGCATAAATCTCAAAAATTTTCAGATTAGATGCTTTATTCTGTCAAAGATCTATAAAAATGAAATGTTGTACGTTTTATGATCGCATAACTCTGAAACGGCTGGACGAATTTGCCTAATTTTTTTATTTCGTTTGTTATAGTGTGTAGAAGGTTTATAGCACAAAAAGTTTTGAGTAATTTGTCAGATTAACTAATGTTAATTTTTTACGTGTTACGGATGTTCTCATGAACGCGTTGAAGAATTTCAATTATAATTTTTGTGTGTGTTAGAAGTTATCAATACGGAGGTTTTAAGCCTATTGCGATGTGTTTGTGTGTATTGGTTCGTGAGATATATGCATTTTTGTGAACATCGTGAATATAGCATAGTAGAAAATTATTAAACACCGGGTATTGGACATTAAGTGAAGACAGAAGCGTAGTTGCAAAGGGTTTGAAATGTAGTTTCTGTGGTGCATGAATTATTAGAGATGCGAGATCTCTTAAGAATGACTTAAGTTCGTCCATACGGCTTTTTAGAGAGTCATAAAAGTCAACTAATCCAAAAATCTTATGATTTTCAAGATAAGCTAACAAGAGAATCTTACGATGTTTATACACTTTAACAGTATTCAAAAAGTTTGGGCAGGACGACGTCTGCCGGGTTCACTAGTTTATTATATTTTGCCATTTTTCGAAAAATTTTTGGATCCCATGCCAAAAAAATTTCTTCTCTTTCGAGTTATCCACTTATCATTCCTAAGAATCGAAGTACTGCTCAGCAAGGGCGTAGCCCATTGACGAAAAAGTGTGATAGTCGGCAGGTCCCAGATCTGGTAAAAAAGCGGGATGGGGTGCACCTCCCAGTTGAGTGTTTTCAAGTAGTTGCCGATCATTTTTAATGAGTGCGATGTTGCGTTGTCATGTAGGAAAATCAAGGCGTTTGTGATTCTCGAAAGCATTGAATAAGATTCGGAGCCGAGATATTTAAATTGAAGAAGGAAATCAGAGCTTCCCTCATTTACGCTTTTTCTGGCACAAAACTGGACCGGATTACCTAAATAAAAATTTATTCTGTGCTATAAAATTTAATGCTGACATACATATGTCGAACTCTTTAAAAAATATGTGTCCCAAGGTGTCTTAATACGCCCACTACCCCGATTTTTGATAATAAATCTAATAGTATTGGTCTCATAGGGGTGCTTCAGAAGATTTTGTAATATACATAAATGAAAGGTTTAAGTTGAATAAATAGATTGTTTTTGAAGAGGTTTAATTTGAATAAATAGATTGTTTATGAAGATATCGTAATTTGTGCTTCCATGCAATTTTGATCAAAATCGTTTAAATATATTATATGATATAGTTCCCATAGCACCCATCGGGCTTTGTACAAAATTAATTATTTTTTGCTTATAAAGATATCGGGAACAAATTTGGCGTTCCGTACATTTGTTTTGGAGCTCCCAGCAATGTACAAATTTGTATCATTCTATATAACTCCCAGAAGATCGATCGGTCAAAAAAACGTCGAATTCCAGAGATCAATTGCGCATTTCAGATACTTTAACAAAGTCTAAAACGAGATAGAAATCGATTCAAATAAAAACCGCATACTCACTAAAAGTGGGAACCTATTTTGGATTTACTTCTAAAGTACCCATGAGACTAACCTTCAAGAAACTTTGAATAAAAGATCTGAACCAAATTTTTTTGAATGTACATTTATTATATTACAATTTAAATATAAGCATAGAATTCAATCGCTACTCAAGAACATCAGTAAATTTAAACCTCAGTGGTATATTTGGAGCATTTAATACCATCAGGCTCTTGAATGCATTTTCAGTAGAATGATTAAATTCTACGTGAAAGTTGCGTATAAGACGTGCTACACCCAGCTCCAGTTCCATATCCACAATTCGCTTGCCAATGCAACTACGAGGTCCAAAACCAAAAGGCAGATTAGCAAAGGCATGAGTGGTCTTGAGATCACGTGGACAATCGCCACCAAACGACTCAGCTGACTGTTTGCCTTCACGTAACCAACGTTCCGGTAGAAATTCGTTAGCACGTGGGAAAAATTTGTCATCAGAGAGCACTCCGTCCGCCAGCATAAGCACAGATGAGTTCTTTGGCACTTCATAGCCACTCAAGGTAATATCGGATTTTACTATGCGAAAATTGAATGAGCCCACCGGATTCACACGCATGCTCTCCTTAATGCAGGCTCTTAAGTAAGGTAAATTTTTCATGGACTCTTCTGTAAAGTCAGTATCCTTTTCAGGCAAGATACGCATTATTTCCTCACGCAATTTGGCTTGTTTTAGAGGATTCTTGGCCAGGGATAACAAGATGCCCGTAAATGCAGAAGTGGTCTGTAATTGATATAGATTTATGAATTATTGAGTTTGGCAAATTGCCTATAAAAGTTACCGCATCTGAGCCAGCCATTAACATGTCTATGGCCATAACAATGGCCAAATGTTTGTCTATTTTAAGCAGCTTCTCCAAAATGCTTTCTTCGCTTTCCGTTTTTGGTACCGACTGCTGTCCTAGACGTTCCACCGCCTCATTCACCAAGCTGGAGGTAGCCTCTTGTATGCCATCTAAAGCTTTCATGCATTTTCTAAATTTTGGTGTAGATATATAACGCCAAAGTCCGGGCTTCATCTCCAGATCTTCGGATAGCGTAAAAAAGTCTGTCAGAGAATTATAAAGCAATTCTGCTCTCGGATTCTTCTGATTTCCGCGTATTAGGCCCAACTGTTTATCGAGAGCTACAACAGAAACTGAATCTAGTGTCCAATGTTTGATGTCTTCTATAAAATTATCGGGTACCTCGTAGCTTCTGCTGTCACGTATTTCACGTATGCTGTGGGAATATCATATATAGCAGAGTATTTTAAAGCTATCCATTGTAAATCTACAACTTACCGTTGAATAAACTCCTTGTTCACCTCAGACATTTTTTGGTAATAGAGTCGCACTGCCTTTGGTTGCGCCAAGATTGGATTAACTTTTGAACGAAAGTTACCCCATATTTCGCCATTACTGTAAGAAATATTTTAAGTATTTTTAAAATGTAACTTCAACCCCACTTACGTTGTCGCTAAGCCCTCAACGCCTTTGAAGAAATCCTTACGTAAAACGGTGCGATAATAACGTGCTGTATCAAAGCCCGGTCGTTCTGGCCAGATGCCTTCCGCTCGAAAGACGCGCTCAAAATCGCTGGGCTCATTAGTTATAAGTAGTTCGGATTTACCCATCACACCTGGTACACGAAATAGTGGTCCATGCTGTTGGCGCAAATCTAACATGATGCTTGGAAATCCTAAATCTGCGTATTTACCACCGGGTCTCAGGTGCCACAAAAGTTCCAGCATTCCCACCTTGGGTATGTCTTCGTAAGGTCGTGTAGTAGTTGCCTCTATATTTAATGCAGCTGCAGCATTTGTTTCTAAGCGCTGTTAAATATTTTACAATATTGAAATAGATTTATAAACTATTTAGATTGTTAACTAACTTTTTGCGTATTCCACAAAACGCGAACGAGCTTTTTGTTTTGTTTTAACATTTTGTTGTCTTTACTCCACGAATCTCACGCGGCAACTAATTAGAAAGCATCGACGGCTACTCCTGTTATATCAGTTTCAGATCGCGTTGTACATAATGCTAAATGTTAATGTTAACAGTTCTGTTAGAGCGTAGCAGAGGAGAAATTCTTTGTATATTGGCGTACTTTAAAGTATAAACAGACGGTCTTTTAATGAAGTGCCTACCTCTTATCTTATAGCTTTGGATTCTGATGTAATATTCGTCTATCAAATAGTCGTCTTTCACCGGCAGTTATTAGAATTGAATATATAGTAACTACTATATATATTTTAATATGTAGTAAAGCTGAGGGTCAATGAAAAAAGGCGCACTATTCGGAAATATTAACTTTTTAATAAACGATGAATGCACATTATCTTTTTTTACTGAATCCTTTTCCTTTTTTGCAACGGCAGAAGAAATATACTTAATTAAAAAAGAAATGATAGGGAGAAGTAGGAGAAACTTTTGCTTTAGTTGAGAAACAGGTACATCTGGATATGATCTTTGATTGCGATTCACACAAAAATAAGGCAACAGTAAAGAAACTTTAAC
Source organism: Chymomyza amoena (assembly GCA_037043745.1). Lineage (NCBI taxonomy): Eukaryota > Metazoa > Arthropoda > Insecta > Diptera > Drosophilidae > Chymomyza > Chymomyza amoena. The sequence goes on along the minus strand of JBAMAX010002329.1, from coordinate 28,374 downwards.
AAAGGAAAATGTAGATTAGATAAATTGCTTTTTAAATAAAGGAAATTGAAGCTGATCAATATAAGAAGTAAAAAATACTTTGTCCTCTTGCTCATTGGGAATCAGAGAAAAAGAAAGTTCTTAATATGATAAGGCATATATTAGTTAGTAAATAATCATTATGAAAATTGCAAATGATATTATTAGGGGGGTGAGTGGGTAAAGGAGGCAGGTGGCGGAGCCCCCAATTTGTATATTGATTTAGTTAATTTAGCTTCGATCAAATCAACAAGTTAACCTCTTAAACTAACAACCCTTAGAATTCTGCTTAATAAGCCGTTGTAGGATGAGACAATAATAAAATTTCCTTTGTAGATCTCCGTAGCTGATAATCGAGTGTTTTTGTTTGTCTTTTATATAGGAAACGATTTAATTTTTTTTATATATATTTATTTTGTTGGCAAAAATATAAAATTTAGATTATCTACACCCTGTATTCAATGGATCAAGGGCAGGTTATATGAAAAGAATCAGCTTGATATTGAGATTAGTCCGTTCATGTGCACCCCGAAATCGTGAAAACTAAAAAAAAAACGATTTTAAACAAAAAGCAACACAAAAATATTTTCATATTATCTATATCACTGTAATCATCTAATAAATATAAGTTAAATATTACATTTTAATATCTTGTAACGTATGATACAAAGGATATATTAAGTTTGTGCAAGCCGAAAATGTATGTAACTAATAGAAGGCGTCATCCCAAAGACACCCCAAAGTTACCTAAAATATGATCAGGATGACTAGAGATGTCGATATACCCATATCCGTCTGTTCGTTTGAACGCCTAGATCTCAGAGATGGTAAGAGGTAGAGTAACCAAACTTTCACATTAGATCCCATATTATTCGATAGGAGACAAGTTTATTTTATTTTTTTTGATATCGGGGTTAAATTATATAGCTCCCATAGGGGTGTTTCAGATCACCTCGAAAAAAAAAAATATTTAGATTCGAAAGTTTTTTATAGTTCTCAAGCACTGTAACAAAATTTGATCGAAATCGTTTGACTATATCCTATAGCCCCCATAGGACCGATCGGCCAAAATAACTTTTTGTATACAAAATTCTCTATATTTAATATTTTAATAAAGATATCATAATCAGATTTGCCATTCAGAAGTTTTTTAGAGTACCCAAGCATTGCACCAAATTTGAGCAAAATCGGTTGACTATATCATATAGCTTCCATAGGGCCGATCTTCCAAAAAATCGATTTTTGAACAAAATTTGTTGCGATTCGTTTGTTTGTGAATATATTGGAATTAAATTTGCCACTTGTCAATTATTTATGGGTCTTAAGCATTGCACCAAATTTTATTAAAATCGGTAGACCATATCAAATCATATATAGAAAATCGTTTTTTATACAAGACTCGTTGTGTTTCGTTTGTTTGTAAAGATATTTGAACTAAATTCGGCATTCAGATCTTTTTTAAGGTATTAAAGCACTGTTTGAAATTAGTTGACTATAGGAACAATCGGTCAAAAAAAATGTTTGCCTAAAAATTCTACTGTTTTTGGTTTTTTATGAAGCAATCGGATTTCATTGCAGGCTAGTGGTACAGGGTATCCCAAATTCATCCGCGCCCGACTTTACGTACGCCCTTTTTTTTGTATTGTTTTAAAGGTAAATATTCATGCAAATCAGATCCTGACAGACACACTAGCCTCTTTGGGCAGACTTGGACTTAACCTAAAAATTACTGAGTATAAATTTTTGGCTTTTCGACTTTGAAACAGGGGTTATTCCTCCTTTAATAAATCATCATGTATGAACAATTTTTGTAATTATGCTATAGTCATTCGATTCATTCATCGAGACTTTTCCGATTGTCGAGCGATTCGACATCATTGAGTATACGCAACGTGATGCCACCGGCGAAAATCTTTTTGGGATTCGGTACCGAAACATGTGTTTTTTTTTTTTTTTTTTTTTGAGAAAATTTGATTGATATATTATTATGTAATCCCTATTTGTTTTTTATAAAATTTATTAAATAGTGCAATTCTCTCTGCCGGCGCTCAAAGCTTTTTTATATAAACATTCAAATCATATTACTTGAAAGCTTTCGATTTAAAAATGTAAACAAAAAAAAAATAAACAAAAATGATTGTTTGTTTTTATCATGAGTAGCAGGTTTTGCAAAGTCGTCTGTTTATATTGATAAGAATTCAGAGTGCTTCGTCATTCTGTGTCAGTGGTTTGAGCAAACTACGTTGTGTTTGAACTGGGTGGATTTACTACTGAAATGCGGCCCCTATAAACTGGTCTAGTCATGCTGATCAGAAAAGTGAATATACGTTTTTGAGTAGTAGTCTGTCGATGTTCCCATAGTGATAGAATATTTGATTAAAATAAAGTAAACAAAATATAAAACTGTTTGTCTGTGCACAGGAGGTGGGTGAAGGAGACGCAGGATTCCTACCAGGTCTGAAGTTCCCTAAAGTGACCAGTAGATTGGAAATAAATAACCTTGAAAATACAAATTTTTAGAAAAAGAGAGAGCGCTTAGGCCAATCAATGAGCTGCTCCATATTCCCCGACTGCCTTTTATGTGTAACTAGTGAGCCCGGCAGACGTTGTCCTGCCCAAACTTTTTGAATACTCTTAAAGTGTATAAATATCGTAAGATTCTCTAGTTAGCTTATCTAGACAATCATAAGATCTTTTGGATTAGTTGACTTTCATGACTCTCTAAAAAGCCGTATAAACGAACTTAAGTATTCTTAAGAGATCTCGCATCTCTAATAAATTCATATCCCATAGAAACTACGTTTCAACCCCTTGCGACTACTCTTCTGTCTGCACTTCATGTCCAATACCCGGTGTTAAACAATTTTCTACTATGCTACGATATTCACAAAAATAAGTATATCTCACGAACCGATTCACACAAACACATCGCAATAGGCTTAAAACATTCGAATTGACAACCTCTAACTCACGCAAAATCAGACTTAAAATTTATCTACGCATTCATGAGAACACCCGTAACACGCAAAACATAAGTTTCTTTTTTACTATATAAAGATAATTATAGTGACTTGGCCTGACTTGGTATCATACATAATACGACCGATTTCTTAATAAAATAAAGTTTTTCTAATGCTCGATATTTATATATTTTTTTTATGTAACCTTTATTTACTTCTCCACATCTGTGAACTTAAATTTAAGCGGTATTTGTGGCATATTTACAATCAATCGACTTTTAAAAGCATTTTCCGTAGAATAATTATATTCCACTTGGAAGTTACGTATAAGGCGTGCTATGCCCAGTTCCAGTTCCATCTCCACAATTCGCTTGCCAATACACATGCGAGGGCCAAAACCAAATGGCACGCTCGCAAAGGCATGGGTGGTCTTCAGATCACGTGGACAATCGCCAGCAAATGATTCAGTAGATTGCTTATCTTCACGTAGCCAACGTTCCGGTAGATATTCAGCAGCACGTGGAAAATACTTTTCATTACTAAACGCACCCGGTAAAAGCATAAGCACAGATGAGTCCTTTGGCACCCTAAAACCGCTTAGCACAATATCCTGTTTGACTATGCGAAAGTTTAGAGACCCCACCGGATTTACACGTAAGCTTTCCTTAATGCAGGCTCTTAAGTAAGGCATATTTTTCATGCACTCCACTGTAAAGTCCGAGTCTTTCTCGGGCAAAATACGCATAACTTCCTCACGCAGCTTGGCCTGCTTTGCAGGATTCTTGGCTAGGGATAGTAAGATGCCCGTAAAGGCGGACATGCTCTGTAAAAATAAACCAAAATTAAAAACTAATAAAAGGGCAACTTTTAAAGACATACCGAATCCGTACCAGCCATTAACATGTCTATAGCCATGAGTACTGCCACACGCTCGTCTATTTTCAAGAGCTTCTGCAGCACGCTCTCTTGCTGATCTGGATTTGGCTTGGACTCGTACTTAAGACGTTCCAGTGCCTCATTTACATAGCTGCGTGTTACCTCGTGTATGTCATCCAGTGCTTGCATGCACTTTCTGTACTTGGGTGTGCTTATGTTACGCCAAAGCGATGGCTTCAGCTCCAGATCATCTGCTAGTTGGAAAAATGTACCTATGGCATCCATAAGTTTTTTCGCACGTGCATTTCCGCTCTTGCCGCGCATCAAACCCAGCTGCTGGTCTAGAGCAACTACAGAAATGGACTCCAGAGTCCAACATTTGATAGCATACTCAAAATCAGCGGGCACTTCGTGGGTCTTACTATCGCGTATTTCTCGTATGCTGCGAGAAATAAAAACTATTCAGAACTGTTGCTGGAAAGGTCTGTCTGTAACCTACCGTTGCATAAACTCCTTGTTGACCGCTGACATTCTTTGGTAGTACAAACGCACAGCTTTGGGCTGCACCAAGATTGGATTTACTTTCGAACGAAAGTCGCCCCATACTTTAGCTTGACTATATATATATATTTTTTTTTTAATTGTGCCCAATCTCTCTTAAAAAAAACTTACCTCGTTACCAGACCCGACATGCCTTGAAAGTAATCCCTATGCAGTTCCTCGCGATAATGACGCAATGTGTCTATGCCCGGTCTCTCCGGCCAGATGCCTTCTGCACGAAAGACACGCTCAAAATCGTTCGGTTCATCAGTTATAACAAATTCCGATCTGCCCAAAATTTTTGGTAGTCGAAAAACTGAACCTTTTTGTTTGCGCAAATCTAACATAATATCGGAAAAGTCTTTATTGCTATATTTGCTACCGGGCCTTGTGTGCCATAAATATTCCAATTGACCCACTTTGGGTATGTCTTCAAAGGGTCTAGCCAGCTCCCACTCCTGGGAACTGCTGTGCTGTTGACTGGACTGCTCTAGGCTCAGCGCAGCTGCTACATTGGACTGCAAGCGCTGCATTTAAATAAAAATTAGTTCCAGATGAATATTTTTATAGACTACACTAACTTTTTGCGCTGTCCACAAAATCCGTCTAAGTTGTAAATTTTGTTTTAACATTTTGTGTTTTTTAGGGAACCAAGTTTAATTGGCAACTAAATGGTAAATGCTATTTGAACCTAGTACTTATAGACAGACGTTCATTTGGATTCTTTTTTTTTACAGAGCTTTTTTCTGTAAAAATGTTAATGCTAACAAAAATGTTAAGTAAATGTTCTTTTACAGCAGCGCTCACGAACACATTGTGAGCGTTTAACATAGTTTCGATCAGTAGCGCAGCGTAAGGGGGATTTTTAAGATAACGTTCATGTTGCCTGGGGTGCAACAAAAATGTTTAGATATTTTGGGTACGTTTTGAACCCAAGTATCTGGCAAACAATATAATTGCTACAGAAATCAGAGATGTTTTTTCGAACAATTGTTTTTGAATGTTTACGCTTTTACGACAAAGGCAGCGAAGAAGCTACTCTTTAAAAATTTAGTACATTTAGACAGCTGAGTGATTTTAGAAAGTCAATTTGTTATTAAATTAGTCGATATATAGAAATTTAGTTTCAAGAAGTGCCAGACATCGGTGTAAGACTAGGATGCAGGTGCAGATCTAGGAGGGCTCTTCACTTTGAAATACACCTGTACCTCGGTTTACGCGGTAGATACGTTCCTGACAAAACCGTGTAAATCGAGTTAAACATTTTTATATGGAGAAACCGCGTAAAGCGAATCCGACTATAAATAAGCTTTTTGAAATATTTATCGAACACAAAATATAGCTTTATACTGGTAATACGAGGGTGGATTGATAAATTTCCGGCCTGACCAAGAAAAACAAAGTTTTTAAGTATTTTTTTTTTATTTCTCAACATAATCTCCTCCAAGGCTGATACATTTCTCATAGCGGTGTTCTAGTCTAGTAATGCCATCTCTATAGACTGATTCGTCAAGCTCCTCAAAATACCCATTTACAGCTTCGATTACTTCTTCATTGTCCGCAAATCTCTTTCCGCCAAGCCATTTTTTGAGGTTAGGAAACAGATAATAGTCACTCGGGGCTAGGTCTGGAGAGTAGGGAGGGTGCGGCATCAATTCAAACTTCAGATCGTTGATATTAGCCATCGCAACGATTGACTTGTGCGCTAGTGCGTTATCGAGATGAAACGAGATTCTTTTCTTCGCCAGATGAGGTCGTTTAATTTTCACCTCGTGGCTCAAACGTTGCAATAAGTCTGCGTAGTATTGACTAGTGATAGTTTTACCCTTTTCAAGGTAATCAATGTATATAATACCTCTTGCATCCCAAAAAACACTAGCCATAACCTTGTTCGCTGAAAAAATTGTTTTTGGCCGATCGGTCCTATGGGAGCTATATGATATAGTCCAATCCGACTGTTCGGACTGCAAATTTGGTTACGGAGTGTATTGGTGAACAATAAAGAACTTTCGATTACCAAATTTGGTTACGATATCTTCATAAACAATACGAATTGGATTACATCTAAAACGCTTTTTTTTTGTCGAGGTCGATGTACAAACTACCCCGGCGATGGGAGCTATATAATTTATACCCGATATCAAAAAATAAAATAAACTGGCCTCCTATGGAATAATATGGGATCTCAATGTGAAAGTTTGGTAACTTTAGCTCTTACCATCTCTGAGATCTAGGCGTTCACACGGACAGACGGACATGGGTATATCAACTTCTCTATTCACCCTGATCATATTTTAGGTAACTTTGAGGTGTCTCCGACGTCATCCTTCTATATGTTACATACATTTTCGGCTTGCATAAACTTAATATACCCTTGGTACCATACGGTACTGGGTATAAAAAATATTGGAAAAAGCACCTATAAATACGGATCATCACTATTTTTAAGCAAGCTTTATCGCTATCAGTTTCAACGAATAGTCGTTTTTAACGAAATTGTATAATATCTGACTCATCACTGGATAGAATCATCTCATTAGATTCTCCATCTACAATTGTTGCATTTGTTTTAGTTATAGTCGGAATAGATCATTCTTTAAGAAAATATTCTTTTCTTTAAGCTTTTGTTGCTTATTTTTCTTAGTCATATCTTTGTAGACTTCTTCATATTGTTTTAATAGATCATTAATATTTCGTTGAAATTTAAGACTACGATCTAAAATAACATATCCTCCTTGAAAATGGTTTCCTAGTTTTCTTCCTAGTACAAGTCCCTTGTGAAAAAATTTAGTTGTGAATACATTTTTTTCGGTGTCAGATTCAAAAACAACGTCAATCAAATGACCTCCTTTATTGCGGATACAAAATTCAGCTCTTTTTCTGGCATTTTCCATGACATTTGCCAGCATCTCGGGTGATATCGCAGTGATTTCGGCTCGAATATTGTCCTTAAGCTCGTCTAAAGTCTTCGGTTTGTTGGCATACACTTTGCTTTTTAAAAATCCCCACAAAAAAAAGTCCGGTGCCGTTAAATCGGGCGATCTCGATGGCCAGTCAATATCCCCCCTTTGCGATACCACACGTCCTGGGAACTTTTGACGCCAAAGTTCATCGTTGATTTCGCGGTGTGACATGTCGCGCCGTCTTGTTGAAACCAAAAGCCTTTGTGACATTTTTTCACGCATTTCTGGTAAAACAGAGTGTGCCAACATCCATCGATACCGATCCCTATTGACAGTTTCCCCAACTCTGAAGAAGAACGTACCGATGATGGTTTTGTCGAGTGCGACAGTTTTGTTTATTTCACAGATTGCCTAGATAGCCCTCAAAATCGGCCATTATTAGTCCTTAAAAATCGTTCTCCGAAGTCACTGCTCGATTCACTCACTTGACGTAAGTCACGGCGTCGCCATTGTCTGTCGCCGATTCTTTGGTTGCTTTAACTGCACTTTATATGGAAACATATCCAGATTCATGCTTTCAGAATCCTCCTCAAAGTAGTTCCACTGACGTTTAGTTGCTGAGACCGGCGGCGGTACGAGACTTTAGAAGGATTATCTGCAACACTCCGTTGAACAGCTTCAATATTTTCATTTTGATCGTCGAGGACTGTAAGGTTGATTTGAATGTGGACGGTCCGTTGACACACCCGTGACTTTCTCGCATTTAATCTTGAAGACGTATCACTGCCGTGTACGAATAGTGTCACTGTTTAGGCTAAGAATCGACCGCGATAAACTTTTGACGATACGCACGCTGTGTTGCAAACAACTGAACAATTACATTTAATGAACATTGTCACTATTTCACGCGTTCTTTAGGCGTGAATCGATTCATGGGTAAAATTATAATGCAATAACCTTTCTAAAACGTGTTCGACGACGTCAATCCGTTGAAATCTGTCCAAAGTTATCTCAAATATTTCTGAATCGACCACATTCAAATGGCAGCAGCCCTGTATAACTCTAACCATTAAACATATCAGTCCATAAAGCATTTCCAATAGGCAAAAAAAGTCTTGAGGCTGTCCTGGAGCATTATCAAGAACTAGAAGGACTTTAAAAGGCCAACTCAAGCTCCTTTACTGGCTTTCCAAAAATTGTTAATATTCAAACATTTAAACGTGGTCGGTTAGTTTTGCCAATTACCAATGGCTTCATAACATGATTTTTAGAAGCATTACTACAAAGAAGAATCTTTATACGTTGTTTTGCAGCCTTATGACCGCTTTCTGATTTGATATGTTTTGCTAGAAAGGTCCTCTGAGGCATTTTCTTCCAAAATAATCTGGATTCATTAGCATTAAATATCTGGTCTGGGCTTTTGTGGATATTTTTGTGCTTTTTCCAAACTAGAAGATGCTTGTTCAGCTTTTAATTTTAGACTATGCAAGAAATGTCTTTGCTAAAATCGCTGGAACCAGGAACCACGACTTGCGTTAAAAGACATATTATTCGCAGAAGTAGACTGCACTTGATTTTGTAGTGTGTCATAGATTACACTAGTCGACAAATTTCACACACTTTTTTTCTCCAGAGATGAGACTTATATTTTATGTTAGGGCAATGTTTCCGCATTCAAAATCCGTATTTTTTATTATCCTCTTATACCCTGTTTTTTCTCTAGGACCATTTTAGTGAAAAAGGACCTTTTTCAAAAAACGGTTTCACATATGATGTCATAAAATCTGTACTGATTCGAGTTTTTTCAAAATTTTCCGAAAATCATAATTTTTCGTGTACTCTTCATGATTGGATTCAGCTAGGGTGTTCAAGGGGCAGCTCGAATTCTTCAAAAAATTGCTTACTTGAAAGCTACTAACATCTACTTTCAAAAAAAATTTAATTATAGAGGAGTGAACCACTTTTCAAAGGTTTAATGCAGTTAAAAGAGACGAAAAAAAAATTGCCCAAAAAAATTTTTTTTTCTAATTTTCAAAAATGCAATAAGTCGGTCATCTTTTATCATAAAAAAGATAAAATTATATAGAAATTGCATCTACATATCATGACCAATAACCTAAAATAACTTGAAAATTTTCAGGTATCTAAGACTTTTTCTAAAATAAATGTTTTTTTTTGTAGAAAAAGTCACCCAAAAAGACTGTGATTTTTGGCATTTCGGGCAGCACAGTTTCGGCTGTAGTTTTTTTCTTTTAGACTACCGATTTTTATGATTTAGGACATTATGGGAAAGTTACTCTATTCTACTTTTCAGGAAAAAAAAAAAAAAATTTTGAAAAAACTCGAATCAGTATCTAGGTTTTATGACATCGGATGGGAAACCGTTTTTTGAAAAGGTCCTTTTTTCATAAAAAATGTGTCTCAAGAAAAACAATGGGGTATAAGGGGATAATAAAAAATACGGATTTTGAATGCTGAAAAACATTGCCCTATGCAGAAAATATAGAGTGTCATCTCTGGAGATTTTTCATCGTCGAGCTAGCAATGTTAATGGAGAAGCTTTGTTATTTTTGTATGACATTTGTATCAAATGGAATTCTTTTTTGTTTTTGGTCTTCTACCCATATTAAAAAGCCTTTTCCATGTTTTCCATCGAATCATTTCTTACATTTGACGTTGTACTCATACTCGTATGCATTCCAGCTGTTACACTTTTTCTAATTAAGTCTTCGTTTAGATTTATTGTTTTTATTGTTGATTCCTTCATTGAATAAAATTTGGCAATATCTAAATTCATCGAAGCGTTCATGAGAACACCCGTAACACGAAAACATAAGTTTCTTTTATATTATATATAGATGTCCGACTTTCAGTCTCAGTGTTTGTCTACTCTTCGTTCTCATATCGAATTTTATTGTAATTAGTTTTATTTAATTGGGTTAACTACATCATATAGCCTCCTCCGAAGACTTCGTTAGTTTGTAAATTTGCATATCAAAAGATTTTGGATATACTTACTTAAGCAACATCGAATTAGGATTACTCCATGCTTCTAAAATGAATATTGTGGAGACTATCTCAGTGTAAAAAAAATGTTTCGAATATTGGTATAAGTGTTAAGTGTACGCGTTTTCATACGAATTGATTTTGATTTTTAAATTGATTGAAATCCTTCTAAATTCTTTTAAAATTTAATTTTTTACCGGTCAGCTCTTGCTAAAAACATACGAACTTTTTCACAATATATTTTTTTATTATTATGAATTAAATTGTATTCCAATTTGGCTATACCTTGGCCGCATCTGATCAGGCAGATCTCATCGAAACAAGCATCAAAAGCTGAAGAAAAATGTATAACTCTTCTTTTGTTGCATGCTTCAATGAGACCCAGCAACAAATACGGCAGGGCAATGTTATCCAGAAGGGATCTGCAAATGTTGCTACAAGTAAAATTTGTTGCATATCCAACACTTCGAATGACTTCCCTTTAGCTTGAATTGGAACTCCTGTTACTAGATACCGTAGATTCGGATGAATTTGAGTTATGGCGACTCTTATACTTGAGCCGTTTGGATGCCTCCTGCTGGGATAACTTACGGAGCATCATATAGTCAGTGTTGAGCATGTTGCAAAGCTCGATGAAGGTGCATAGACGCGGACACTTGAGTACCTTGGCTAGGTTGTAGGCCGATTTTAATACTTCCTTTTGGCGTTCGAATTTTTGTTGCACGGCATTCGCCTTTACCATTACCATAGTGCTGAGAAATGCCCAAATCTTGGAGTTACATTTTTCAGCCTCGTCGATGGCTCGTTTGGCATAGGAAACGCACTGTGAATAGTTCGCACCTAGTAGGTAAAAATCTGCCAGTTCATGTAGTAAATAAGCGCGTTCAATTGGTAAAGTGGCGAAACCCAAACGATTCTTTAGGGTTTTACATCTGGAAATGAGAGGGTAGAGTTAAGTGTGTTACTAGCCGATGCTTTTAGGATCAAGGATAGTAGGAGCTTTGGAAGGCAATAAGGGAAAGTACCTAAATTGCGAGACCCGCTCAGGGGGAGAGGACATCTTGAAAATCTTTGCATATACTAACTATGTACCATTAAATAATGGTATGACTTTGATTTGAGCCCGTCTGCTTCAATGCTGACCCCAGTGGCTTTTGAATGTGTTTTGGGAGCTTTAATAGATATGTACTTCAAAGTGAAGACCCGCCCTCTCAAGACCAAATCCTGGACCCGCAACTGGTTGATCGCTTACCCTGGTTGATTGGTCGCTTCGATCACGTTAATACTACCAAAAGTATCCGGTCTGAGGTTGCTTAAGAAATCCTCTATACCCCTCTCCCAGTATTATTTTTTTTTTTTTCCGAAAAGGGTACCTCACAAAGAGGTGGGGCACTACGACCAAAAGGTCTTTTGTACCATACCTAAGGTTAAAACAAAAGACTTCCGCTTGCCTTATGAATAGCAGTAGGTCTGCTTAATTAAAAGTTCATCGATTACGAGGGACTACAGCAGGGGAGACAACACACCTTCTTGTAGACAACCCTTTACAGCTCTTATGCTGACTGTTGTACCGTCTAGAGATGAAGCTATGTCCCTCTGTCGGAGCATGGATTCAATCCATGCGGTCATATTTGGTTCTATGTTCTTACGGGCCAACGCTCTAGAGATAGAACCAAAGTCAGTATTGTCGAAAGCTCCCTCGACGTCCAGGAATGCGCACAAAGCTTTTCAATCTTTCTGACTAGGTGGTGTAAGGCAACCTCTGTTGACTTTCCTTTGGAAGATGCAAACTGCATTGGATGCAGCGGGTTCGCGGCATGTAGTTTGTTTCTGATGTGCAGATCAAGAAGTCTCTCTTCTGTTTTCAGAAGGAATGAGGTTAGACTAATTGGTCTGTATGACTTGGGCTTGTCTATTGGCCTGTTGCCAGATTTGGGGATGAAGGCAATCCGTAGTCTCCTCCAAGAGTTAGGTATGTATCCCCAATCAATGCTTGCTCTAAACAGACACATCAATGGGTTAAGGATAAAATCCAGACATTTCTGGAGAAGTGCTGGAAAAATTCCGTCCCCACCAGGTGCCTTGAAAGGTTCAAAGGAGCCAATTGCCCATCTTACTTTGTTGGCATCGAAAATAGTGCCATTTATTCTGGCAGCCCCTCGGAGGTTTGGCTCGATCCAATCTGAGAGTTGAGCATCACCGCTGCAAGTTGAAGAGCCTGGAGCGTCTCCCCGTAAGTTATATTAAAATTATTGTATTATATCTTATACCAAAAATATGTAACGGCCTAAGGAATACGTGAGGGACCCCATAAAGTACGAATATATTCGCGATTAGACTGAACTACTGAGTTAATCAAGCCCGCACTCTCTGCCTTTCTGAACAAAAGAATTTCGGTGACTATAGAACCTATAACCTTCAGCAAGTTTAACGATGTTTATCGATACTTATCGATAACTTTATAAAAGCTACACGGTCGAAATTTTGCCCCATTTTTCCGACTCTTCCAACAACTTACTTATGCACTTGCAACTCCGACTTCTGCGCTATATTTTGTTCCATGTAGGTGGAGCGATCCCCAAACACATATTTGGGCGCATCAATGGGTTTGTTGACGCGCATTTTAAGCAAAGTGCATATAGAACAAGTGTCATAAGGCGAGACCTTAGTAACGGGTAGTTCAAATTCTTCGCAGAGACTCAAAGCCATGTGATTATAGACCTCATTTATGAAATCAAGTTTCCAAGGCATAACACGAGCTGTCTTGATCACAACATAATCGCCCATCACATCCGCCACGAACTGACGTAAACGCTATTAAATTAAAGAGTTTAGATAAATATTTCTTATATAATTGGATAGCTTACGGTCGTGTCATGCGCAGCTCGGAGTGCTCTTATGCTTCTAAGTATGCTAAGCATATTGCGTCTAGTCTGATACTGTATACGATTCAAATTGGCCTCCCGTAACTTTACGGACGAGGGTTTAGCATAACCACGTTGATAGTTTTCATTGTAGAGCGGACTACGCGCATGTAGCATGCTGGTAAATGTCGTAACCTCACGATAGGCATCGTCTAAGACTTCCCGTCGTGCAGTCGAATGATATTTACATTGTGGCAGCAACATGGTGGGATTCTTGCGTAGCTCATTTAGAAAGAATACATCCGTTGATGAATTATTCAAATAGGTTTGGTAATAGATTTTGCGCTTGCGCTTGGCTCGTGCTTTTTCTAGAGGAGATTTGAGTATAACCGGCTTCTCAACAATGCTTTGCACGTCGCATTCATTTAGCTCCTTTAGAATCTTCCAGCGTGGTCGTTCATCTTTTTCTTGCGGCTTCTTTATATTTTGCACCTGTATTGAATTTTCTTTGAAAAATACTCCCAAACTGGGTCCCACCATATCGTTAAAGTTTTCACCAACTATTTCTAGACGTTTTTTAAATGGTCGCAAAGAGGTGCCCAACCGCTTACGCACATTGTCATGCAGCAGCATCTTACAATCCTCGAAACGATTCAATTCATACAAAACATCGCACATTTCCCGATTAATGTGCGCATCGTTATTTCCAGCCAACTTTAACGCTCTTTTGGCATCCTCTAAAGCGGCCTCGGGCATCGCCTTGCTACGATAGAATTTGCTGCGCATAAACAAGGCGGGATAATCTTCCCCACCGTTTTCATCGATGCATTGGTTAAAGTATTTCTGGGCAGGTATATTCATACGCCGTGTGGCTAGATATTGTGCCCAGCTACGGTGTATTAAACGACGTCGTTCTTTTGGCCAGTCAAATATATCCCAGGGTTGCAGATTGGCCTGCAGGTTAAGATCCGGCGCTTCCATGGCTATGGACGCTGCTATACGAGTATTTAAGAAAGGGTCCAAAGGTTTGCAAATAAACACATTAATAGTACAAAAGCGGTAAAAATTAAAAAACTTAATTATTATAAATAATAAATAAAATATAAACTTGTAAAAAAAAAATGTTGTTACAAAAACAAAAGGCAAAGAATGAAGTATATTTCAAAAGTATAACATAGTAAATAATTACATTTTTTTTAGTAGCATTCTTAAATTTTCTTTATCAGTTTTAGCACCAAAATTTTTCTTGTAGTAAGGGTCTATGTTACTTCCATGACACATCCCAGTTTCCACAAAAGAGTCCAAAGAGCCTCTCGAGGTTTATTCATGCCGACGGATGGACATGGCTTTTAGTTTATATAGGAAACCTCCTGAGTGGGGCCAATTTTTGTGCCTAAGTGAGTTGGGACGTCATGTCTCGACTGCCACCCTAATCTAAGCCTAACCTAAGGGTCTGAGTCCGAATTCAAAATCAAAAAAATAATAATTGTCCGAAACCTGCTAGAATTTTCGGAGTTTGGATTCGGAATCAGCGCGCGTAAAAACAAACTGTTTTCCACCCCCTTTTTTTTGGTATAGGAAAACATTACGTAACTATGCTGAAAGACAATCGTAACATCCCTAAATGGAAACGTCCAAATAAATAATTTTTTCGACTACAATTGAAGAACTTTTAGTTTTGAAATTTGTTAAGAAAGAGTATACTGAATTTAAACCATGTATGAAAGGGCGTGGCAGAACGCAAGTCCTACCAAAATGGTTATCATAGCCTTGGACAGCGATTGATTGTCCGTTTGTCCATCCGTCTGTATGAATACCTCGATGTCGGAGATATTAGGTAAACGAAACTTTACTAGCTTCGCACAGTGGCACAGAAGCTGAAAAACCGTTGCAAAAATCATATCTTCTAAAAAAATTGAGATATTTTTATGAGTTAAATTGCAGTTGAAAGAAAAATCTTTAGGCTTCAAAATAAGTATTCATATACCTAAAACAGTTTCCGGAAATTGTAAAAAAAAAACAAATTTTTCTTAAATTTTAAATAATATCTTTATTATCGCCTTCGAAGTATTAACCATTGGAGCATACACACATATTCCAACGCTTGATCCAATCATCCATACACTTCTGGTAGGCCTGGGCAGGGATGACTTTGAGTTCCCTCTTCGAATTTTGTTTGATAATGGTCAATGGTGTCAAAACGCTTCTCTCTTAATGGCAATTTGAGTTTTGGGAACAGGAAAAATCACACGGTACCATATCTGGTGAATACGGAGCCTGAGCGACCAGTATATATTTTATGTTCATATATCGTGGTTTTTTGTAAAATAATCATCCACATTTACATTTGAGGGGATATCTAAAAGACTTGACATTTCTTTTGAATAGCTACTTGGCAATTCTGTGTTGGATCTCACATGTCTAAGCGATGCAACTAGAGGATCTTATGAGGCTGCCCCATATTTAAAAAATGTCCTGGTTTTCCCGTGATCGCGATATTTTACAAGTATTTATGGCTCTGAATTTTTCATAATCCTTGTTTCTTGATTCCTGGGCTTCTTCTGACATCTCCCCAATGGGTAGGCAATGATATTCTATTATAGATTGACCATTTGCCAAAATTTTGTGAAGTGTGGGAGTTAGTTTCTTTCCCGGATATTTTTTCATTAGCAGCTCTACAGCCTTAGTCGCATATTCAACAAATTTGCTGCCGATAATTTTTTCCTTACAGCTTAGAATATTTAAAATAATACGCAATCTTTTGATAATATCTTCATCCATTTCAGTTATTTCTGATGTAGTTTTGTTTTCTTCAAAGAACTTGCATGATGAGTTTCCATCATTTGTATTACCATATCCATATTTGGGGCAGTCGACTTTCAGTTCAAGTTTCTTAAAAAATTCTTCTTGTATTTTTTTTTCCTGATACTTTGTTTTTCTTTGCCTGGTGTGTTGTCCTCAAATGAGTCGTGAACTTGCCGAAGAGTATATGCAAGTTTCAAAACAAATTCCAAGCATCTAATTCTGGCATGCAGTGGAGAAATACCAAATTCCAGATTTTCCTCTTCAATAGAAGAATTTTCCAAATTTTGAAAATCCTTTTGTGTTCTTTTACAAAAAGCACATGACGAAGTAGATTTTGTGCTTGTCAGCTCGTTAAGAACCTTGCCGTCTACCATGGTTAGAAAAAATTCATAATTCACAGCAAATGGTTGTTCCTTCTTTGATTCGAATTAATGCAGGCCTTATATCTTTAATCTGCTTCCTTATGTAACTGTAGATCTGATTAATTCCGAAGATTCTTTGGCGTATTTAAACAATATCGGACGACAATAGTGAACAGATGAAGGGCGCGGATTTTTCCAATATTCCATTGTTTCACTTTTTAGTCGTAGGGGAACAACAGACGCCATGAACATGTTTGCATATGTAATACCTTCATCATCTGTGGCTATTGTTTGCTGTAAGCACTTTGGCCAGAAGATCCATCGCAGCCCATAATGTGAGTTTTTCTGGAAGAGTCTCCATCTCATTTTCAGAAAAGCTTTCAATGAGGCGTTTTGCAGTATGATCCATGAGGTCTTGAAGTTTGACTTCTTGCATCAGCAACCGCTTTTGTTATACACGACCTTATCATCATTTCTGTACTTTAATGATTGAGCCTCAGATAGATGATCCATGGCTATATCGGCTGTGGCATCGGCAAGTTTTCTCTTTCGAGTAAAATTTGAGCACTCGTCCAACAAAAAACAAAGTTTTGGATGGATAATTTGTTTGCTTATGAAGATAACACGACCAAATTTGGCACTCAGGAGTTTTTTAGAGTTTCCATTTCAGTTTACTATTGGGTGTTCAAATAGAAAACCGCCGCGTTTTCTCATGATTTGAGGTTTTATTGTAAAAAACTCGTTAAATACTCATTCTTCAAAATATTTTCCATTGTTAGCCACAACTTGTTCCCACCTTTTTGGCAGCTTCTGAATTTCTCGTCGGAAAAATTGTTCTTCTTTTGACGCGATCCACGAATCGCTCTAATTTTTGGCTTCTTCGAAAGGACGAAAGTGCTGTTCGGCCAGATCATGCGTCTTCAATCGGAATAAGTAAAAATCTGAAGGGGCTATGTCAGGAGAGTACGGCGGGTGGGGTAGTATGTCACATTTCAAAGTTTCCAGGTATGTTTTCACTACCTTGCAAACATCTGACCGAGCGTTGTCATCTAGAAGTATGACCTCATCGTGTCTTTCCGAATGTTGCGTGCGTTTTTCCTTCAACGGTCGACTCAGGCGTATTAGTTGCGTAATGGTTTTGCCTGGATGCAAGAGTTCATAGTGCATTACGCCGATCTGGTCCCTCCAAATACGGAGCATCAGCTTCGAGCCATGAATGTTCGGTTTCGCTGTTGAAGTTGGTGCATTGCCGGGAAGCCCCACGATTTTTTTTCGCTCCGGGTTGTCATATTGTATCCACTCCTCATAGGCGGTCAGGATTCGATGCAAAAAACTTTCTGTTGTGCCGTTGGAGTTTTTCGCACGTGCAAAGGCGCCGTTCGATGTCCCTCGGCTTCAACTCGTAAGGCACCCAATTTCCCAGTTTCTGAATCATTCCAAAGCTTTTTAGGCGATGAGAAACGGCTTGCTGAGTCACGCCCAATCAATGTGCAAGTTCCTGTTGCGTTCTACAACTATCTTCATCCGGTAAAGTCTTTAATTCTGTATCCTTGAACTTTTCAACGGTTCCCGGAACGATCCTTGTCTTGCGCGTCATATTCGCCATTTTTAAACTTTTGAAACCATTCCCGACACGTTATTTCACTAATAAAACTTTCTCCATAAGTTTCTACAATCATTTGACGCGCTTGAGCTGCATTTTTTTCCGAATGTTCCCTTGTTCGGCTCAAATTTTGACATTTTCGCACACGATGCTGTCGCCACCTATGGGAAAATGACCGTTTCTATTTCTACACCCAATAAATCATATGGCTCCCATAGGTACCTGAACTTGTTAATTCCCAAAACGAAGTCGTGCATGTTTTGTATTTCATTAGCGTTAAACTCTTTATTTGTCGCAAAAAAATATTTATATATTTTATTTATTTATATTTTATATGTATATATATATATTTAAACAAACACCAAAGTTTTTGCTTTACAATTTGAATTATAACTTCAATCGTACATATATGCATAGGGGTATATAACATATGTAAATATATAGCATAAATATTCGCATAGTTTCTTAATAGTTTAAATTACACATAATTAAAGTTGATTAAATTGTTTAAGAGTAAAGAATATTTATACATGACAATTTCCACGCGGGCTACAATTTGAGCACAGAAAATGCGTTTAAATTCAGAAGAAATTTGGCACGCTAGGCAAAGAATGGTACAAATTTTTTAAGATATTCAAACATATCGTTTATAGGGTATACATGGGTTAAGCATATTGCATGCGTCCAGAGTCATCCCTAGTAAAGAGAAGCTCACGCCTATTCTTAAACTACTAAATGGACTAAAAGTCTATGACAATTTCGTATAATAAATATATGCATTAAAAATGCCAAAAGTAAGCTTAAGTTTAACTAGACTTATAAAGCCTGGCTGGCTTACTCCTGGTTAGCCGTAGCCGGCTGCTGATAGCTGCACACTATTTTGGCCGCATCATTCATCATTTTGGCCGTGGAGCGCACCAAGAACATGAGATGACACTCATCGTAGACAGTCAGTTCCACACGCGTGCGCACCAGACCATGCAGCACTGTAGCGCGTTCCAAATCCAGCCAACGCTGCAGTGCCAGCTCACGTTCCTTGATGGAACCAGATAGCGCCACATCGGATGGACCCCAAAGCACAAATTCTAGCACAGATTTGGCCTTGGACAAAGATTCGGCGCGTTCTTGCAGCAAAATGTCAGCCAAAATGGGTGTAATCTTATTAGTGGGCAGCATCTCAGTGAGCGCCAAGTGTGCGCATTTGCACAATGTGCCCATGGGTTCCTCATCATCATTATGATTGCTGTAAGACAAAGACGGCTTAATAAAATGTGAACATATGCAAACAGCATAACCAGCTCACCCTTGCAGCACGCAGAGACGCGCCTGCGCATCTTTGTTATCCACATCCTTGGACAGCACCACATTGGATAGACTCAGCGGCGTTTCTTCAATAGCCTTGGCCTGCAGATTCTTCATGCCGTTGATCAGCTGCAGCATAATAAATGCCACCTCACGCGTCATGACATCATCAAAAGCAGGCATGGCATTGACTGCAGCATCCTCGCCAGCATTATTTGTTGTGCTCAAGCTATTGCTTGCAGATTCTTCATTCAGCGTGCTCAAATTCTGCACAGAGACAACATTGCGCAGCGCATTACCGCCGGCTGCATCCTTTAGACCACTTAGATTAGGTATAGAACCGCGGAAATTAAAGTTGCTCTTGTCCAGCACTTGCGATTTACCCTTCAGTATGGTGCCAATTGATTGTAGCGTCTCCAGCTGCAAACGTGGCAGCACCGAAATGGTAGCCTGCAGCAAGGTTACCTCTGTCGAGGGCATCAATGGCAGCTGATAGCTAGGCACCAGATCGCAGAATTCGGTAATGGGATTGAGCACATCCGAAACACCGCCAGACAACTGACTAAGTTCACCGCCAACGCCGGCCAGCTGATTGCAGTCGGCGGAAAGCGCTAACGTTACCGGGGCAGTGGTCCACAAGGCAGCATGGAAAGCTTTTTTGCCTACCACAAAAGCTTGGGCGCCTTCCAATATGGTGAAGTCCTCGTAACGCAAGTTAATGGCATTGGCCAGTGGTCGCAGTGCAGCCGGCACTACAGGAGCTTGCTGCAGCTGCAGATGAAAGTGGGTAGAAGTTTAATAAAAGTTTCAGAATAGTCGTCGGGTATATGCTTTACCTGATCAAGCACTTGAGCCAGGGCCTCATGATTGGCCACCACAACTGCCGTATAGTTATCCTCAATAGTTTTGTGCACGACACTGCGTCCCTTGCGCATGCGCAAGCGATTCGTGGCCTTGCTACGATTTTTGTTGGCCTGGCGGGAAAACAAGAGAAGTCAGATCCTGAGATCTTCATAAATATGGACTCCTATACTTACTGTTGGCATGCCCCATACACTGTCATTAATGTCTGTGGCCACATCACCGCCTGCTTCGCTGCCATAGTAACTATATGGCGCATAGATGTCAAATTCGCCCACCTCGCTGCCAGCATATGAAGCTGAGATGACCCGTGGAATGTTAGCTGTGGAAGATTAGCACCTTTTAATAAAAGTATTCTCTACGAGCTACTCCCATACTCACCCAAACTATTATTGAGCCCATAGTTGCGCACTGGACCGTATTCGCTACGCGTATAGCTGGCAATTGATGCCGTGTCCGAGTAAAGATTATTGCGTCGCGCCACCTGTGTCAGACGCTGTCCCGCGACGGCGGCCAGATCTATGTTGGTGCGTGTGGGTGGTGGCGGTGGTGTCGAGGATGTTTTCACAAACTCATACATATTCTCATAATCACGCTTATCCTTCAAATAGCTGTCAATAGTGCTATTTATTTTGCGCACCGAATCCTTTAAGCTGCTGCGCTGTGCCGCATCCGTCTGGTCATTGGGTGCACGTTGTTCAAAAATTTCCAGCTTGCTGGTAATAGATACCTTGGGCTCAGTCTTCTTTTGCTGGCGTTCAAATGTGCTGGTGCGGCTATTGATTGTGCCCGTGGGCGGCTTGGAGGCTGTCGTGGCCGTCTCATTGGCGCCCAACTTGGGGCTCAAAGTGTTGGCATTGTTGTTGTTGCTGGGCTTTGTAGCTTTCAAAGATTGTGTGTGTTGTTGTTCGGCCGTTACATTCTCACCGTTTGACGAGCAAATGGAGATAGTATCGGTTAATATGCCTCGTTTACGTACCAGCTCCAATTGTGCCTCCCGTTCGCGCATGCTGGCCGTGCGTTCAGGTTTGCGTGGCGCTATTGAGGAGCGAATTTCACCTGTTTAAGATTAAAGATTAGTTGAAATTATTTTCATTGACGACAATTTTCCGACTAGCTCTAATTTGTTGAGACTTCATGGTCATGTTAACAAAAATGTTGGCCCATTTAAGCGCTGAAGTCAAAGCAATCTGGCTCATTCATCAGTCCAGCGTCTGCCTTGAAATGGATAGCTTTGGTGGCTATAGCCCACTACTACTAATTGTGATTTTGACCCAAATTCGTGTCAAATTACAATTCGCATAATGTTGGCCACATTGGCTGACGACGGACGGTTCGCGGCCAGTTCACTCATTGTCAAATGCGCAGCTGTCTTCCAAGCTATCTAACAAATAGCTGCAACATCTAATAATGAGTTTGGGACCCCTTTTAACAAGTTTGTGCCTGTCTGCCTGCCTGCCAAAGCAGCAGGTGTAACAAGTTCTGGTTGTTTTGGCCTGGCCATAAAGTGCTAGCCCGAAATGGGTCGCGGTCTTTGGTTTAGACAGCGTCTTTCTTTCCGCGTAGCTCGTTATGAGCATTTCTAAGTAGTTTCAACAAATTCTAATGATTTTTTGACTACATGTGGTTATCATACTGGGTTAAGCGAGAGCAGCTTGGATTTAGATGCTCTTTCGGGGAGTATCTGAGACTTGGCATAAAGTTTGAAAGTGTAACAAATTGATATTATTCGTTGAGCAGGAAATGAGCTTTTGGACTCTTAACTTCAAGGGTAAGGGTGGTACTAAATGCTGTAACTGGAGAGACGGACCGCAAACATTTTTTGCAACCTGTACATAACCTAAAAATTAAGAAAAAAATCCGTTTTTAGGATACCTAACTCAAATATCTCAAAATCCTGACCTGAAGGGTCAATTCTGACCCCGGATTTAGCGTAGCTTCCCATCAACTGAGATAGTCCCGGCTTTTCGGGTACATATCCTTAAATATCCCAAAATCCTAACGTTGTGGGTCAAGTCTGACCCCGCATTTTGCTTAGCTTTCCATCAACTGACATAATCTCGGCTTTTTGGGTACATAACCTCAAATATCTCAAAATTCTGACGTTGTGGGCCAAGTCTGACTCCGAATTTAGCTTAGCTTCCCATCAACTGACATAATCCCGGCTTTTCGGGTACATAACCTCAAATATCTCAAAATTCCGACGTTGTGGGCCAACTCAGACCCCGAATTTAGCTTAGCTTCCCATCAACTGGCACAATCCCGGCATTTCGGGTACATAACCTCATATATCTCAAAATCCTGACGTTACGGGCCAAGTCCGACCCCGCATTTAGCTTAGCTTCCCATCAACTGACATAATCCCGGCTTTTCGGCTACATAACCTCAAATATCTCAAAATTCTGACGTTGTGGGCCAAGTCTGACCCTGGCATTGGATTTTACGCAGCAAATTACTTCGGAAATGGCCCCCAGCTTGTCAACAACTGACATGATCCCGGTCTTTGTAGATCTGTGTAATTCGTCTAAAAAGATACTCGAATTTTCTTTTCCGTTTTCAAAATAACTAATACCAAATACAAGAAGTCAAAATTGTGCCACAGAAAATTTTTTGTGTTTTTAAGGGTATTCCAAAGTTCGCACATCGGGGCAGTAGCTGCCTGGCTCGCATTCATTTCGATTTTGTTGTTCAACTATTTCTCTCACTCTCGGCCTACCTTCTCTAACTATTTTTTGTTGCTCTTGTTGTTATTGTGCACTTAACCTACTTTAATCCGGCCATGCGGCTACCTTGGTCATATGGAGCTATGGTAGTAGTACACACACACACCATCTAACATCTGGGCAGAGAGAGGTTCAATGTATGCCCGTTATATTGATTAAAATGCGTAACTTGTTCTGTATACGGAGTGTGCTCATCGTTGGTTCTACTTTCAAAGCGGTTAGGTCTTTGAGATGGTCTTTTTCTTGTTATTGTTGTTGGAGTCGCTTTACCATTTATGGTGATTTTTATGCAATTGATGATGACAACAAGCTGACAAGCATATTTGGCCAATATACAAGAGACACTAGACACTGGCTCAAGACCCTTAAAGCCTACACAATGTATAGAGTATGTGTAGTATTTGACTTGAAGTCGCATGAGCCATCCTCAAGGTATTTGGGTGTGTGCCCGAGTGTGTATGGAATCTCAGAGTGAACGTGATTTATTTACGCTTTCTTTGGAATACCGATTTGAAAGTAGTCTTTTATATATTGGTAACTGGGTCATAGGCGCGCGCTCTAAAATTATATGTAGATCTGTACTAAAGCAAGTAGGCCAGTTACAGTCGGAATATCACGAATTTAAGATATACTCTAATCTTCGAAGTTTTTGAGATTTTTAGTTTTGCTTCATGGATAGACGTCGGAGTAAGCGGTGAAAAGTAAGAGTTGAACTTAGAGGAGGGATCTTGCTTAAATTACGTGACTCTGTTTTTTGTCAAATTGGACCCCTCACCACCCTCCCCCTTGTAACGTGCTTCGTGACACCAGACCCCCTGGCCACCCTGAAGAGTCACGTAGTTTGTGAATGATCACGAAAGTTCTAGCAAGTAGAATAAATCCCAGTGTTTTAGCTTCAATTATAGTCTATGATCATTTAGCTGTTTGGACGACACCCTCCCTTCGCAAAGTGAGCCAAAAAGTAGGAAGTTCCATTAAAGTCGTGACCATTTTTCTTCCTAAGCTGCAATTTACAACAACTTACCTAAATTGGCGTAGACATTGTCCGCCTTGCATTTAATAGAACCACCCGTAGCACCAGTTAGTCCTGTGCTGGAATCCACACTCAGTGTGGCCGTCAGCTCATTTTTCTGTTTGCGTCGCAGTTCTGCGCTCTTGGGCGGTGGTGGACGTGCCGGCTTGTTAGCCTCATGTGCACGCTGCCCCTCTCCGGCGCGCAGTGGTGGCGCCGGTGGTTTGGCTGTTACGACCGCCACAGTTTGTGCCGTCACCGCATCGCTGGTCTTGGTTATATCTTTGACTACCTCCACAGCTGTGGGGTTTATGTCAATGGGATGTATGATGACCAGACGTGGCTTGCCTGTAACACCCACATCATCACCCGTGCAAATCTCTGTATAGACCGTGTCCCTCTTGTGCAGCTGTTCTGTAGTCTTGCTACCACTATTGCTGCCCATGCGCAAAAATTTCTTAATGGAGAACTTGCTCTTTTGCTTTTGTGGCGGTGAACTGTTGCTGGGTGACTTTTTGGCCTCCAGCAGTCCGGCAGCGGTCAAGCACTCTTCAGACATGGAGAGATTACGATGATTACGTGGCGTGGGCTCTGGCGTCATGGGCTGCTTAAGATTCAGCACAGAACTAGCCGATTGCAGCTGCAGTTGTTTGGCCGCATTGGCACGCTGCATGACAAAGGTGTTGAGGCTGCGGAACTTGGGATTAATGACGGCCCGTTCACGTTTGTCCTTCTCACGTATGACTGGGGCAGCGGATGTGCCGGTTGCGGCGCCGCCGCCGCTGCCATTCAAAGCCGCCGGCTTGCGTGTATAGTGATTGCTATTCTGGTTTATATTACTGGCTGCGCCAGTCGCAGCGGAAATGACTGAGGATGTAGCGACGTCTTCTTTGACCGCTTCGAGCTGCGGCGTTGCGTCACTCTCCAACTTGTTGTTGTCTACTGCTTTGGGTGCTTCCACTGCGGCTGCTGTCTGTGGCTCTTCTGTCTGCTGCTTCTGCTGTTGCTGCTGCTCGCAAGCTTGCTCGAACTCCACCACCAAGCTGTAGTCGCGCTCGGGCGTGGGTGGTGCGCTTAATTTCGACTCTGGCGGCGGATTAGGCGCTTTGCCCTTCTTTAGCTTGGCCTCATCTTTGACTGAGTCAGCGGCTGCGGCTGCTGCTAG
Organism: Chymomyza amoena; assembly: GCA_037043745.1. Taxonomy (NCBI): domain Eukaryota; kingdom Metazoa; phylum Arthropoda; class Insecta; order Diptera; family Drosophilidae; genus Chymomyza; species Chymomyza amoena. The sequence continues at coordinate 3,374 of JBAMAX010002329.1, read as the reverse complement.
CAGATTTTCGCTGGATTTGGATATGGCCGACTGCAGCTGGCTAATAAATTGCTGTTCGGCGCTGGTTGGCTGTCTTTTGGCCATAAATGTCTTCAATGGCGTGTTGTTATTGCTGGTTGTAGTTGGCTTAGCCGGCAATTCGGGCTTCTTCAGCATCATGGGCGCTTTGCTTAGGCCATGTAGAAAAGAGGGTCTAGCATCGATCTTCATGGGCGGCGGTGACTTGGGCAAGGCAGGCAGTTGTGTTTGCTGTATTGTTGCAGTTGTTTCCTTTTCTGTTCCTTCCAAGCTGTTATCGGGATCCGCGCTGCCATCAGGCTCGCCGTGCAGCTCGCGGCTTTTATCCAGCGCAAACTTTTGCTGTTGTGCCGTCTTCAAAGCTGCCTGCTGACCCGACTGATCACCAATTTGTATATCCTCATAATCCGAGTTGTTGGTGCTGGCGCTCAGTTTCTTTTCCACTAGCAAACGCTTCTGATTGGCATTGGCCACATTTTTGTATTCACTGCCTATGCTGATGCCTATGCCAGAGTCGGATTCGCTGCGTATCATATTATAGGCATTCTCCTCATCCGAGCTGCCATCAAAACTGCTGCCCGTTGAGTCCAAGGCATCATCGGAACTGCATTTGGTTACTATCAAGCCATCCGAGGTAATCTTGCTGGTCATAAAGTTACCCTCATGCAGATTATAGCTAGCCGCGCGTGTCTTGGAACTAAGCAGCATATCGGTTATATACTGCGAACTGGAGTAGTGTGTTTTGTCCGCATTGCTTTGTGCCTCCGTCTTGGTGCTAGCCACCACATTGCAGTACTTGCCATCGGGCAGATTCTCATAGCTCAGTTGTGTCTCTACCACATCATAGTAGGCGCTGACGCCATTCTCTGTATCCGAGGCGCTGCTATCCGTATCCGAGTATTTGTGGCATACATTCACTTTGGGCTTGGCATGATCCTTGGTTATGGGTGCATTACGCGCGATGGGCTTCTTAAGGTCGAGAAATGGCTTGCTCTCGAGTGAGTCGCTCAATGAGGTTAGCTCGAATTTGATCTTGGTGCTGTTGGGTGTAGTCTGTACGTTGTTTGTGGTTGTTACCGTGCTGCTGCTATCCTGTGCACGCTGCTTGGATTCATTTTGTTTCTTCTGCAGCGTCTCGGAGATTTCGTCCAGCAGTGATTTCTCCATAGCACGCTCTATGGGTGGACTGTCCTTGCCATCACGTTGGCCTGTCGCCTTTGTTTGCACAACGCTGCTCTTGGCAGCGCTGTTGGCCTGTGTCAGGGTGGGCGTCAGTGTAGTGGTTACCTTCTTCGTTCCCGCACTGACTGTCGTCTTAATGGCTGTGGCTGTTGTGGTTATGCTCTTTGCCTCCGGCTTGACCTTGACCGTCGTGGAGCTGCATATAGTTGTGCTTGTGATTTTAGACTCTGCTGCTGCTGCTGCCGCTGCCTTGGCATTGGCTCCCATGGGTTGACCAAACGGCATTACATTAATCTTAAGCGTTTGCTTTTTGCCCTCTTTATCCACCTGTGGTGCACCCAATTTAAGCGCTGCAAATGACTTTTTAATATTCTCCTGCGCATCACCCAAGAGATTACCATTGTTCATATTAAAGTCGGTATTGGCGCGTGTTATGCGCTTCAACTCCACGGTCTCCTCATCGTCTGTTTCCGTGATGGCCATGTCATCGTGCTCATTGCCTAGATTCATGAAATCATGATCGTCATCATCATCATCGTCTGACCATTCGCCGCCATAGCCAATGACCTCGTGCAGCTGCTTGGGAAAGCAAACCCTGCCGGATTTGTTGCTGCCACTGCTGGATGTGGATTTGGTGCTGGTCAGGCGCACGCCAAAGGCCTTTTTAATGATGCTCTTGGCTGGCGTTTTGTGCTTGTTGGGATAATCAGTCTTTGCATGTGTGTCTGACTTGTGCTTCAAGCTGCTGCTACTGGCAGCGCCTACGGAGGAGCTGTTGGATTTGGTACTTTGTGCTGCTGCAGCTGCTGCTGCTGCTTTATGTTCATCCTTGGATTTAAAGCAATTGGAACACAAATCCTTTTTCCACGCGTTCTGCGTAAAATGTGCGCAAATTGAGGAAGACATTTTGTTTGTGGTTTAAACTGTTGTGCTTGTTGTTTCTGTTGCTGTTGCATCAACAGCTCTGGGCCATGTTCTGTAAGAGACAGAGATAAACAGAAATGAAATTTTTTATTAACTCATAAACTTCAACTTTGACTTAACTTTCTTAGCTTTCTTTGCCGAGATTGAGTAATACAAAATACAGTGCACTGCACTGGCTTACAATTCGCTTTCACTCTCAAATCTACCCAACTTTATGACTCAAAATTATTTAGTATATACAATGTATTAACTTGGTATGACGACTACAATAAGATTGTGCAGTTGTTGAGACACAGCAATTGGGGGGTGCCCGCAACAACTACGTCAACATTCCCATACCCATCATCATCATCATCCATGTGACCACATCATCTTCTGCAGCAGACTCCAATAGTTCATTGTCGTCTTTCGAAGCTACTTTGGCAACAACCATTTATAGTGACTATCAATCAATCTTAATCTTGATAATGAAATTATTGAAATTGGCTGCTGCTTCGTGGGGTCTTTGTTTGTTTTGTTTATGGTAAGGATTGTCAAAAGAAATTTGGTAACTTTAGATGCACTTTCCATGAGCATATTTATTATGTCGTTAAAGAAGAGCTTTTATATCTAGACACCCAGGTAGCCCAAGATCCATGTGTGCATCGTTCATATACCTATACCGAAATTTAGATATTTTATGGGAAAGCCCTGGAAGGTTTTTCGGCGCTGTGGTCCCTAACTTTATTTACTTTATCATCTATAGCATTTTTTAATGTTTTAACGAGTTATATTTATATTTTTTATCTTTGATTTGTTGAAATTATGACTTCGTAACAGAAACATTAAAAGGAATATAGAAGTAGCTCAGTATGCAAAGGCCTTTGGAGGATTAGCTATACTAATATTTAAAAATATCACAAATTTGGGAATGCTGCACAAAGATTCCAAAATCTTTAAACCCAGAACTTCCAAGCTAGTCTAATTTTCGAAACAAGCTATTCGCTCAGATCGAGAGGTTGAGAATCGTGATTCTATATCCGCCAAAAAGGATTCTGTCTGGACTCTAGAGCGTCATACGCAGTATATATATTAATTGCTAAAGTGGATCCTGACTGAGTTTTCAAAAAACTCTTCAGAATATAGGAACTGAGTAGTATAACGGAATTTCGTCTGAATCTCTACTCTTCACTCAGAAAATTGCACCAAAGTTGTTGTACAGAAGAAAAATCGCTAAAACTATCCATTGAAAAACCTCTACTTCCCTTGGC